>CM056053.1:316081135-316660155 GCA_029574335.1 Rana kukunoris
CTCTTTCATCACACCTACTTCTGGGTCTTTTTGCCCACTTATAGGCGTACTGTCCAGCGAGGCTAATGGCACACCTCAGGCCTGGGTAGGTAGGGTGTCGCATTCCGGTGTAGACTCTGACTGCAAGTGGAAGGCGGGGCCGTAGGCCTGCCTGAGTTTGTAGGAGGAGTCGGAGGGCTATTTATCCCTCCTCCCCTCTAATCTCTGACGTCGGTGGGGTTTCTGGGTACCCACCCACCCGTTCCCCCCTTTTTTCATGTTATCATTTTCTTCATTCATTTCTTCATAATTACTTCAGGGTATGCCCACTTATAGGCATACTGTCCAGCTAGGCTAATGGCACACCTCAGGCCTGGGTAGGTAGGGTGTCGCATTCTGGTGTAGACTCTGACTACAAACACAAAAGCTATTATTATAGTCACTGTAAACACCTTGCAATATAAAAAAACATATCTACTGAAGGAGTCCACTGCCAAATCTATTTCCTGGTAGGCCAAGGATTTATGCACCAGCACACTCACCCCCCCGTGAGTATGAGGTATGAGTGGAAAGGTAGGCCTTGCCCACCCAGGAAAATCCCAGCCAGCCAACCGTGTCCCTCGTAAAGGTGGGTCTCTTGAAACCCCACAATGGTCGAGAGGAACTTTTTCAAACCAGAGCTGATCATAGTGCGCTTCAGCGGATCATTGATACCTCGAACATTCCAATTCACTATCGGGGTGGTGGCCATGGCTGTAACAAACATTGGTCATTGTCAAGGGCCCTAAGCATTAGGCCGCGTACACACGATCGAACATGGCCACTGAAACTGGTCCACAGACCAGTTTCAGCGGACATGTTCGATCGTGTGTACGGCCTATCGGACAGTTTTCCAGCGGACAAAAGTTTCTAAAGATGCTTAGAAACTTGTCCGCTGGAAACCTGTCCGTCGGACAGGTTCGATGGTTAGTACGCCCAACCATCGGACCAAAATCCCGCGCATGTGTCGAATTGATTCGACGCATGCTTGGAAGCATTGAACTTCCTTTTTTTAGCACGTCGGTGTGTTCTACGTCACCACGTTCTGGTCCGAGGGGATTTTGGTCCGATGGTGTTTACGCACATCAGACCAAAAGACCACTTCAGACATGTCCGATGAAAACGGACCTGTCCGTCGGACCTGTTTCATCGGACATGTCTGATCGTGTGTACGCGGCCTCAGGGTCGCCTCAGGCAGGCGTAGCCACCAGCGTGGCTAACTGGGGATCAGAAAGCAGAAGTGCATCAAGTGGTGTAGCATCGTAAGCCAAATAGAAAAAACTACGAACAGTCCAGAACTGACTTCAGGTGTCCACTCGGCATCGCCGTCCGGAGTGGAGGCAAGTAGCCATTGTTCAGCTCCAATGAGTGGACTCAGCAAGTAGTTTGTGCCAACAGGGCACCAGAAAACAAGGCCCCCCAACAGGGGCCCAACATAGTCAAAGTGGATCAGGTGGATGCACACCCCCGCTGTAGCATACATTGCAGAGGGGATATATTTCAACTTCCAAAGCTCTTATCAAGCGCTAACAAACTAAGAACAAGTAAAATCCCAGTTTGCAAAATGCAAATGCGGTGACCACGCCGGCCTCGCGGGAGCAAATGCAGGGCCTCACTCTCCCATATCTGCATCACGGTGTCTCCTCAGGTCCTGTTCGTTGTGATCAAGCCACTCAGCTGCCTCCACGGCGGTTTTAAAAAAGGTGGCTTGTACTCTGACTGTAACCCGCAGCTTGACCGGGTACAGCATGGCATATGTTACTTGGATCCTCTGCAGGTGTTTCTTTATTTCAGCAAATTTGGCTCTTTTGTGCTGCACCTCAGCCGAGAAGTCCGGGTAGAACGATATTTTGGCTCCAATTATAGTGTAGTGCTCCCCTTTCTCTGGCCAGTCGAAGGATTATCTCCCAGTCCCGGTAGTTTAAGAGCATGGCCAGCATTGATCTGGGGGGACTACCGCTCATCTCGGGCTTCTTGTCTGCCCCATGTGCTGCCTTCTGCTACTGAGAGGGTCCAGCACCATCTTGGACATCCATGGCCGCCGCAGCGCTCCCTTTTGCGGGTCATCCGGGGCCTCGCCAACCGCCGAATCACCCTCCGCTCTGGCCAGTATAGTAAGGCAGTACGTTTATACCAAATGTCGGTATCGCTGGTGGTCGGGAACAGGATCACAGGAGGATCATTAGCGGGAGCTCTGTGTAGTGCGACCGCTCACAAGCCCGTCCAGGCCACGCCCCGGTCAGGTTTGTTTAACCATGGTGTGCACCATATAGTATGTCTTTTACCTAGTGTGGATTTAACATTAAAATCATTAAAATGTAGTGATGAAACATAAACTTTCAGAAGCACTGCGTCCATCCATATGATGAAAATTTCGCCATACCTGTGCCAGGCCCCAATATGGCACAGGTACATTTTAAGAGTCATCTGAGAAGACCTGTCTTTTCCAATCAAATAACAACAAGAACCTGGGGAATGCCCAGGGAATAACCAAGCCTACTTACCGACCAGCTAGCAGAACAACCAATTAACCTGTCTAACAATGTGCGTTAAAAACAAGGGTTTTGTCCGCACGCATTTGCAAACGCATGTGTGAGCCACAGAGCCGCGCCGAGGCACCCCATAATTCTGTGGTCCTAACACTAACAGTGAGTGTCCTCACAATGGAGGCACATGCATTTTAATGGATAGATAGGGGCAGGTGGACTGAAGGGGAGCCACCCCTCCTTAAAGGTACAGAAGCACACCAAGCACCCAGCATATAGCACAATGGCTGCAAAGGTGTTGGTGCACTGCTGGACCAATATAAACACCACAGGTGAAACAAAACGTATCCACCGCCCCCATCTATGGCTGGCAATCACAGTAAGTAGCAATGGAAGGCTAAATCAGATAACAACAAGAACCTGGGGAATGCCCAGGGAATAACCAAGCCTACTTACCGGCCAGCTAGCAGAACAACCAATTAACCTGTCTAACAATGTGTGTTAAAAACAGGGGTTTTGTCCGCACGCATTTGCAAACGCATGTGTGAGCCACAGAGCCGCGCCAAGGCACCCCATAATTCTGTGGTCCTAACACTAACAGTGAGTGTCCTCACAATGGAGGCACATGCATTTTAATGGATAGACGGGGGCAGGTGGACTGAAGGGGAGCCACCCCTCCTTAAAGGTACAGAAGCACACCAAGCACCCAGCATATAGCACAATGGCTGCAAAGGTGTTGGTGCACTGCTGGACCAATATAAACACCACAGGTGAAACAAAACGTATCCACCGCCCCCATCTATGGCTGGCTATCACAGTAAGTAGCAATGGAAGGCTAAAGCAGATAACAACAAGAACCTGGGGAATGCCCAGGGAATAACCAAGCCTACTTACCGACCAGCTAGCAGAACAACCAATTAACCTGTCTAACAATGTGTGTTAAAAACAGGGGTTTTGTCCGCACGCATTTGCAAACGCATGTGTGAGCCACAGAGCCGCGCCAAGGCACCCCATAATTCTGTGGTCCTAACACTAACAGTGAGTGTCCTCACAATGGAGGCACATGCATTTTAATGGATAGATAGGGGCAGGTGGACTGAAGGGGAGCCACCCCTCCTTAAAGGTACAGAAGCACACCAAGCACCCAGCATATGTCTTTTCCAATCCCCCAGGTTCAAGCTGGCGTAGTATTAGGCACAATTATTTTTATACATATTTTATCTACTATTGGAATTAGGGAATGTGATGCATACATATAATGGAAGCAATGTTAAAAAAAAAAAAAAAAAAGAAGAAAAATCAACCAATTTTATTTTCAAAGGGGCTAGTAAACGCATACCAATTTTCAGTCATGATGTTTACACTTCCCCAAATTACCATAGCCTATCACTTGCTCAGACATATTGTTAAGTCCAACCACCATGGTTTGATAACATTTTGATTTTATTTACATTGGTAAATTGAGCTTATGTGATAAAAAAAAATCTGTTACCTGTAATACAAATAGAACAGATACATGCCTGGACACATTTTTAGACAAAGTCTTACCATATTTTTTTAATACGACAAATGCATTTTAAGGGAATGAAAAATCTAAACTGGTTTGTACCTAAGTAAACTTTCTTGTAAGCGCTGTATAGTAAATATTTGCTATGTAATTTAAAGATCTTACATGTCAATTAAAAAGGAATTTTACAAACCTTTAATAATGTCTGTGTATTGTATTTGTCTAGAAGAGATTTCCCTCATGAGCCATCAATGGCTAGATCCAATACAATATTAAAGTCGTCTTGGAACTTTAGAAAACTCTCTTTTTTATTGAGAATTTTTTTCAGGGCTGTTTTTTTTTCGTGAGCCCAAAATTTCAAGTGTGACTTAGGCAATGTATAAGCAACGCATTTCCACTGTTTATTATTTATATACTATTGAATATTCCTCTCTTATAATTCTGGAAAAACTGGAATTATTTTGGTGTTTTTTTTTTTTTTTTTTTTGTAGAAATCAGGTAACACTTACAGTACTGCAACATTGTCAGAACAATGTTTGAATAAAACATTTAGTAAACATTTAGGATGACTTAATAGTACACTGGACAACTGCCAGAGTGCTTTATCACTCAAGCAGGTGTCTCTTGCTGGCTGCAATAGGGGGCATTGTGGTATGTGATTTAGTTCATCACACAGCTCCCATTTTCTTTTTTGTATAGGCTTTATTTAAATTTTACAAAATGTACATTTCATTTATGAAATGCTCCCCATATTATGCTCCCCATATTTACAGTCTGCCACTATAGCTGCAAAGAAATAATTTATTTGGTTAAATTGGTGATAATAAAGTGGAGCTAATAAGACCCCTTTAATGTTTGAGTAAATTGTGTTGTATGTGTAAGTATTTTGTCACACCCTTTCTGAGACAAAAATCTGTCTGAGACAATTTTGCAACACATTCATACACACCTTGCTGACAGTTACATGAATTTATGGCAAGTTGTCTCCAGACGGGACACATATTTCTACTGGGTGTCTATAACATTCTTTATGAATTCCAGGAACTGTTCTTTTATTCTGTGTAAGATAAACAACAGTTGATTACACACTAAGGCCGCGTACACATGATCAAATCTGTCTGCTGGAAACGGTCTGCTAGACAGATTCGATCGTGTGTACAGGCAAACAGACGGATTTGGCCAGCCGACAGATTTGAAAGCATGCTTTCAAATCTGTCTGCTGGGAACCCGTCTGCCCGACATGTCTGCTGGTTAGTATGCTAACCAGCAGACATATCTGCTCGCACACGCGTCGAATGGTTTCGACGCATGCGCGGAAGTGTTTTACTTCCTGGTGCGGTGACGTGGCGGCGTCAACGTCACAGCCACATCACCGACACGTCAGCGCGCTGTCTGCCGGCGGGGATTTTGGTTTGATCGTGTGTACACGGTCAAACCAATACATCCCAGCAGACAGATTTGTTCAAATCGGTCTGTCCGACCGATTTGAACAAATCTATTTGCTCGTGTGTACAGGGCCTTAGAGTCGGTTCACACTCCCACAGCACGACTCCGGGGGCGGCTCTGCAAGTCGTCCTGAGGACGACTTCAGAGGCGACCAGCAAAACGACTTCTGTATAGAAGTCAATGCAGGTCGCCTCGAGCCGCCCCCAAAGTCGTACAGGAACCTCTTATTAAGTTGGAGCAACTTGCGTTACTCCTATTAGAATGGTTCCATAGCATTGAATGGGACGTGACTCGTCAGGCGGCTTAGCCCAGTGTGAACCGGGTCTTAGGGGTTGATTTACTAAAGGCAAATAGACTGTGCACTCTGCAAGTGCAGCTGCTCCAGAGCTTAGTAAATGATGAAAAGCTTATCACATGCAAGGTAAATAAAAGAAACAAAATTTTGCTTGAACATGATTGGACAATGGAAGTCAGCAGAGCTTCTGCTCATTTACTAAGCTCTGGAGCAACTGCTCTTGCAGTCTATTTGCATTTAGTAAATCAACCCCACAGAGTTCATGCAGCTTACACCCAAATTGACATGACCTTTATCGATTTGTATACAGTATAGTGAGAAATATAGAATGACTGGTTATTCTATGACTTAAGACTAGGGTTGCACAGATACCACTTTTTTAAGACCAAGTACAAGTACCGATACTTTTTTCAAGTACTCACCGATACCGATTACTGATACTTTTTTTAACCACTTGACCACTGGGCACTTAAACCCCCTTAATAACCAGACTAATTTTCAGCTTTCGGTGCTCTCACAGTTTGAATGACAATAACTCAGTCATACAACACTGTAACTAAATGATTTTTTTTTTGCTATAAATGAAAAAAGAACAACATTTTGCAAAAAATAATAATTTTTCTTCATTTCTATTATAAAATTTTGCAAAAAATAAATTTTTCTTCATAAATTTGGCCTAAAATGTATACTGCTACATATCTTTGGTAAAAAAAAAAAAATGTTGGATATTATTTAGTCTGGGTGAAAGTTATGAGGTCTACAAGCTATGGTACCAATTACTGAAAATTGATCAATTTCATCACACCTGATGTATTGACAGCCTCTCTCATTTCTTGAGACCCTAACATGGCAGAAAAGTACAAATACCCCCCAAATTACCCCTTTTTGGAAATAAGACATTCCAAGGTATTTAGAAAGAGGCCTGGTGAGTTTTTTAAAGTTGTCATTTTTTCCCACAATTCTTTGCAAAATCAAGATTTTTTTTTTTCATCAAATTTTCATATTATTAGGTTATTTTTCACACACAGCATATGCATACCACAAATTACATCCCAAAACACATTCTGCTATTCCTCCCGAGTATGGCGATACCACATGTGTGAGACTTTTACACAGGGTGGCCACATACAGAGGCCCAACATGCAGGGAGCACCCAGGCCAATTCTGACATTTCTCTCCTACATGTAAAAATCATCATTTATTTGCTAGAAAATTACATAGAACCCCAAAACATTATATAAAGATACCTCACATGTGTGGTTTGAACACCGTTTTCATATGTGGGCGGGACTTGCATATGCGTTCCCTTCTGCATGCGAGTTCACGGGGACAGGTGCGCTGTATGCCCAGAGTATTGCGGAATATGCCCAGAGTATTGCGAAGTATGCCCAGAGTATGTCCAGAGTATTGCGGAGTATGCCCAGAGGATTGCCAGAGTATTGCCAGAGTATTGCCAGAGTATTGCAGGAGTATGCCCAGAGTATTGCCGGAGTATGCCCAGAGTATTGCCGGAGTATGCCCAGAGTATTGCGGAGTATGCCCAGAGTATTGCGGAGTATGCCCAGAGTATTGCGGAGTATGCCCAGAGTATTGCAGAGTATGCCCAGAGTATTGCAGAGTATGCCCAGAGTATTGCAGAGTATGCCCAGAGTATTGCAGAGTATTCCCAGAGTATTGCCAGAGTATGCCCAGAGTATTGCAGACTATGCTCAGAGTATGCCCAGAGTATGCCCAGAGTTTTGCCAGAGTTTTGCCAGAGTATGCCCAGAGTATGCCCAGAGTATGCCCAGAGTATTGCCCAGAGTATTCCCAGAGTATTCCCAGAGTATTCGCAGAGTATGCCCAGAGTATTCGCAGAGTATACGCAGAGTATGCCCAGAGTATGCCCAGAGTATTGCAGAGTATGCCCAGAGTATTGCAGAGTATGCCCAGAGTATTGCAGAGTATGCCCAGAGTATTGCCAGAGTATTGCCCAAGTATTGCAGAGTATGCCCAGCTGAGTATTGCCCAGTATTGCAGAGTATTGCAGCAAGGATGGCTGAGCAGGGAGGGAGGGATGGATGGATCTGTGACTACATTTGTCACAGATCCAGCCCGCAGCACTGGCGCTGCCATCCACTCCCTCCCCTCTCCTCTCACACTGTACCGATCGGTACAGAGAGAGGAGGGAGGAACGGGCGTCAGCACATGGCGCCGCTTTGTTTACAAGTGGTCGCTCCGTCATTGGACGGAGCGATCACGTGGTAAACCGCCGCTATCAGCGCCGATTTACCGTGATCCGTGATGCGCCGGGTCCTCTGGACCCGGCGGTCACGGATGTTCCTGTGTGCACGCCTCAGGGGGCGTGCGGGACCGCGATTCTAAGAGGCCGTTAATTAACGGCCACTTAGAATTAAGCAATCGCCCTGTAGCCGTACTTTCGCTATAGGGTGGTTGCAAAGTGGTTAATGTAATTTGACAGTTTTCAAAGCACAATACAGACTAATGATATCTTTGCAGCACTAATAGGTGGCACTGACTTATGGGCACTGATATGCAGCACTGAAGGCTGGTACTGACTGATGGGCACTGGTTTGCAGCACTGATATGTGGAACTAACTGATGGGCACTTATATGCAGCACAGATGGCTGGCACTGATAGGTGGCACTGACTTATGGGCACCTAATTGCAGCACTGACAGGTAGCACTGACTGATGGGCACTGATATGCAGCACTGATGGCTGTCACTGATATACAGCATTGATAGGTGGCACTGACTGATGGGCACTGATATGCTGGCTCTGATAGGTAGCATTTATAGGCACTGATAGGTGGCACCTATGGGCCCTGATGGGCAGCAGTTATTGACATTGATAGGTGGAACTGATGGGCAGGCAGTGGCAATGAAATGCAGCACTGATTGCATTGGCAATTGCTGGCAGCCTGGCATGATAAATGAATAATGAGAGACAATCAATAATAGTTCAAACTGGTGCATATCCAAAACCTACAAAGGTGACACACCACGCCAAGTAACAGTTCCAATATCTGTCCTGTCTCGTTTAATCCCAGATTTCAAAACTCAGAATTGGTAATGTCAGGGTATTACTCACATATCAAATCTATACAGGCATACCCCACTTTTAAGTACACAACGGGACCAGAGCATGTATGTAAAACGAAAATGTATTTAAAGTGAAACAATACCTTTTTTCACTTCTAGGGTGCAGTGGGGGGTCAGGGACTATAGTGGGGTTGTCAAGAGCTGTAGTTCAGGTCTCAGAGGCTGTAGTGGGGGTGTCAGGGGTACAATGGAACAGGGTGGGGTATGCTCTCTGAGCTTCAGCTCCTTCTACTGACGCTGCAAAAACGTCTGTACAGTACTTGTAAGGCACTTTACATACACTTGCAGGTATGTCCTTACTCGCGAGTGTATGTAAAGTGAGTGTACTTAAAGCGGGGTATGCCTGTATTCAGGTAACCTACTGAAATCATTCACTGAGCTCAGGAAGTAATTATCCCTCCCTAATTTAGACTAACATATATAATTGAGTATAAGCCAAGTTTTTCAGCACTGTTTTTGTGCTGAAAATGCTCCCCTCGGCTTTTATTCGAGTCACCCTTTTGCACCTTATCTCCTGGATTTGGGGACCCGGTACGGGCCAGTCGTAAATCCCCTGGAGCCCAAACTTGGCACACATGTAGCCCCACTCTTCCTCTACAAGTGTACAAAGTTTGTTGTGTGGAGGATCTATGGCCGGGGAGCAACGATTTTTCAAAACTGGGCACCCCTTCCATAGAATCCCATGTTAAACGGTAATTTCTCCGATGAATTTGGGGACATGGTACCGGCTGGTCATAGGTCCCCTGGATCCATAGACTCCCATGTTAAATGTCAGTCTAGTAATGGACACAGTGAGGCATGGGCACAGTGAGTCATGGACACAGTGAGGAATGGGCACAGTGAGGCATGGACACAGTGAGGCATGCACATGGACACAGTGAGGGAGGCAAAGTGAGACACAGGGAGGCAAAGTGAGACACAGTGAGGCATGCAGATGGACATTCTAGGCTTGACTTGAGTCGATATGTTTTCCCAATTTTTTGTGGTAAAATGAGGTGCCTCGGCTTATATTCGGGTCGGCTTATACTCAAGAATATACGGTACTTTAAATACATCCATACAAACTTCAGTAGTACCAACAACACAAAAGGAATAACGTTATTCTACAGACTCTTAGATGCTAAAACTAACTTCACCAAGCTGCCGAAATATTAAAATGGAAAAGGGATATAGGGAGACCTTTTACCCCCTATCAATGGTCTACAGCAGCCATTCTCAACCAGGGTTCCGTGGAACCCTAGGGTTCCTCCAGAGGTGGCTAGGGGTTCCTTAATCTGTGGCTGATTTAGCTCCTGTTTCATGGTGCCTACAAAGTTCTGAGCCAATTCCACTTGGAGGAGCCAGTGGTATGATACCAATGAGCTTCATAGTTGTAAGGGGGGCATTCTTCCCACTACTGTAAAAAAGGGCATTCTTCTCACTGACCACCAAAGTAAGGGGCATTGTTCCCACTGACCCCCAATTAATGGGTTTTATCAGGGATTCCCTGAGACCTGAAAATTTATTTTAGGGTTCCCCAGAGGTAAAAAGGTTGAGAAAGGCTGGTCTACAGCCTTAGCAGCAAACTATAAAGCCACTTGCGCTGCCAAACTATGGGATCTAACCTATAAAATTTGCCTTAGAGTGTATATCACCCCAACTCAAGTACATTTGTTCACCCCTTCTGCTGCCTCAACCTGCTGGAGAAATTGTGAGTAAACAGGAAACCTTCTACACATCATGCGGGGATGTCCCATTATTTCGAAAATGTAGAACAATGTGTTTACACTTATACGCAATGTTACTAAAACCTCAACTGCTTCCTCATCAGAATTTGCCTTACTAAGCATAGGAATTAAACAGATGACACCCCAACTCCGATGTATAACTAACCACATATTACTAGCTGCAAGTCTTATATCACCAGACATTGGAAAACTGATGACATAATCTCTAAAAAAGAGGTGATCTCCTTAGTACACATACATGGAACAAACGTATGTTTGCAGCTTCAGAAGGAAGATTTGCAATCATAAATAAATTTTGGTCCCAATGGCTTGAGTGGTATCAATTATAACACCAGCCAACAGTTCAACCCTGTTAACACCTATTTCTGGACAAAGCCTCCAGATGATTCAATGTCACTCAGTTCTCCTTTATGAAAGACCCAGTTAGTATACGATTAGGGATGAGACAAACTCCCCCCACCCCCCCAGTTTGGTTTGCAGCAGAACACGAGAACAGGCAAAAAAAATAATTTGAACACACAAACACAGAGTCTATGGAACACGAACGTGAAAAATCGAAAGTGCTAATTTTTAAGGTTAATATGCAAGTTATTGTCCAAAAAAGTGTTTGGGGACCTGGGTCCTGCCCCAGGGGACGTGTATCAATGCAAAAAGAGTTTTAAAAACTGCATTTTTTTTAGGAAGCAGTGATTTTAATAATGCTTAACCACTTAACCCCCGGACCATATTGCTGGTCAAAGACCAGAGCACTTTTTGTGATTCGGCACTGCATCGCTTTAACTGACAATTGCGCGGTCGTGCGATGTGGCTCCCAAACAAAATTGGCGTCCTTTTTTTCCCACAAATAGAGCTTTCTTTTGGTGGTATTTGATCATCTCTGCGGTTTTTATTTTTTGCGCTATAAACAAAAATAGAGCGACTATTTTATAATAAATATCCCCAAAAAAGATATAAAAAAACGTTTTTTTTCCTCAGTTTAGGCCGATACGTATTCTTCTACATATTTTTCGTAAAAAAAAAAATCGCAATTAGCGTTTATTGATTAGTTTGCGCAAAATGTATAGCGTTTACAAAAAAGGGGGTAGTTTTATGGCATTTTTATTAATATTTTTTTACTAGTAATGGCGGCGATCAGCGTTTCTTTTCAGTACTGCGATATTATGGCGGACACATCCGACACTTTTGACACATTTTTGGGACCATTGGCGTTTTTATAGCGATCAATGCTATAAAAATGCATTGGATTACTATAAAAATGCCATTGGCAGTGAAGGGGTTAACACTAGGGGGCAGGGAAGGGGTTAAGTGTGTTCCTGGGTGTGTTCTAACTGTATGGGGGGGGTGGCCTCACTAGGGGAAATCACTGATCTTCTGTTCATATATTGTATGAACAGAAGATCAGCGTTTCCCCCGCTGACAGGAACGAGAGCTATGTGTTTACACACATAGCTCTCGTTCCCCGCTCTGTAACGAACAAGCGCTCGTGCCCGGCGGCAATCGCGCCCGCTGGGCACGCGCGCGGGACTCGGGGGACGAGCAGGGTTGCGCGGGCCACCAGCGGCGTGCACGCACCCCCTAGTGGACACTAAAGGTAGGACGTAGAGCTACGCCGTATAACTGCGGTGGGCGGTCGGCAAGTAGTTAAAGTGAAACAATAAAAGTGAAATATTCCTTTAAATTTCATAAGTGGCACATTTTCCCAGTGTTTAGAACAGTCCCTGCACAAAATTACCTTTCTAAAGGAAAAAAAGTAATTTAAAACTACTCGCTGCTATAATGAATTGTCGGGTCTCGGAAATACAGATAAAAGTCATTGAAAAAATGGCATGGGTTCCCCCCAGTCCATTACCAGGCCCTTCACGTCTGGTATGAATATTAAGGGGACACCCCGAACCAAAATAAAAAAAATGTATGGGAGTCCCCCCAAATTCCATACCAGGTCCTTCAGGTCTGGTATGGATATTAAGGGAAACCCTGCACCATTTTGTTTTAAATGGCATGGGGTTCCCCCCAAAAATCCATACCAGACCCTTATCCGAGCACGCAACCTGGCAGGCCGCAGGAAAAGAGGGGGGATGAGAGAGCGCCCCCCCTCTGAACTGTACCAGTCCACATGCCCTCAGAGTGGGGAGGATGTCCCCATGTTGATGGGAACAAGTGTCTCATCCCCACAACCCTTGCCCAGTGGTTGTGGGGGCCTGCAGGTGGGGGCTTATCAGAATCTGGGACAAAGATCCCGCCCCCCTATGTGAATTGGTAATGGGGTACATTGTACCCCTTCCATTTCACCCAAAAAAGTGACAAAAATGGTAAAAAAACAGACACATAGCTTGGGACAAGTTGTTTAATAAAAAAATGTAAAAAATTCCAGCGATGTAATCCTTCCATAACCCAACGATACACGCCGCCACAATCAAATCCACCTCCATGGAAGACGCCGGCCGAATGATGCGAGACCCGCCGTAACAGCTCTTAAATAGCTGAGGGCGGGGCCATCCGTGATGTGTGCGGGTGACCCTGCCCCCTGTGATGCAATGCGGAAATGCTGCGGGGTTACCCAGTGACATGTCTGAGGTTTACAACCAATTTAAGATCAATAATGTGTATTGTCACAGACAATACTACCAGCTGCTACAGAGAGTGTTAGCCCCTGGCACCATAACTGACTAAACCAGTGTAAATGGGCCCTAAAACTACCTCTTTTTTATTTTCATGTCATCCATCTTTGTTGCAAGTCTTGGATGTGTTGATTATATCTGTTTATGTCTCTGTTGTTACAAAGTTACATAGCTGGTCTGTTTGAAAAAAGACCATCCAGTTCAACCCACAGAGGAAAAAAAACACACATACTGTACTCAAATAGAAAACCTCCATATACACAATCCTATACCTACAGAAGAAGGTAAAAAAAAAAAAAAAAACATGATCTAATTTTCTCCAGCAAGGAAAAAAATCCTTCCTGATCCCCCTAAAGACAATTGGATATTCCCTGGATCAACTATAAACGTTACCTATAAATGTTAGTACCCAGTTACCGTATTTATCGCCCTATTACGCGCACCGGCATAAAGCGCGCACCCCTAATTTAGCCTGACATTCCTGGAAAAAAAATGTTTTAATACTTACAGTTTTGGTGTCTTGCCCGGCGTCCATCGGTGGCCTTGTCCGGTCCGGCGTCCATCGTGGTGTCCTCCCGGGTTGGTCTCTGTGCCGATCGCTGCTTCCCGCGCTGTGTTTGAACGCTGCCGCCGACATATACCGAGCGCAGTACACTCGGGTACACTCGGCCAGGCTCGGCTCCCAAACTGAACTTCATATTCTAGATGAAGTCTTACTAATGTTTTGTACATAATTATGTCTCTCTCTGTCTTTGCAGTCCATACCTATTTTGTTATAAGGAAGGATTTTGCTTGCTTTGGAAACTGCAGCATCGCATTGCATGCTAATTTGCAGCCTATGATCTACCAGAATACCCAGATCCTTTTCCACAATTGATTCCCCCAGGCATACTCCTCCTAGTATGTATGATGTGTGTATATGTTTAGCCCCTTAGTACATGTTACATTTATCAAACCAAAATTAATTTACCACATACAGTAGTTGCCTAAATAAACAGTGCATTGAGTTCAGCTTGGTCAGCTGATGACATCCTGTAAGGACATTTTTCCACTGCACAGCATGATGTCATCTGCATTTCTGTTTTCCCACTAAATCTCCTGTGCAAATCAGTGCTGAGAACTGGCTGCCATACTTCATGCGCTATAAAAAAATGTCCTGAAGTGCTTTTTTGTATATATATTTTCTATTAAAGCCATATTGAAACCTCCTTACTGTAACATAATTAAGGTTACTTTTTGTTTGAATGTATGTTGTACTATTATGCTATGGCAGGGGTTAAAATACTGTGTACTGGCAGCATGATGGAGGTCTGGTCCAAGCAGTCTTGGTCCTCAGCTTTCTGGGGCTTTCATATTACATTCAAAACAATCAATTTTCTTCTGCAGCACACTGGTTTAACAGAGTTAGCTTCCACATATATAAACTACTCCTGGTCTCCTGAAACAAATTAACCAAAAATATTACATTTTTTTAAATATTGAAAATTCAGTTTTTTAAAACTATGTGCAAGCACATAGTAATATTGTTCAAAATATATTTATAGCTAAAAATATTAAAGAAGAGAAGATCTAGAAACAAAGTCATATTTGCATCACTGGCAAGATGCAACCAGTTGAAAATGCAGACTTAAACCTCGTACACACGCTTAGTTTTTCGAGAGTGTGTATACTTACCTGTCGCCGTGGTAACCAGCGCATGCTAGAAATGACGTTGACGCATTCGTGGGAAGCTTCCTAGGCATAGGTAGTTGAAAATGCAGACTTAATCCTCGTACACACGCTTGGTTTTCTTGGCAAGAACCAGCAAGAAAACTGCTGCCAGATCTTTCTTGCCGAGTAAACTGAGCGTGTGTACGAGGCTTTCAGGTTTCTCATCAAGAAAACTACTCAGAATCTAGACGAGAAAAATAGAGAACATGTTTTCTATTTTCTTGTCGTGAGATTCTCGGCAGTGTTTTCCTGCCGAGAAACCTAAGAGTGTGTATACTTACCTGTCGCCGGGGTAACCAGCGCATGCTAGAAATGACTTTGACGCATTCGTGGTAGCTTCCTAGGCATAGGTAGGGTGTAGCAAGATTGCGACGACGACATTGAATGTGACAAGCGCATGCTCGATATAGTCGATGATGTCAATGGGTTTGTTCGATTCACACGGCGGTTCTTTTGAATGGAGTGTCTGTACACTTGGCCGGCAAGAGATTCTTGCCAAGAATCTCGTCAGGAAATACGATTCTGGGCCGTGTGTACAGGGCTTAAGATATAATTTAAAAAAAGTAAACACACTGTTCTATCAACAACTAAATATACTGGGACTTATGTTTGTTTGTTTGTTTGTTTACCAAAAAATGGAAAGTAGAAAATCACAAACTCAACAGGCAAGCAACTAGACAATTATATTTGAAATCAGCTGAATACATTTATTAAAGGTTCACAGGTGTGACCCTGGAAGGGACAGAGATTCTCAAAATGTGCTGTCTTTCTGTGAATGTTCAATAAACCTATTGGGTAACTTTACAGCCTCTGTATGCTTTTTGAGTCTTTGGTGAATACAGGCATTGCCACTTCTAATAGAGAGGCAGGGCCGTCTCTACCAAAGGGCAAACAGGGGCAGCTGCCCAGGGCCCTGTCACTGTTAGGGGCCCAAAGCAACCCCGGAGGCCCCCATGGCCCAAGATGGCAACCCCCCCTTTTTTTATTTATTTTTAAATAAAAAAATATATTTATTTTATATATTTTTATTTTATTTTTTATTAAAGGGCCAATTTTTTTAAATATATTTTTATTTTTTATTAAAGGGCCAATTTTTTTTAGGGGTCCCCAGGGACCCGGAGGCCCCCAGGGCCCAAGATGGCAACCCCCCTTTTTTTATTTATTTTTAAATAAAAAAAATATATTTATTTTATATATTTTTATTTTATTTTTTATTAAAGGGCCAATTTTTTTTTAGAGGTCTGGAGGTCCCCAGGGGCCCGTAGTTCCCCAGGGCCCCGGATGAAGACCCCCCTTTTTTATAAAAAATTTTTTTTTTTATATATTTCTTTTAATATATATTGTGACAAAGTCGTAGAAATAGCGATAATGTCATGCAGCAAAGTCGCTGATCTTAAGCAATAAATATGGCTTTATTGCACTCAAAAATAAATAATACAAAAACAAAATGGCCTACTCCAATTTAGGAGGCTAACTGACAGTAGTGTCCCTCACTACACTGTACTGGAGGGGCTATTCCGGCCTCCAGTACAAAACAAACAGAATACCAGTCCAAAATAAACAAATCTATGACAGACCTTGTTCCTTCCATGCAGACAGTTTCCAACCTGTCCGTCCAGCTCAGCATACCTCTCACACTGAGCTCTCACTTCCCATTTCCCTACCAGGTGACTGTTAATTAATAGGGGGAAGAGAGGAGGTTTACCTGTTGGCCAGGCTTAACCCCTTCCAGGGCAGGGAAAACTGACCTTTCCAGCCTCTCACTGGTGTACATACAATCGTGTAACCTGTCACACATCCTCCCCCCCAGCTTAACACTTGGGTGGGAAGCGGCCATCTCTACAAACCCATGCACTCGGGACAGAGCATCTGCATTACTGTGGAGGAGACCTGCCCTATGTCGTACCACAAAAGTAAAGGGCTGTAGGGACAGAAACCACCTCGTGACCCGAGCGTTCTTGTCCCTGATGGTGTGCATCCACTTTAACGGAGCATGGTCTGTGACGAGGGTAAACCGCCTGCCCAACAAATAGTAGCGGAGTGTTTCTACTGCCCACTTGATTGCCAAACACTCTTTTTCCACTGTGGCATAGCGCTGTTCTCGAGGTAACAACTTCCGACTCAAATACAGCACAGGGTGTTCCTCACCATCCACATATTGGGACAAAACTGCACCCAGACCCACCTCTGAGGCATCGGTCTGGAGAAAGAACTCCTTTCTAAGGTCAGGAGCCACAAGCACAGGTTGGGCACAAAGCGCTGCCCGCAGACCAGCAAAGGCTTCCTCAGCCTCGCTGTTCCACTTTACAGTGTCTGGACTTCTGGCTTTAATAAGGTCTGTGAGCGTAGCAGCCCTCGAAGCAAAGTGAGGAATAAACCTCCGATAGTAGCCTACAATCCCCAAGAAAGCTCTGACTTGTTTTTTCCTCAATGGTCTGGGCCAGCTCTGTATAGCTCCTATCTTGTTCATCTGTGGTTTAACAAGTCCTCTGCCAACCAGGTAACCCAAGTATCTAGCCTCTGCTAGACCCAAGGCACATTTAGAGGGGTTAGCTGTCAGACCCGCTCTTCTAAGAGTGTCCAAGACTGCCTGTACTTTATCCAGATGGCTTTCCCAGTCCGGGCTATGAATGATCACATCATCCAAGTATGCGGCTGCATACTCAGTGTGGGGCCTGAGCAACTTATCCATTAGCCTTTGAAAAGTGGCTGGAGCCCCATGGAGGCCAAAAGGCATGATCCTGTACTGGAATAGGCCATCAGGAGTGGCAAAGGCTGTCTTCTCTCGGGCGTGCTTTGTCAATGGGATCTGCCAATAACCCTTTGTCAGATCCAACGTGGTGAAGAACCTATCTTTGGCTAATCGCTCTACTAGTTCATCCACCCTAGGCATGGGGTAGGCGTCAAACTTAGACACCTCGTTTAACTTCCTGAAGTCATTACAAAACCTGATGGACCCATCAGGTTTGGGCACTAGAACAATGGGGCTGCACCACTGGCTATGAGACTCCTCTATCACTCCAAGCTCAAGCATTTTCCTGATTTCAGCCCTTACAGCTTCCCTCTTGGCCTCCGGAATGCGGTAAGACTTCACTCTTACGACAACCCCTGGTTCTGTGATAATGTCATGGGTAATCTCTCGGGTTTGTCCAGGGTTGGGGGAGAAAACATCGTTATTCCTCTCAACCAAGCCTCTAGCTTCTTTTATTTGCTCAGGTGTCAGCTCTGGAGAGATTGTCACCGAAGGACTAGGTGCCTGTGGACCAGGTGTGGTGTCCCCCACTGCGGCCATGCAGTCCTCTCTAGTCCTCCATGGCTTAAGAAGGTTTATGTGGAATACGGCCTCCTTCTTCCGGCGTCCCGACTGACTAACTTTATAATTTACTGGGCTCACTTTTTCCAACACCTCATAGGGTCCCTGCCACTGTGCTAGAAGTTTGCTTTCTGCGGTGGGTACTAGAACCATTACTCTGTCCCCTCTTTCAAACTGTCTCACTAGGGCCCTCTGGTCATAGTAGGACTTCTGCCTACTCTGCGCCTGCTCCATATGCTGGCGAACAAGAGGGGCAATCTGAGCCATACGCACCCGCATATCTTCAACATACTGGAGGACATTGGTCCCAGTTACCCCCTGTTCTTCCCAGGTTTCCTTTAGGATATCCAGAATACCCCTGGGATGCCTACCATATAAAAGCTCAAACGGGGAGAAGCCCGTAGAACTTTGGGGAATCTCTCGAACTGCAAACAACAGGTAAGGAAGTAACAAGTCCCAATCCTTCCCATCCCTGCTAACGACTTTCCTCAACATCCCCTTTAGGGTCCGGTTAAACTTTTCTACCAACCCATCTGTCTGGGGGTGATACACTGACGTTCTCAGAGTCTGTACATTAAATAGTTGACATAGCTCTTTCATAATACGGGAGACAAACGGAGTCCCCTGATCCGTGAGCAATGTCCTGGGTATCCCCACCCGTGTAAACATCTGAACCAACTCTTTTGCAATACTTTTAGCATTCGCCTTACGTAGTGGAATGGCCTCTGGGTATCTGGTGGCATAATCGACGATGACAAGGATGTACTGGTGACCTCGAGCTGTTTTCTCTAAGGGACCCACTAGGTCCATGCCAATCCGCTCAAACGGAACGTCAACTATGGGGAGAGGTATGAGTGGGGCTCTCAACTTCGGTCTGGGAGATGCCAGCTGGCATTCCGGGCAAGAAGCACAATACCTTTTAATCCCCTCATATACCCCAGGCCAGAAGAACCTCCTGAGCACCCGTTCTTGTGTTTTCTCCACCCCTAAGTGTCCCCCCAGCAGATGAGAGTGAGAGTAATCTAGGATTTTTCGGGTGTATGATGAAGGCACAACCAGTTGTTCAAGCTCTTGTCCCTCATCGGAGGTTACTCTGTAAAGAAGATCGTTTTTAAGGATAAAATAGGGATAGGCCTTTCCTGTTACCCCTTCTACTGGTACCCCATTAACCTCTACAACATTACTCCTGGCTTCCTGCAGCAGGGGATCATCTGCCTGGTCACGGCCAAAGCCACTACCCGAGATATCCAGGATATCTGTATCCCCTTCATCGTCTTCACTGGTAGCCTCTGGGGCGGGTTCCGGTTGACCAACTTCTGCCTCATCTTCTGTCTGTCGTGGGGCCCCACCTCTCCTGGACTGCTCCCCACGCTGATTCAACAGGACTTCCTGGACAGCCCTATTAAATCGTAGCTTGCTCTCCCTGCGTTCCCGTCTTGTTTTACCTCTTTTTGGATTAGAGATATACAAGTCAGGATGAGCAAAGGGAAATACTTCATGGACCCCTGTATTTCTCTGCTCCACTTCAGGTTCCCCTTGTTCTCCCCTCACAGGGGGTTGTAACAGAGCGTGGAAATTAGGGAAATTCCTTCCTATTATCAAAGGATATGGTAGACGAGGAACTACCACAGCTACGATCCTTACCAAACTGCCCTGTACTGACACTTCTATGTTGGCAGTAGGATACCGCACAGTACACCCATGAATACACAACACCCCCATGGTTCTATGCTTCTGAATCCAACAAGGTTTTACCAATTTACTGGCTACCAAAGTCAGGGCACTGCCAGAGTCCACCAGGGCCACTGTCTCTTGTTTGTCCAGCAGGACAGGTACTCGGAAGGTATGTCCCCCTTCTACCAGGCCTGCTAAACAAATGAGCCCACAAAAGTCAGAGGAATCTTTCCCTAGTCCACACTGCATTGGCTCAGGAAGATTGGGGCATCTCGCCCTGACATGTCCTTTGGCGCCACACTCAAAACAAGTTATGGAGTTTCTCCTAGGGTGGTCCTCTTTCCCAGGGTTTTGACTTCTAAAGTCAGGTTTGGAGAAACGGGCTCCGGATCCGAAGTCTGCTTCCACTCCACTCCTCCGGCCTCCTGGTCTCTGTATTTTCCTGATCGTCCTAGAGAGAGATCGGTCCAAACTTTTGGTAGATAGGTACCGCTCCACTTGTGCGACCATACTATCACAGTCCAGGGGATTTCCCTGAGTGACCCACTCCCGGAGGCCATTTGGAAGCTCTCTCACGTAACGGTCCAGTACAAGCGCTTCTATAATCTGTGCAGGGGTTTGAGTCTCTGGTTTGAGCCACTTCCGCGCCAGATGAATTAAATCGAACATCTGGGATCTTGGCGCTTTTCCTTCTTTAAACCTCCAGTTGTAGAAACGCTGGGCCCTCACTGTGGAAGTCACCCCTAAGCGAGCCAGGATCTCTCCTTTCAGTTTGGGATAGTCTGCAGCAGCCACCTCATCCAGATCAAAATAGGCTTTCTGTGCTTCTCCCAGGAGGAAGGGTGCAATGATTCCAGCCCACTGTTCCGGGGCCCAGCCTTCTCGGGTAGCGGTCCGTTCGAACGCCAGTAGGTACGTCTCCACATCATCATCCGGGGTCATTTTCTGCAGACAGCTGCTGGCACGTATTTGGCTTACCCCCCTTGCTGGTGGGTTAGAAGACCCTTGGGTAGTCATGTGATCCAGGGTTGCTTTGAGAACAGCATGGTCTGACTTTTGTGCTTCAGCTAGCTGTCTATTAATTTCTTGTTGTGCTGCAGCTGAGGCCGCTATCTGTATGATAGTCTCTTGTTGCGCTGTAGCTACCTGTCTATTAGTTTCTTGTTGTGCTGCAGCTGAGGCCGCTATCTGTCTATTAGTCTCTTGTTGCACAGAGACCGCTTGTAACAGGACCTTCACAATATCTTCCATTTTCTGTGTCCTGTACCTTTAAGGCCACTGTAACTGTACATTGACCGGTACCACAGCAAACATCCCACTTCTGACACCACTTGTGACAAAGTCGTAGAAATAGCGATAATGTCATGCAGCAAAGTCGCTGATCTTAAGCAATAAATATGGCTTTATTGCACTCAAAAATAAATAATACAAAAACAAAATGGCCTACTCCAATTTAGGAGGCTAACTGACAGTAGTGTCCCTCACTACACTGTACTGGAGGGGCTATTCCGGCCTCCAGTACAAAACAAACAGAATACCAGTCCAAAATAAACAAATCTATGACAGACCTTGTTCCTTCCATGCAGACAGTTTCCAACCTGTCCGTCCAGCTCAGCATACCTCTCACACTGAGCTCTCACTTCCCATTTCCCTACCAGGTGACTGTTAATTAATAGGGGGAAGAGAGGAGGTTTACCTGTTGGCCAGGCTTAACCCCTTAACCCCATGGAAAACTGACCTTTCCAGCCTCTCACTGGTGTACATACAATCGTGTAACCTGTCACAATATATATATATATATATATATATATATATATATATATATATATATATACATATATATACATATTATATAATATAAATGTTATTATTATTAAAGGACCCAGAGGTCCCCAGGGCCCTGGATGGCAACCCCCCTTTTTTTATATATTTTTTTATATTTTATTTTTATTTTTTTCTTTTTATTTCTTTTTATTTATATATATGTATATATATATATATATATATATATATATATATATATATATATATATATATATATATATATATATATATATATATATATATATATATATAATTAAAGGGCTCAGAGGTCCCCAGGGCCCCATGTGGCAAACACCCTTTTTTATTGTTTTTATAAATGTTTATTTTTTTATTTTTGTTTATATATTTTTTTTATTAAAGGGCCCAGAGGTTCCCAGGGCCCTGGATGGCAACCCCACTTTTTTTTTATAAGTGTTTATTTTTAATATATTTTTTTTATTTTATTTTTTATTAAAGGGTCCAGAGGTCCCGGATGGCAACACCCCTTTTTTTATATATATTTTTCTTTATTAAATCTTTTTTTTGTAAAGGGCCTCCCGCTTCTAAATTTGCGGCAGCCCCGCACCCCCGCGTCTCAATTTAAGGGGGCAGCACCCCCCCCCCCCGTTCTCTGCTCCAGGGGGCCCATGCCTGAAGCTGTGTAAGGGGCCCCATAATTCCTGATGGCGGCCCTGCCGCCCGTTAAGCCCCTGTGCTGCCCACAAATCAGGCTGAAAATCATCAGCAGCATGCAGCCAGGTGACAGTACTGCTTCCCTTCCCAGTGTTTTAAAATGTACAGCACCCCTGGCTTCCCTTTAGATGTGCACTTCTCCTTTCCTGCCACTGGGTGCTGCTTGTATATAAAAGTGAATTAGAATGTGATTTTATAACATCCCCAGTTTGCTCTTCCCGATGCGGCTGACTTCTTCATGTCCTGCTCCTCAATGTATGTCACTGTTTGCTAATCTATATTGTAAATAGAAGTTTTCTGTAGAGTGTGCCCAAAGTCTTTATAATATTTGATGATTCACTGCAGGTCTGGTCAGTGTTTTCAAAAGTTCCTGTATTTTACACATGGCATGGCATGGGGGGTCACAGCACCGTCTGTCCATTCTGCTTTAGCACCATGGGACCCCAGGCCATGCCATGTGTAAAATACAGGAACTCTTTAAGTCACAGACCCGACCTACAGTCCAGGCTGAGTAAGGCCTCAGAGCACATGGCATTACTGTCTGTATTTAACTGCTTGATGGGCTTATTTTGGGCCTGACTGGTTCCCATGTATGTGTTTTGGCGGCCCACATTTGTGCAGGCACAGCAGTCCATTTATTTGATGCCTCATGTAATAGGCTGAGCACACGGCACACCTATGCCCATCAAGCAATGAAATACAGCACTGTCTGTCCATTCTGCTGTCTGCTGTGACTTATCTGCAGTTCCCGCACTGTCAAACTCGCTGCATTTTTAGACGTTTAGGTCACGCTTTTAAAAACACAGTGCGTTCGTGTGTACAAGAACTGCAGGTAAGTAGCATGGCGCAAAAGCAGAATGAATTTCAAGGCAACTGATTTTTAAAATGCTGAATGCACCTTTTTTCTGCAGGAAACAAAGGCATGGCAGCCCATTCAAATCAATGGGCTGCTGTGCCTGCACAAATGAGGGCCGCCAAAAACACATACATGTGAATCAGCCAGGCCCAAAATAAGCTGAAGGGGGGCCCAAAAAAAATGTTTGCCCAGGGCCCAAACCATATTAAAGACGGCCCTGTAGAGAGGATTATGATTTTCTACATTCCATTTAGGTTTGTATTGTACTTGGTGGAGGTGGAAACCGTCACACTGAAAACACTTACTTCCAAGCTTCATTGGATATTATGTAAATGGACTCTATATTTTAGTCCATTAATAGTGTTGCTCACGAATATTCGCATTGCGAATATTCGCTACGAATATTGCATATTCGAGTATTCGCGAATAACTCGAATATTGCGGCGAATATTCGCTATGGCGAATATTCGTATTTTTTCAAATTTATTTTTAAAACAGATCACATCCTAGTGATCTCCATCGACGTCTAAAAGCATTGCTGGTATGATTAGAGAGAGACCCTGGGCCGAGTAGCTGATGCGACTCTTTTATGTTGCCGACAATTCGCATCGCGAATTGTCGGCAACATAAAAGAATCGCATCAGCTACTCGGCCCTTCTTTTGCATCAGAGCCAATCAGAATAACTCGAATATTCAGCAAAAGGAATATTGCGCGATATTCCTTTTGCCGAATATTCGAGTTATTCTGATTGGCTCTGATGCAAAAGAAGGGCGAAGAAGAAAATCGCGCAATATTCCTTTTGCCGAATATTCGAGTTATTCTGATTGGCTCTGATGCTGCATCAGAGCCATATTGCGCGATATTCCTTTTGCCGAATATTCGAGTTATTCTGATTGGCTCTGATGCAAAAGAAGGGCGGAGAAGATAATCGCGCAATAGGAATATTGCGCGATTATCTTCTCCGCCCTTCTTTTGCCCCCTTATTCTCCTTTATTTTAAGTAGAGTTAGCGTAGAGTTAGTGTTTAGTGCATATTAGTTTAGTAATACAGGAAATGATCTCCGTTTATGAGAATTTCGCAATCATTTTCGCATTAGCGAAATTTCGCATTAGCGAAATTTCGCAAATTTTTCTTTGGATAAAATATCACGAATATTCGATATTAGCGAATATTCGCGAATATTCTTCTATATATTCGCGCAATATCGCAAAATCGAATATGGCGTATTCCGCTCAACACTATCCATTAATGGTGTTTGACACTATTTTGGATCACTTGCTCACTTATTTATCTAGTTGTAAGTTATTTGTTTCGCCTAATGTTGGCATAATTTCAGGTTTATATGTATTTGTATGCATGATATATTTTTTCTAGCGCCCCTGTTCTCACTTTTGTTTATTATTTGATTCAGTTTACTGTTTCTATAGGGAACAGCTTATCCACTTAGTAGCAATCTCTTGATTGCACATTATTATTTAACTTGGCGCAAGATTTTCAATTTTCCACAGGTTTGTATTGATGTCTATGCCCCTTGACACTACCTAGGTATAAAATGTAGAACGATGAAGAACTTTATGAAAAGTGCTTGATAGATCATTAAGCAGGTGGCTTGTGCTTTAACAAATCTGCCCCAATCACATAGATTGTTCAAACGTGGTATTATTTCAGACTATCTTAAAATTCTTAAAAACTTATGGCCAGATTCTCATAGAATTCCGGCGGCGTAGCGTAAGCCATTTACACTACGCCGCTGCATCGTACTATCGACGTCTAAAAGCATTGCTGGTATGATTAGAGAGAGACCCTGGGCCGAGTAGCTGATGCGACTCTTTTATGTTGCCGACAATTCGCATTGCGAATTGTCGGCAACATAAAAGAATCGCATCAGCTACTCGGCCCTTCTTTTGCATCAGAGCCAATCAGAATAACTCGAATATTCAGCAAAAGGAATATTGCGCGATATTCCTTTTGCCGAATATTCGAGTTATTCTGATTGGCTCTGATGCAAAAGAAGGGCGGAGAAGAAAATCGCGCAATATTCCTTTTGCCGAATATTCGAGTTATTCTGATTGGCTCTGATGCAGCATCAGAGCCAATCAGAATAACTTGAATATTCGGCAAAAGGAATATTGCGCGATTTTCTTCTCCGCCCTTCTTTTGCATCAGAGCCAATCAGAATAACTCGAATATTCGGCAAAAGGAATATTGCGCGATATTCCTTTTGCCGAATATTCGAGTTATTCTGATTGGCTCTGATGCAAAAGAAGGGCGGAGAAGAAAATCGCGCAATATTCCTTTTGCCGAATATTCGAGTTATTCTGATTGGCTCTGATGCTGCATCAGAGCCATATTGCGCGATATTCCTTTTGCCGAATATTCGAGTTATTCTGATTGGCTCTGATGCAAAAGAAGGGCGGAGAAGATAATCGCGCAATAGGAATATTGCGCGATTATCTTCTCCGCCCTTCTTTTGCCCCCTTATTCTCCTTTATTTTAAGTAGAGTTAGCGTAGAGTTAGTGTTTAGTGCATATTAGTTTAGTAATACAGGAAATGATCTCCGTTTATGAGAATTTCACAATCATTTTCGCATTAGCGAAATTTCGCATTAGCGAAATTTCGCATTAGCGAAATTTCGCAAATTTTTCTTTGGATAAAATATCACGAATATTCGATATTAGCGAATATTCGCGAATATTCTTCTATATATTCGCGCAATATCGCAAAATCGAATATGGCGTATTCCGCTCAACACTATCCATTAATGGTGTTTGACACTATTTTGGATCACTTGCTCACTTATTTATCTAGTTGTAACTTATTTGTTTCGCCTAATGTTGGCATAATTTCAGGTTTATATGTATTTGTATGCATGATATATTTTTTCTAGCGCCCCTGTTCTCACTTTTGTTTATTATTTGATTCAGTTTACTGTTTCTATAGGGAACAGCTTATCCACTTAGTAGCAATCTCTTGATTGCACATTATTATTTAACTTGGCGCGAGATTTTCAATTTTCCACAGGTTTGTATTGATGTCTATGCCCCTTGACACTACCTAGGTATAAAATGTAGAACGATGAAGAACTTTATGAAAAGTGCTTGATAGATCATTAAGCAGGTGGCTTGTGCTTTAACAAATCTGCCCCAATCACATAGATTGTTCAAACGTGGTATTATTTCAGACTATCTTAAAATTCTTAAAAACTTAGGGCCAGATTCTCATAGAATTCCGGCGGCGTATCGTAAGCCATTTACACTACGCCGCTGCATCGTACTAGAGCAAGTGCTTTAATCTCAAAGCACTTGCTCCGTAGTTTTCGCCGGCGTCGCGTAAATCGCCCAGCGTAAACCCGCGCAATTTAAATGGGGCTGCTTGTATTTAAATTAAGCGTGCCCCCGCGTCGAACGAACTGCGCATGCGCCGGCCGGGGAAAAAGCCCAGTGCGCATGCTCCAGCTCACGTCGGAAAGCGTCGTTGAAACCGACGTCAAAACTCCCTATTCGCGTTAGTAAAACGACGTAAGCGAAGGAAAAAGCCGACACTGACCCGACGCCATACTTAACATGGCATCCGACGGCACCCGACGGCATCCGACGGAACTTCGTAAGGTTACTCCACATAGAAGCTGGGGTAACCTTACGCGGACGAAAACGACGTACGCGACGACGGGGCAGCGTAAAAGCGATCGGGAATCGGCGTACTAGCCTCATTTGCATAGGCAAATGAGAAAACAACGTAAAGGCCACCTACTGGCCGGAGTTGTCATTACAAATACGATCCGCAAGTGTAATGGTTTTACACTTGTCGGATGTTGAAGCGTATCTATGCAAAAGTGATGCTAAGCATCACGCGCATAGATACGAGGCAAAAAAAAAACGGCGATACGACGGGGTATCTGAGATACTCCGTCGTATCGCCGCTGAGAATCTGGCCCTTAAATTCAGTATTTTAGTGTTTTATTAACAGAAAATGGGCTACATTAGCTTAGATTCAGGTCTATCTGCTCATTGACTTGTGTGTCTATTAGGTTATTTTTGCTTTTAAGATTCCTGTTTACAAAATAACTTAGCCTGGATGGTGTAAATAATTGTTGACATGAATATAATAGCATATTAGGCAATGGAAATGGATCTTTGCAGTAAACCTCATTGTAGTTGTTACTATGAATTGAGAATGTTATTGTATATAGAGAGTTATAAATCATAAAATGTCATGCTTGAAAAATGATATAAATTCACAATCTTGTTCTTCAGGTTAGTAATAAAATTAAGTTTCAATAACATTTGTTTGGAAGGAAATCAACCCAATTCTCAAATGAAAATAATATATATATATTTTGCCATGTCACTTGAAACATGCTTTGTATAATAATTTAACCAAAAGAAAAACAGAATGCTGATTTATGCAGAAAATCTAAATGGCCAAAGGGAAATACTTTTATGGACATTATGTATACTTTATGGTAAATAAAAAAGTTACCTTACCATGGATCTTTCATTTGAAATAGCATCTTAAAATAAAGAAATTGAAAGTAATTTGAAAAGGGGCCAAACCCGAAATGCGTTATCTGCTGATAGCCTTTCATCTGCTCTACCACTGCATCTGCGATCCATTCCAAGCCTTGTGGTGGTGAGTCGGTCCAATATCGCTTTGTGTTGGTAACATTACATCCATCAGGCTACCCGACTACATCAGCTGCACTATCCGGCAGTTTTGAGTCCTCTGCCTGGTTGATTGGGGCCTCTCCACATCACTGACCATACTGGTTCTGCCAGTGGTCTGTCATCCCTTCCATTGGGTAGATGCCCAATGGACATCTGGTGCCTATACACCCTTTGGTCGCCCGCAGCACTGGTCTTGATATGCCTGAGTCAGTCTACTGAGGTTTGGGTGAGATTGAGGTTCATAATCAAGCATGATGTTCAACACTGATTGTATGGCAGCCATATTTTAACCCTTTCCATTCTTGGGATCCTTTGACGTTGATTTTACAATAAATCTTTTAATCACAAACCGTGGCATGGAAATTGTAACGGTCACCACCGCTTACGATCTTCCATCCATCCACGACAAGCTTATCTGGCACACTGCGACAATCTTGCATACACGATCCATATCCTTTCCCAGAATAAGACGAGACAGAGCTCCGTACTTGCTTCCAAAGATATGACAATTTATTGGTATTTTCTCAGCTTCTTATACAGTCTCAAGCATAATGCAGTTTATCACAGGACAATGCAATTTCCACCCCCCTATTCACTCACTGAGGATAATTCTTTAATTGGTAGCTAGACATGACGGCACCGTATCATCAATAGGGTTCAATTAACCTTGAAAAAATACACAGACGTCTAGTTGAATAAGTTATCTAGACAGCTTTATCACACAATGGCAGAGTCTTGTGAGAGTGGGTGCAATCAACACCTTCAACGGAATGTCTTTACAGTGAATAGCCAACACCTTAAGATATTTCAATAGCATATTATACAAAGGTATGACTCACTCTGGTCTTGTAGACCTGAATTAACACCTTTCCAAATCATGTGTGCCCAGATTGAATAGCTAACAGCTTTTGATATTTGAAGACATCCTGCAAACATGAATTATTATTAATGTCCCTTATTAATGTCTTCTGTAATATATGAATTATGATTCTTTGTCACCCTATGGCCCTAGTGGACATAAGGTGACCCTAGACATAGGAATATTTCAGTCTGTCACGGGCCATACCGTTACAGACATTTTTATGACTTTTGTGAGTTATGCCTTAAGTTGTTTGTAGCCATCACCCCCCCCAGCGCTGGATTGAGAGGAATCTTTTGTTGTTTGTTCCTTTGCACAACACTATTCCTGGTGTTTTGAGGTAACATTTATTACACAGACTGACACTTGTTGTTTCTTCAAAAAGCACCTGAACATTTTAGGAGTAAATAAATAAATAAATACCTCCCCTGCTGTCTGTGACATGCGATGTGATTTCATAGTGATGGAATCGTCTTATAAAATTGGTTGGGAAACCAACATTGGGCTAACATTTATTACACAGACTGCCTGAACTTTTAGGAGTAAAATAAAGAAATAAATACTTTTCCTTTAGCCCTGACGCTATAAACAGCAAACTAACTGGCCAGCTTCACCTGTAACATTTATAGGGTGATCATTGATGAAAGGGTTAACTAGGGGGCAATCAGGGGGTTAAAACCTTTATTCGGTAGTATATGGGGGTACCTGATGCTATAAAAACCTGACGGTGAACCAAAATAACTAACTGGCTACCTAGCGTCACCCACGACACTAATACAGTAATCAGAAAAAAGATTGCTTAATGACACTGGCGACAGGGGGTGAAAGGGTTATCTGGGAGGCGATCAAGGGGTTAAACCTTTATTAGGGGATTATGGGGGTACCCTACACCTAAAGGGGCCTACCACTAACTGCCCTGACACTTTACAGTCACAAATGACACCAAATGCTGTGATCAGTAAAAAAATGAACACAGCAAACGGTGACACTGTGACTGGGGGTACAGGGGGTGATCTGGGGAGTGATTGGGAGGGACTTGGGGGTGTTTTGTGCCTACGTGGCCTGGTGTCAGTGTACTTACAGTGCACTTACTGTAAGATATCTTCTCTCCTCGGGCACTGGACAAAAAGACCGCCACGAGGAGAGATGACATCACTTCCTCTGCCTGTGTTTAATATTTACAGGCAGAGGAAGAAGTTGATTCACCAGGAGCGACCGTAAGGGGGTGGCCATGAATCGATGGCCTCACCCTCATCTCAGTTTCCCCCCCCCCACCCACTGGGAGGCAGGGACGTATATATACACCCATCTGCCTGCCCAAGCCATTCTGTCAATGTATACCATCGTGTGGCGGTCGTCAAGTGGTTAAGGAGGCATTTTAGGGGGAGTGTCCTATGCCTAAATACTTTTGCTAATAGGTGTCATTTACAGTGGAACCTTGGTTTACGAGTAACGTGGTTAACGTTTTGAAAAACGAGCAACTTTAAAAAAGTGACTTGGTTTGCAAGCGTTATCTCACAAAATTAGCAGGATTCAAGCCTCTGTTGTGTGCAGTACCGCATATTGCTAGAGGTGAGGGGGGCCGAAGCAAATAAAACTGTATCCCTCTAGTTATTAATTTTTTTGGGTCTGCTGCAGTACAGTGTACACCACCAATGCTGGAGGGTATTTAAATAGTGAAAACATGAAAATGGTAACAGCTTTTTCTTTATTTATTTTCTATTTTTTGAGATATTTCAAAATTAGCTCTTTTCTATAACTTGTATTGTGTTTAAGGTTCATTGGACATTTACATTTTCACAACTTTAAAATGTGTTACATTAATGTAACTATCATACATCACTTACTTGTAATAATAATGGAGAATTCTACAAAAAAAATAGTAAAGGTTTGAACAAGAATTATTGTTAAAATTCCAATTCCCTTGTTCTTTATTTGTATAGTTAATATAAAATAGAAAAACAATATCACTTGTTAAAAAACCATAGAGAAGGTTATTGAACTTGAGTAACTCAATGCATCAATGACTTAAAACAATTTCACAGAAGTGTCTGATATTCCACAGTTATTTAAAAGGAGCAATTGAAGAAATAACACTATATACCAGATGTTCTGTGCTGAAATGGCTAGGTACTATTTTGGCTGAGTCAAGCAGTTTGTGCAAAGCATCATGGGACATGTCTTGCAGAGCAGCAGATGAAATCAGGTGTTGAGCACAGAGGGAGCACAATTTACTATAAACAGTTTTAATGGGCTCAGCAAAAACTTTGTTTCATGAAGAGAGAAAAAAAGTTCTTAACAAATGAGGATGTTAATAACTTTACAAGATGAATGTTTGCTTTTCCATAGACATTAAGTCATTTTTGTGCAGCATTGGCAGAATACATAAACTAAATTATGGAATAATTTGCGGGGGTTTTGATACAATAACTTTAACTGCATTCCAAGGTGTACAGATCTGCATGGGAGGAGAGTACATGCACTGATTTAATTGGCAAACTATCAGGTTACTACAGAGAGTGGATTTGTAAATTTATTTCATATGGGAATTCTCCTGCACACTTTGTGGTAAGGCAATGACTGTTTGTTTTCTTCTTTTAAGTTCCTAACTACAGGAAATTTTGTTACACACTGTGTTTACAGTAAATACTTAGAGAAAAATTCTAGTCAAGGTAAAATACAGGTATTAGTAATATAAGCTTTAAAGTACTTGTGTTTGCAAAATATACAGACATGCAATGAATTTATGTGCACTGTAGAATATTTTTCTGGTTACAATAAGCAGTACTGTGCAAATGACCTAAAGGCTTCTTTATGTTTACCATGTTTGTACATTTTTTTAACCATCTTTTTTGCCATTTTACAGTGCTAATGATTTATATAGCTTTATATAGCTTATTCAACTACATATTTTACACATAAAAAAAGGATTTTATTCTAGCCTGTTTATAATTTGAAACACGCCTTTCACTAGTAAATCAAACTAAATATAGGGATTTTTACAGAAATATATTTTTATTATTACTATTAATATTATTAATAATTTATGCTTTATTTGCATTTATTTGAATTCCTATTCCACTAAACAAATTGTATGAATACAATCATTTAAAAATAATAATTAAGCAATCAAAGTAAACAGGAAATTGCTTTTTGCACGATTAGATAATTAAAGTGAAGATTCACACAATTGTTTGATTGAAATGGCTTAGCTCCTTTAGTAAATCAGCTTCATTATTCACCTAATCGTTTTTCTTTAATCACATGATATTTTGTATGACTTCAAGACTTTCAAGATCAATTCTGGTTTTATTTTTGTTTTCCAGTATTGTGTGCTTAGATTCTTTTATAGTATAACTAAAATATTGATAAATATCTTAACCACTTTAGCCCCGGACCATATTGCTGTCCAAAGACCAGAGCACTTTTTGTGATTCGCACTGCGTCGCTTTAACTGACAATTGCGCGGTCGTGCGACATGGCTTCCAAACAAAATTGGCGTCCTTTTTTTCCCAAAAATAGAGCTTTCTTTTGGTGGTATTTGATCATCTCTGCGGTTTTTATTTTTTGCGCTATAAACAAAAATAGAGCGACTATTTTGAAAAAAATGCAATATTTTTTAAATGTTGCTATAATAAAAATCCCAAAAAAGATATAAAAAAACATTTTTTTTCCTCAGTTTAGGCCGATACGTATTCTTCTACATATTTTTCGTTAAAAAAAAATCGCAATTAGCGTCTATTAATTGGTTTGCGCAAAATTTATAGCGTTTACAAAAAAGGGAGTTGTTTTATGGCATTTTTATTATTATTATTTTTTACTAGTAATGGCGGCGATCAGCGTTTTTTTTTCGGTACTGCGATATTATGGCGGCCACATCAGACACTTTTGACACATTTTTGGGACCATTAGCATTTTTATAGCGATCAATGCTATAAAAATGCATTGTATTACTATAAAAATGCCATTGGCAGTGAAGGGGTTAACACTAGGGGGCAGGGAAGGGGTTAAGTGTGGTCCTGGTGTGTTCTAACTGTATGGGGGGGTGGCCTCACTAGGGAAATCAATGATCTTCTGTCCATACATTGTATGGACAGAAGATCAGCGTTTCCCCCACTGACAGAAACGAGAGGTATGTGTTTACACACATACCTCCCGTTTCCCGCTCTGTAACGAGCAATCGCGGGTGCCAGGCGGCGATCGTATCCGCCGGGCACACGCGCGGGACTCGGGGGACGCGCACGGGCGCGCGCGGGCGCCGCCGGAGGTACCGCCGGAAGCGCGCGTGCTCCCTATTAGCTGCTACAGGGAGGACGTAGAGCTACGTGCTCCCACGTAGCAGTGCCACCGTCCCGCAGTAAAATGACGGCGGGCGGTCGGCAATAGGTTAAGGTTTGGGGCCCATGGCTAGATTATATTGATCACTTAAATCAAACACTTTCTTCTTTGTCTTTAAGTGGAGATGACATAGACACATTTTGCTTATGACATTTGACCACACAGGTTTAACCCTTTCCCATATCTTCCCAAACCCCCATCCCTCCCTTCTCTCCTTAAGTATATCCCCTTTTTTTCTCTCTCTCTGTTCTTCTCTCTCTTTTTTTCTTTTTCTATTTTAAATATTTATTTTACATTATCTATCCTGTTTAACCAATCAAAATTTTGGTTTTTAGTCACCTTCATGCTACCCAGATCGATAACTTAATAACTGGAAAAGGAAAATTACTCTGGACTTTCTCTTCTTTTTTTTTAAAATGTTTCTACTATTTGGTATGTAATATTTATTCTTATACATACCCACCCTATGTTTATTATCATATGCTACTTTATTATTTATTATTGTTAACTTAAATGCCTTGACATTTCAACCTTTTTGTACATAATGGCTTAACAGACTATGCTATATTCTTATTATCTTTTTTTCTCAACAATTCAATAAACTATATTGGAAAGGGATTAAAATACTTGTCAAGTTATTACTGTCTTTGTCCCCATTAGAGCTATTCACCCTCATTTTTTGTTCTATTAACCGTCATCATCAAAAATGAAAGTAAAGGAAAATGCAAAATGTTGGGTTCCCAAAACAGAAATAGAGGGGAAATCTTCCAATGGGACATTAGTTCTGTTGACGCTGGTAATATCAAAGGATTTCCTTACTTTGGAGTGAGTTTCTCTCACATCTTGTTTTGGCTATGAAACAGGACATGAAGGGAAATCTCCACAAGGGGACACCGATTATAAAAGAAAAACCTTACATGGGTTTTAACCCTCCCTTACTCCATCCAAAACAGAAAAACAAATTTTGCCTATAGTTCTACTGTAAGCCGCTGCACAAATAATCGGTGATAGTTTCTTATCCTTACGAGTTCCTGAAAAGTTTTTGTATTTGATTCATGCCAAGTTGCTGGAAGTTAGACTTCTGCTCAAAACCAGTATATGCCAAATCAAAAAGCACACACAGATAATTAGTTGCATGTAAAGCTACTGCTACAGAAGAATGTATGGTAGGGTGTGGGGTAAGAAATTGCCCCCGCCTTTCATCAATGGAACTGTGGCAGACGAAATAATTTTCTAGATAGCTAAAGGTAATTTGCATAATTACCTTTAATTGGATGTAGTTGTATCACATTACTTTTTCAAATGTTTTTTGCACAAACTATCACCAAATTGAATAATAGGACACAGCATCAGTTGGCATTCAGCAGTTGAAGAAAGTAGATCTTAGCGGTGCTGCTCCTCAACTGATCCCTCTTTACCATGGAATCAGTCCTCCGCAGGCTTATTGAAAGGGCTGGTGAGACCTAAGGAGATGAATGGATGTGGTGCTGCCTCTCCATGTCACCTACTTCCTCCTCCACTGCTGCCACTCTGCCTTTATCAGTGCCTCTCTTGGTGGCTATTTCATCTCCTGTATTTCACCACGGGTCATCTGCGCTTGCTATCCCTTCCCAGGATGCTGTTTTAGGTTTCCTCTTCTAGGTCGTCCCACCTCTTACCTCAAAAGTTGCAATTAAGCAGTTGAAGAAAGAAGAAGCAAAATCTCCTACCCTCACTACCTTGTCGCGGCTATGATTATGAGGCATTTGTCCCTTTCTCTGGATAGGGGGCTGTATTTTGGGGTTTGTTTTTAAGAATTCAAGCTTTAATATAGTTTTACTGCAGATATATGAATATAAAATAGTACTTTGAATATACAGTATATAGTATTTCATATTATTTAAGGATATACTGTAATCAAAAAAAATGTTATGTAATTTTTATGTTTAATCAAAGGGTAACTCCACTTTTCGTGGGGAAAAAAATAGCAAATAAAGAAAAAATCATATAGCAAATATAATTGTGACACTAATCATATTGTAATTGAATGTTATTAAAAAATACCTTTCCTTTTCGATCTGCAGCCACTGTAATTTTCTAGAGAATTTATTGCAATATGGCTACTCGGAGTTGCTCTGTACACAGAGTGTGTACGGACCACCCCCCATAAACATAATTTCCTCCTTGTGTGTTTGGCTCACCAAACACACAAGGTTTGTATGAGGATGTTTCTCAAATGAATGCCTTGGTAAGAATGGGAACTGTTGACAGTTGGCAGTTTGGTTGTTTTGTAACCATTGTCAACAAACTGGTAAAAAAAAAGCCCAAATAACAGAAGCAGTAGAGACTGACAGAAAGCCCACTTCATCATGCTTTAACACCAGAAGCCACTCATCATGGAAGCTGGTGCCTCATCTCCAGGTGCATTGTTGTCAATGGAGATCACAAACAGTTAAGTAACTTTTATGTGTATTTCTACTGTTATAGACAATAGGCTGTTTATTTGATAGGCATTTTGCTTATTATAGGTATCTGTCAGTCTGGTATTGTATTTCTAATATTGTAATAGTTTTATATGTACCGCATCTTTGTATAGTAAAAGCACATTTACACACTTCAGAGGTCTCAGCTTCCTTGCTTATACCATAATGTAACCTTGCTAGATAGAAGCAAGCAAAAATCTGCCTAAGATACAAGTCAGATTTCAGGCACCCCCTGCAACACAAATGTCATTTTTGGAAAGATACTTCAATATGAACCCATCTAAAGGGATACAGGACCAGCAAATTTCCTCATTAGTGCTCTGCATTTGCACACCAGGCAGTTAATTATGAAACCCTTCCCACTCTGTACAGAGGCACAGAGAAACACAGAGGGATTTCTTCAGAATAACAAGAGGTAGGAATCTGCAACAAAGTTTGTTATAATCCTAGCAATGTACATAGATCACCCAGAATGTTTTTTCTCAACAAAAGTGGAGTTATGTTTTAAATGTTATTGCCTATAATAACGAGCCATGGCCTTTTTAATCCAAAACCTTTAGTGTTTTTTTCACATATACAGTATATTGCACAACATTATAAGGATGCCAAAATGTTGGGAGGTACATAAATCTGACGTATTTTGACCCTTCGTGGTCTTCTTGAGAAGATGTGTTTGCTGTGAGAGGATTATGTTTAATGAATACATTTATAGTTTATTGTTCTAAAGCATATTTACCAATCACTCTGGATTGAAAAGTGTCTAATTTAGCCGATATTCCTGCCAGTATCAACAATACCACCCCCTCTCTGAGCCTTTTGAAACCTGCATTACAGAAATCTTTAAACCCTCCATGGGGACCCTGTTCCTCAAACAAACAGAGGGGCAGACCCGTATGTAGTGTGGATACAACAGAACACTTGAGTGTAGTTAATTTATCATCACACCAATTATCCCAAGCAGAAATGTTGGTTTTGTCTCATAGACTAACATTTTGTCCTGAACAAAATGAAGATCTCTTCGAGGTCATCAATGATTTACAACTTTTTCCCCGCAGGCTATTGCTTAAATCTTTGTATGCAAATAACGTTCCGGATAGTGATGCTACTGATTGGTTAAACTTCAGTATGAAGTAAATTAAAGCCCTACGTGACCTGACACTTTTGTATCAGGAAAACAATACTGTCGATCTGATAGATCAAATCGATCTAGACGTTCTGTTGAACAATGTCAATCAACCTGTCCAAAATCCTATCAACATGTTTAAGAAGCCGTCCACCAAACTCCCCTCCTTAACACTAATCCCAGTATAGATATTTTCCTCAAACAAACAATGCATGATATCTGTAAAATTTTAAGCACTAAGTGTAACCCTCATAACTTAACCCCTGATGAACATGAAGCTCCTAAATCTCTATGCAACTATTGTGGTTAAACCCTCTGACAAGGGTGGCAATGTGACTATTATGGACAATCAGAATTACATATAAAAATATTTCCGTTCTAAGTATAGGCCAATATAATGGCAATTTCTACAAGATGGTACACCAATTCTATAACAATGGTGCCATCACTAAAGATTTATATGACTTTGTAAGAACCAAACATGCTAAAGTGGTGACTTTTTACAGTCTTCCAAAAATCCACAAGGATCCCAAAAATCTCCCTGGCTTCCCTATCGTTTCTGGCAATGAAGCAATATCCAAAAACCTTAGCCGAGTCATTGATGCATATTTACAGCCATATATCCTATCAATACCATCCTTTGTCAAGGATACTATTCAATTCTTGCAGATCATCAAAGAGCTCAATATCCCTGGGGACTTCATCCTCGTCGCCATTGACTGCATCCCCACGACTTGGGTTTGGCAACTATACCGAGAATCCTGCAAAAGGGCTTGCGATACAATTATGCCCTAAATACGTTTCTTTTTGGATGGCTTGCAATACATATTACACCATAACTATTTCAGTTTCAATGACTCCCACCACCTCCAGATGCAAGGCGTAGTTATAGGGACATGCTGCGTACCATCCTAGGCTAATTTGTACCTGGGGGAGTGGAAGGAGTCCATCCTAGGTGACGGAGACCTTGTCAAATAAATGAGCCACATTTTCAAGTGGCTGCGGTATATCAATGATGTCTTCATCATCTGGGAGGGACCTGAAGATAAGCTTCTTGAAGTTTTCTATTTGATCAACCAAAACTATCGTGATTTGAAATTCACCATGACATATGACAACAAAAGCATCACATTTCTGGACATTCAACTTAATATCAACTCTATATGACTCCCTGTAATCCACGTATGGAGTATCGGCTGATCAGGGGACCTCGTGTTGGGATCATGTGAAGACCTTTTAGAGGACCTCTGGTCATGAGACCCTTTTCAATTCAGAATGATTGGTATATATGCTTTAGAACGTCTTTCAATGTTAGCAACATGCTTTTTAACTATAAATGTAATCATTAAACGTAATCCTCTCACGGCAAACATATCTTCTGCAGAAGACCTCGAAGGATCGAAAAGCATCAGGATTTACCTCCCAACATTGTGGCATTCTTATAATGTTGTATAATACATTGTGTTTGCACCCCATGTATTGACTTTTTAGCTTCATGTAACCAAGTTCATATTTTAGCTGTCAAATGTCTCTTTGTCACGGCTGTCATCAATAAAGCATATTTATTTACAAATACTATCTACTCCATTTCTTTCAACCTTTGCTGCTGAGAAAATCCCCTCAGTGGGGGAAACTTCCCTTTTGTATTAATCTGGGTGTGCAGCACCATTTTTCTTTCTCCTAGAAGTGTCTTTACTTGGTGTACCATATATTAGCCACTGTAAAGAAGGAAAGGTGATGGGTAATACATTCTTACCAAAGCTGTGTTCTCTCTTTATCCTGGGACACAAAAGCACTTAGTATGACCAGACCTAGGCTAAGAGGTAAATTAAAGTTGACTATGCAATCAGTAAGCTGAACAAAACTGACCCGATACCCCATCCACACTTTTGATGTGGATGCTGGAATCCTCCCCAATGTGTCATTGTATTCAGCCTATTGCCTTTGCAGCTGATTGAGCAGAAAAACACTGACAGGGTGGCAGTAATTGATCAGTAGATTAACTTCTGTTCAACCATAGTGGCCCCCCAGTGATCAAAATTCAGCCAGTCCCTGCTGAACTGGCTGAACTGAGATCCATGTACGGCCAGTTTAACTCCATATTTGTATTATACATTGTATTGTAACAATGCTTTTGCGTGTAATTTGCAAATATCATGTAAGCTATTGTACTTTTCCTGTACAATGCATTGTAAATATTGCTTAAGATGGCCATACATGGTTTAAAACTTGGCTGATTCATCTATGAGCAGGCTGATTGGACCCAAGTCGATCCATCAATAGATTTGGGTGCAACCAGCAAGTTGGATTTTTCATACAGTTAATGCTAGGGGCTATACAAGGCCATGCAGCTGTTGCACACAGCGCGTAGCCTGAGCTGCAACAATGTTCTTTTGTGGATCCCCGTAACTCCCTCATTAGCATATTTGAATAGCAAATCAATGGTGTGTCTAGCGCAGTTTTGCGCGGACGGATGCGCCTGTCTATCGAAATTACGCCGGACAAAAAAAAGTAGATTTCTTGCGTATCTTGTTTGGGGGATGCGGCGCATCGAAACGAATGCGCAAATTTAGACTTACGCCGCGCATCTCCTGTAACGCCGGCGTAATCGCTCTGTGAATCTGGCCCTATATTTTTTGTAAAAAAAAAAAATTGGATATTGGATATGTTTTATAGCAGAATGTACTTTCTTTTTCTAAATTGTCAACCTTTTTTGTTTACAGTGCAACAATTTAAAACCGCAGAGAAAAAAGGCTCTTATTGTGGGGAAAAAAGGACATACATTTTATTTGGGTACAGTGTTGCATTACCGTGCAATTGTCAGTTACAATAACGCAGTGCTGTATTGTAAAAAAAAATTGTCTGGTCATGAAGCGAAGTTTAACACAACTTTTCTTAATTTTAATTTTCTTAATTTCCAGATCCAAACATCCAACTTTAAGGCAGACATATTAACAGCAGAGGTTTATATGTACAAGCTTATGTATTCATTTTTGTATGTTCTCTTTACTGTATTCAAGTCATTAATTGGAAACTTTTTTTTTACTTTTGTTCTTAAGTGTTCTTCATTGGTTTTCTCTGTGACTTTCAAGTATTTTATTGTTTTCCTTTTCTACAGTATTAAAACATGGAGCACAAGTTACCTGCTGCATCCTTAAAACATCCATAGTCCAGTGGAAGTATGTATTTATTATTCATACCTACAAATGCATATGTTCAGAATTTGGGAATAACAGATTTGTATTGTGTACAATAGATGCTACATCCCAAATTTAGTCAGAAGCAAGGCAGCATGTAAGTCATTATAGCTTCCTTTTAATCCTAAAAAGCATGTCTTCAGATGCTACTGTGTGTACTAGTGTCCCTAGTTTGTTGCAAAGCCTAGTGTTGTTTAGGAATTTCAGGTTGAAATAAGCATCTTCATTTTTTTTCCCTTTGTAGACACCAAAAATATTCAGCAGAAAAATTACCAAGGGGAAAAATATCTCAGAATTACTAATTCCCAAAGTAAGTGCCTGCATTATTGTGATGGTATTTACTACTGTCCAACCAAACATTCTTCACATTTCTCCATCTAACTGTTCATAATTTTGTGATTTTCTTGTAGTTGAAGGATGCATTATCCAAAAATGCAGGAAGGATGGGATCTGTAAAACCAGTGATTATTATGGTAAACAATAGGTAGTATTTTTACATCTCAAACGTAAAGTGAATTAATCAGCAACTTAAAAGCATCTTTTTGTTTTTCATAGTTCCCCAAAGACAACGTTGTTCCAGGAGCAAGCCATTATGGAATCCACAGGTCACCCAGCAAGTATCCCTCATCTGAAAGAAACAAAAGCAAGGTTAGTTAAACCTCTGAGAATGCTAAAGTCAAACAAGTAAACCGTGTTCTTATTGTCTTGTAAATCTCTCAGCAGATCTTTCATTCGCAAGTTTTCACCATCTTGGCAAATGACAAAGAAAATGAGGCTCAAAGGCCCACTACTCAAGAGAGAAGAAAATGCCATCTAACCACTTGCTTACTGGGCACATATACCCCCTTCCTGCCCAGGCAAAATGTCAGCTTTCAGCACTGCATCGATTTAAATTAAAATTGCGCGGTCATGTGACGTGCCACCCAAACAAAATTTACAAATAGAGCTTTCTTTTGGTGGTATTTGATCACCTCTGCGGTTTTTATTTTTTGCGCTTGAAAAAAAAAAAAACACAATATTTTTTTACTTTTTGCTATAATAAATATTCAATTTTTTCTAAACATATTTTTTTCTCAGTTTAGGCTGATATGTATTCTACATATTTTTGGTAAAAAAAAATAATAATAAAAAAATCGCAAGCGTATAGTGATTGGTTTGCGCAAAAGTTATAGTGGCTACAAAATAGGGGATAGAATTCTGACATGTTTTTTAGTATTTTTTTTTCTAGTAATATGGCGATCTGCACATTTTTGTCAGGACTTCGATATTATAACAGGCACATCGGACACTTTTGACACATTTTTGGGACGATTCCTATTAATACAGCGATCAGTGCTATAAAAATGCATTGATTACTGTATAAATGTGACTAGCAGGGAAGGGGTTAACACTAGGGGGCGGGGAGGGGGGTTAAACGTGTATCCTGGGAGTGATTCTTACTGTGGCGGGAGGGGACTGACTGGGGGAGGTGACCCATGCTGTGTCCCTATGTAAAAGGGACAGAGCATCAGTCTCCTCTCCCTGACACGTCGTGGAGCTCTGTGTTTACACACAGAGCTCCACGTTCCTGATCTAAAACTGCCAATTAAGGGTACCTGGTAGACATCGCGGCCGCCAGGCACACACATTGGCATCGCTGTGACGCGCCATGTGCTTGCGCGCCACCGACGGCGTGCGAGCACCCCCCAGTGGCCGAGGCAGTAAAAAGACGACCTCCCGGATTTATAGAGCCACCTGGAGGCCATCTTTTTACTATGGCCTCAGACTGAAGTAGTTAACTTTGAACCAGCTACATAAATAGCAATACAGAAGTGCATGTTAGTGTGCCGACTAAACTTACATGTGCGGAGGAACCCTCAACTGACAGCAGTGGCGCTTGCGCTTGCAAGATTCAAGAAAATCAGACATCATTAAAGCTCCAGTGACAGCAGTGTCAAGCGAAAAGCCAGTACCCCTAACAAGATGATCGACAATGAAATTTGAAGTTCATGTATGCAGAGAATGTGTCAGTGGTCAAGTTTCTGGCTCCTGTTGTTGGGCCCCTACATGCTGTATCCACTTGCCGACCACGCTATAGCCAAATGGTGGCTATGGCTGGCTAGTTCTGGTAGGGCATCTCTTGAAATCCACCAGTGCTTTCACTTCTTGTGCGCCTCCTTGGGTGTGCATCTGTAAGTATCCATGATTGCTGGGTTAAAAACCAGAAGAAAGCTCTATGTGTGTGAAAAAAAGGACAAAAAAATCATGTGGGTACAGTTTTGCCTGACTAATGTCATTCAGAGTGTGAGAGCACTGAAAGATGAAAATTGGCCTGGTTAGGAAGGAGGTATAAGTGCCCAGTAGGCAAGTGGTTAACAGTAATCAAGCTTCGAAGAAGAATCAATGGAAAATAATTACTGTAAATTGGTAAATAACACGCTTCCTTTTTGTGTCTAATTTCACTTGTCCACTGTATCTATGAAAATAATTATAGTCATCACACAGGGTGGTTTTTTAAACATGTCTGTCCCTGTTCCATGATTAGTCAGGTTGAAAAGGACATGTGTCTATCTAGTTTAACCAAAAGAATACATACAGTATATTGACCCCTCAAATATACAAAATCCTATATTCACAGTTTATCCAAAAGAAGGGTATTAGGAAAAATGGCTTTCCCCTAATAGAGAAATTTGTGCAGCAGACCTGGAGTTTTGAAAACCATGCTGTTCTTTCTTTTTCCCTAGGGATGCCAGGGCAGATCAAAATGGTTCTGATTGGTCAGCATGGTCATGTTTGGGCAATGACCAATCAGTATCAGTGTGTTTTTTAACCACTTCCTGTCCGCCGTATGCAGAATTATGTCTGGCAAGTGGTTCTGTTATCCTGATTGGGCGTCATATGACGTCCAACAGGATAAAATGCCGACACGCACCCATGGGGGTCCGCAGGTGCCCACAGGGCGGTGATCACGAGTGCGGCATGTCAGTCTAACACGCTGCGTCTCTGATCGTGATAAGGAGCCTCTGTCACAGGCTTCTTACCATGTGATCAGCTGTGACCAATCACAGCTGATCATCACGTGAACCAGGAAGTGCCGGTAAATGGCACTCCTCGGTTCGCGCTGACAGGGAGAGCCGATCGGCGGCTCTTCCTGTCAGAGGGGGGTTTGTGCTGATAATCAGCACATTGATTATCAGCACAGCCCCCATCAAATGTACTAATAAGATGACAATCGGTGCCCAGTCAGTGCCTCATCATAACCCCCTTCCAGTGCCCTATACAGTGCCAATCAGTGCCCACCACAGTGCCAATAAGAGACCATCACAGTTCCAATCAGTGCCCAGCAGTAACACGTGTCAGTAACTAATTATTACCTCATCATTAGTGCTGCCCATTAGTTCCACCTGTCAGTGCCAATCAGTACCACCTATCAGTGCTAATCAGTACCACCTATCAGTGCCAATCACAGCCGCCTGCCAGTGTCCATCACAGCCACCTGTCACTGCCCATCACAGCTGCCTGTCAGTGCCTATCAGTGCCTTCTGTCAGTGCCCACCAATGCCACCTATCAATGCCCATCAGTGCCGCCTATCAGTGCCCATCAGTGCTGCATATCAGTGCCACCTATCTGGTGCCCATCAGTGCTGCATATCTGTCTTGCCTATCAGTGCCCATAAATTCTACATATCAGTGCCTCCTCATCAGTGCATATCAGTGCCACCTTATTAGTGCCAACTCATCAGTGCCCATCAGTGTCACCTCATAAGTGCCTATCAGTCCCGCCTCATCAGTGCCCATCAGTAAAGGGGAAAACAAATTTTTGTGCGACCGTGTGTATGCAAGATAAGTTTGAGCCAACGTCCGTCGGAAAAAAAAATCCACAGTTTTGTTGTCGGAATGTCCAATCGTGTGTATGTGGCATAAGAGTGGCAAGAAAGTGGAATTACCTTCCACAGGCAGTGGTTTCAGCAGGGAGCATCGATTGTTTCAAAAAAAACTATTAGATAGGCACCTAAATGACTACAACATACAGGGATATGCTGACATATTATAACACACATAGGTTAAACTTGATGGACTTGTGTCTTTTTTCAACGTCACCTACTATGTAACTATATGTAACTATGTAACATGGTTATTATTAGTTTTCAATATTTTTTTAAGCTCCCAGGAAGTGACAAGAACACTAAATTACTAACAAGATCAACTAGTGTTTTCTGTTCTTGTTAAAATGTTCTTAGCCTGAGATGACAGGACACGTGCAGCTACCACATCCAAAGACTGATAAGCTGCAATTAATAGTTTTTTGTTTTTTGGGTTTAGATATGTTTTAACTTTGAGGACTTGAATTTTTTTTTAGCCTTGCTATGTTATTTTATTAGTATTCATGACCCACTTTTATGTGCATCTTATATTTTTATACATAATGGACATTATTTAAACATATAAAACAAAAAGGAAATAGTCTCCAAATGCCAAAAGTAATTAGACTGCCTGTGATATGCTAAAACACATAGGCCCAGATTCAGGTACATCTGCGCATTATTGGACCGGCGTAGCGCACCGCCTTTACGTTAGACTTGCGCAATTTTGCCGCGTAATCACCCTATTTTCGTAGCTTTTGCGCAGAAAATTGCGCATACGTAACGTTTTTTCAGAGGCGTAAGGAGGAGTAATACAAATTGAGAAGGACGTGGGCGTGTTACATTTAAATGAGCCGTGACCCCATGCAAATGAAGGGCCGGCCAGCTCGCGCATGCGCGCTTGAAGCAGACCATGTCAGCTCCGCTGTGCGCATGCTCACAACTCGGGAGCGGCGCAATCAGTGAAATTGGAAATGGACTAGGGCAACGTTGTGAACTACGCAAACAGCATAAATAGACACACACAAACGCACTTGCATTGCAAAAGTACATCCCTTTGTCCCTTCCCATTTAACCAAGTGCTTTTGTCCTGTTGTTCATTGCGTTGTGTTTTGTAGTTGTCAGATTAGTGTTCTGTGTAAACAAGTGTTTGTTAGTAGATCTTTGAAAGTGTTTTTTGATAAGTGTTTGAGAGACTGTTTGTTTGATTGATATATTTCTGTTCGTTTGTTTTCTTGCAGTTTTTTTGCTGTTTGTTTTTGTGACTGTTTCTTGCTGAGTGCTAGTGTGATTTTTTGGGTGTTAGTTTTGTCTTTGTGTGTGTTCTTGCTTGATTGGTTGTGCTTGTTTTTGTGAGTGAATTTTGTTGACTGGGAGTGAGTTTTTTTGGAAGTATGACAGAGAGAAAACAAAAGCTCAATTTTACAGTTGGGGAAAAACAAATTCTTGCCCGGGCCATTAGCGAGTATGGGCATTTCCTCCACGGCCCGGACAGTGCCAACACCACCCCGGCCAGGAGGAGGGAGATTTTGGATATGATCACTGAGCAGGTCAATTCAGCGGGGCAGGGGGAGACACGGACCCGGTCTGGGATTGACAAAAAAATCAATGACCTCCGGCGTCTGGTCAAACAGAAGCTGGCCAGAATGCATGCCCATGCCAGGGGCACAGGAGGGAGCCCACCATGCCATATTAGGCTGACAGCGGAGGAGCATGCGGTGGCCCTGACCTTTCATCGGCTTGAAGTTGAGGGCCTGCCCGGCTTTGACTCAAGTCCGGAGCCCGTGGTGCCAGGTAAGTATTTTTTTTAATATCAGGTGTGTAGCATCTGTGGGGGAGGGGGTGAAAGGGAATATGTGGCAAGTGTGTGGATCCTCCAACCTGTGAATGTTTTGTGTCATCCACAGATGTGCAGGAGGGTGCAGGGCCATCTGGCCTGACCGCACCAACCCCAGGACAGCAGCCTAATGAGGCCCCCCCAACAAGGCCGGAATCCGCGGAGGAGGTTCAAGAGGAGGAGGAGAATCATGAGGAGGAGGAGAATCATGAGGAGGAGGAGTCCATGTCAGGCACTGGACGTTTTGGTTTTTGAGGACTCTTCCCCTCTGGCTGGCAGCAGGCAGCCCTCCCTAAGGGGGAGCCCCCCCTCCTCCCCCAACATGGCTCCCCTCACAAGGGCCTCCCCTTCTCCCCGGCCACAAGCATCAGCTGGAGGCAGGATTTCATCCCAGAACACCAGGGGGTTGGCCGATCTCCTGCCCGCCACTCTGAGAAGGGACCAGTTCCTCCAGACCCGCCATCTGGGACAGGTCAGCCAGACATTGGTGCGGATGGAGGAGAGCCTGTCCTCCATCAAGGATACGCTGGGGAACCTGGACTCCCACTCCCGGGCTTTCACAACCTGCCTAAACGAACTGCAGATGACATCAGCAGGCGTTGGGCAGGATGTGAGGGCCCTTACCCAGGCTATCCAGGCCAACACGGCAACACTTGGTGCTGCCCTGGACAGAATAGCCGTGGCCTTGGAGGGCAGGCCGCCAGGTGGGCAGAGATCAGGGGCTGATCCTCCTTCCCCGGTTTTACCCCTCCCCATGAGTCTCCCCTGAGAAGCCGGGGCCGTGGCCGGGGGCCCCCCCAGGTGTGGCTCACGCAAAGGGCATTAATTTTTTTTTCCCCTTTTTTTTGCTGGAAAATTTTTGCTTTTGCAGGTAATTTTTTTTTTTTGGGTTGTGAATGCTGTTTGAATGTGGGGGTGACATTCCTGCCAGAAAAGGGGTGTCACCCTCAATTTTGGTGGAGAAGGGTTCCCCAGGACCAGGGAGAAGTGATCCCCAGGTCCGTGTGAATGGTGTATGAATGTACAGTGACATAATTGGAGCCTTGGCGTGGCGTTGCTGCTCACAAGTCCTGCATGGTGGACTGGTGCCAATCCAATTTGATGTGGATGTGGGGTGTGTGTGCTAGGGACCACAGTGTTGTGCATGCATGCATTCTCATTGTGCCATGATTAATGTGTGTGTTTAACGTGCAAAGATGCCTAATGTGAGTTGTTTCCTGGCTGCTCTACCCTCAGAAGACGGGGTAGCCTCGGTTAGGGGGGATTGTCTGGTTCAGGGGTCAGGTCATCACGTAGGCCAATCTGCAGGCCCTTTCTTTCTGCGAAGTTGTGCAGCATGCAACATGCACCGATGATCTGGCACACGAAGTTTGGGGAATACAAGAGGGTACCCCCAGACTTATCCAGGCATCGGAAACGTGACTTTAGGAGGCCAAAGGTGCGCTCCACCACTGCTCGTGTTTGGGCATGTGCTTGATTGTATCTTTCCTCTCCTGGGGTTTGGGGGTTCTGAATAGGAGTCATGAGATGGGGTCCCAGTGGATATGCAGAGTCACCTGTAAGGGAAAAGACAGGAGGATGTTAGTCATGCATGTGCCCCTTGTGATGTGTGCATCATGGGAGGGGATAGTCATGCCTGCCACCCATGTCACTCACCAACCAGCCAGGTGTCCCCATACACGTTCTGATCGAATTCCATTCGGATGTGGCTTTGATTGTATATGTAGCTGTCATGGCTGGATCCGGGGTGTTTGGCACGGACGTGCCATATGAGGCCTTGGGCATCGACTATCACCTGTACATTGATGGAATGCCAATGCTTCCGATTGCGGTACATGTGCTCTGTCTCCTGGGGGGGCTGGAGTGCCACATGTGTGCAATCAATGGCCCCCACAGTGCGTAGGAATCTGGCAATTCTGTAGAAATCTGTCATTGCCTTCAGTCGCAGCTCCTCAGTGGTGGGTTTGATGATTTGGTTGGCCATGCGTCTGAGGATTGCAGGGACAACCTGGTGCTCATGGAGGATTGTGACATCCCAGCCACCACTCCACTTGTACGCTGAAAAGAGCCACTGGCAAGGACATGGAGTGTTGCCATGACCTTGACCAGTGGCTGCACTGCATGTGAGCGGTGTGTTGGGCTGGTGATGTCCTCCTGCAGGGTTGTGGTTAATTCCAGGATGACATGAGGGGTGAATCTGAAGATGCGAAACACCTCAGAATCACTCATGCCAAACAGGTCTATGCGGGTGCGGTATATCCTCTCCCGTGCCATCCTCCGTGCCATCCTCCGTGCCCTCATCCTTCTTTGTTCATCTAAAGTCAGTAGTATAGCTATGTGCGACGATGCCCCTGGCATGTTGGCATACAGATTGTTGTGCAACACGTGTGACTGCTGAGCTCCTCACTAATAGTGTTGCTTTATCTAACAAGTAGACTTTTTTTCTCTTTTTAGACCAGCTTTTATATGCTCTAATTTTAGACAGGACATTTTACTGTTGCGCACACTGCGTCGCCTGCGCTGCCCCAACGTTCTTTTGTGGATCCCTGTAAGTCCCTCATTAGCATATTTGACTAGCAAATCAATGGTCTGTCTAGCGCACTTTTGCGCGGACAGATGCGCCAGTCTAACGAAATTACGCGGGACAAAAAAAAGTAGATTTTTTGCGTATCTCGTTCTGAGGATGCCGTGCATCGAAACGCACGCGCACATTTCGACTTAAGCACGCGCATCTCCTGTTGCGCAGGCGTAATCGCTCTGTGAATCTGGGCCACAGCTTATATTTGCTCAGTTGCTGTGTGTTAATGCACAGACTTTGTCTTTGCAAGGTTTTAAAATAAAGCCATGTTTGTATTTCTAATTTTGAAATGATACTTTTAAAATGAAGACATCAATTTCGATAGGGATATGAGAGTTCCTCTACACATGTAGTTTATTTATTTATTTTTCATAAATTTATTATCCTGTACATACTTAAAATATCCCAGTACAAATGACATTAACCAAACACATACTGTGAATCTTAATTACATTGTATTAAAGTTGTTTGTCTGTAAATTAGATTTAATAATTTTAATTAATTTGTATGGGTCCCAGGAAGCACAAACATTATACATTCTGGGACTGCTTACTGTCAGCAGAATAACTTTATTATAAATACCATTACACTGCCTTTCAGGTACAGAAGAATATTGTCTACATAGCAAAATAAAAGTTATCAACAAACATGTTGCTGTAAGAAAAAAAGGAGGTCATTGCATACTGCAACAATGTATCTACAGAATGTATCTAAAGAAAGTCTATGGTCTGTGGAAAGCACTGAAACTGAAACTGAAACTGTCCAAACATCTGACACCCATATTTTTAAACCATAAAGAGTTTATTGTGGAGATTTGCATTTAACAAAGAATTGAGCGGCTCCATGAGCCCAAACACAAAAAGTAATATAAATAAAAACAAAACAAAAAAAGAAATCTTTTTCGTACAGGCACATTTCGGCAAAACACAGATACAATATGTCTGAGTAAGTTTACACATCAAGTAGCTTCCCGAGTAAGGTGATTTGTTTGGGCGAGCATATCCTAGAAGAGTTTAGACACAGAGAGGATTAAAGAGCGGAAGAGAATAGAAAAGAGGAGGAAGAGGAAGAAAGAAAGAGAGAAAAAAGGGAAGAGAAGAGAGAAGAAAAAAAAAAGGGGGGGGGAAGAAGGGGGGGGGGCATAGGGGAGGAGATCGGAAGGTTGGTGAGGGAGGGGATACATCATAGGAAGGGGGGGGAGGTGAGGGCGAATGCAGCTAAATTAGGAGAGGGGGTACAAAACTTACCAACTACCCTCTCCAGCATCTAGTGGTCAAAGCGCTACTGCTCGCCAGGTCAGTAGTATAAGTCTGAGTCTGCATCCCGAACTACGGGCAATAGTCCCACAGTGCAGGATCAGTCTGCAGTATTAAGGAGATCTTTGTATGACTCAGGCCCCGTACACACGGCCGAGGTTCTCGCTGAAAATCAGCGAGAACCTCGCTGGAATGTGCATTCCAGCGAGGACCTCGGCCGTGTGTACGGTCTCGGCGAGCTTCCCGTCGGGAAGCCCGTCGAGCCGAAATAGAGAGCACGCTCTCTATTTTCTCGACGGCCCGCCTGGAAGAATGGCTGGTTGCCATTCCCGACGGGCGGGTCGCCGAATCCGACGGCCGGGAGAGAACCTCGACGGGCGGAACGATGTGTTCTGCCCGTCGAGGTTCTCTGCCGTGTGTACACGGCCTGAGAGCTTTTAAAGGTTGTCCATGGTTCCCATATAGCAGCGAATTTAGAGATATTATCCGAGGCCGAGTAGATCAGTTCCTCCATCTCAGCGACACGGTCTATTCGAGAAGCCCATTCAGCCATAGAGGGTGGGGATGACGATCGCCAATTTACCGGTATACACATCCTAGCAGCATTAATCATGTGCATTGCTACCGACTTGAAGTACTTCCACCTATAATGCTGCGTACACACGATAATTTTTTGTGATGAAAAAAACCCCGACGTTTTCTGTGAAGTAAAAAACGACGTTTTTAAAACGTCACTTTTCAAAGACGATGTTGCATACACACCATCGTTTTTTTCACAAAAAGCGAGGTTACGTTCACCACTCTTTTCCAATGAAGCTCGCTTCATAACTAGCTTCTGGGCATGCGCGGGTTGAAAAACGTCGTCTTAAACGACGTTTTTGCTACACATGGTGACTTTTTGTGAAACAAAAAAACGACACAAAAAATTCAAGCATGTTGGAATTTTTTTTTGGTCGTTTTTTTTAAGACAAAAAACGACGTTTTGCCCACACACGATCATTTTAAATGCCGTTTTTTAAAACGTTGTTTTATTTCATCACAGAAAACGACCGTGTGTATGCGGCATAACTGTCAGAGAAATGCAAAAGGTACTGTGCTGGGCAAAATTCCAAAGGGAGTAGAGACACCATTTTGGTCAAGTTGTGTACTTTGTGCCAGAAAGGTTGGAGTGTTGGGCACTCCCACCAAATGTGGAGGAACGTGCCACGCTCCTGGCCACATCGCCAGCATTGGTCAGAAACCAACGGGGAGAACTTATGGAGCAGGTCTGGGGTTCTATACCAGCGGGTTTTCAGCTTGTATCCATTTTCCTGGATAGAGACGTTCAGGGAGCCTTTGTGAATGTATAAGTGTATACGGTTCCAACTCTCCCTATCTCTAAGCCCAAGACAGAATTCCAGTAGGAGCGTTCTGAGTCTAATGCCGCGTACACACGGTCGTTTTTTGCGATGAAAAAAAACGACGTTTTCTGTGAAGTAAAAAACGACGTTTTTGAAACGTCACTTTTCAAAGACAATTTTGCATACACACCATCGTTTTTTCACAAAAAGCGAGGTTACGTTCACCACTCTTTTCCATTGAAGCTCGCTTCATAACTAGCTTCTGGGCATGCGCGGGTTGAAAAACGTCGTTTTGAACGACGTTTTTGCTACACTTGGTGACTTTTTGTGAAACAAAAAACGACGTTTTGAAAAACGACACAAAAAATTCAAGCATGTTGGAATTTTTTTTTGGTCGTTTTTTTTAAGACAAAAAACAACGTTTTGCCCAAACACGATCAATTTAAATGACGTTTTAAAAAACGTCGTTTTTTTTTCATCGCAAAAAACGACCGTGTGTATGCGGCATAAGAGTGTGGAGGACTCCTCAAATAAAAAGGCATAGAGCATGGATATGATATGATTCTGGGGTGTCGAGCGAGAGCATATAGACTCCAGGACCGTAGGGGTCCTTGTGAAGTCTTTTCTTCGGGACGGGTCATCCAGAAAGTGTTTAAGCTGGATATAGGACCAGAATGGAAATGAGCCAGTGTCAGAGCACCTAGCAAGTTCCGCATGCCGTAGAAAGCGACCCCGCCGAAAAAAGTGCTTGGCCAACATTTCACCTTGCGGCCATTCAGATCGCAAAAAAGTTCCGGAGAGTCCTGGGGGGAAGTCTGGGTTGTGTCTTACCGGAGTGATTGGGCAGAATTTAGATGAGACTTTGTGAGTAGCGCAGGCCCTACCAAATTCTTGAAGGGTTGCGCCGACTAGGGGGTGGGTTAAGGCCCTTGGCGACACGTGTGACTTAGGGAGCCAAGGGGTATACCGTAAATCCGAGTTCGTTGTCATGTGTTCAACATTTACCCAGTCCTTATATTGGCTATGTACCTTCCAGTCCACGATGCGCGCTAAGTGTACTGCCCGGTAATAGCGTTGCAGGTCAGGTAAGCCTATTCCTCCGCGTGCCTTCGGAAGCACCAACTTCTTCCAACTATGACACCCATATTTTAGATAATATTTTAGATAATTATACCATAATATCTACTCAAAAATGCAAGCAGATTTGTTTATCTTTTATTTAACTACTTCCCGTCTGGTCAATGCAGATACACAGCTGGGCGGGTGCTCTGTAATTCCAGGAGGACATATGAGTACATCCTCCAGGTCATGTGCCTTGCATGCACCCTCTCTGGGGCATGCAGAAATGTGATCTGTGACTGATGTGTTAACCGGACACAGTGGATCACAGTGATCTATACAGTGCTGTAATTGGTCCATGTGCCATTTTCCAAAAACTTTTTGGGGGTGTTTCTCCTGTCCTGGTACTCAGAAAATTAGACGTATAATTTATGTATAGCTTATGCTCCTTGTATGTGGTATCTCAAGAGACATAGAAAGTGTCCATGGTAACAGGTAAAAAAACGTGGGAACCAATCTCCCTGGTCTTGGGGTCCCTACACTGTCTAGCCGTAGACGATCGGGTCACATTCAAGACCCTCTGCCTCACTCAAAAATGCGCACAAGGGAACACTCCTCAATACTTAAGCGAGAAAATAAAACCCCACATCACCAATCACGTGCTACAGTCAACCAACCAAAACCTCCTCCAAATCCCCAAATCCCGCTATAAATCTAAGGGAGAACGAAAGACCCACCTCTTCTGAAGGATCAGGACAACACTGGATGCAAAGCGCCTTGAGCGCTATACAAGTTACTTACTCACTCACTCACTCATCCCTCTTACTAAATACTATAGATGGGCCAAACACCCCTAACCCTAACGGAGAACCCCATTGAAGTCTATGAGAGCCGAACAGGAAAAAACAAAAGTGCCCATTTTGAAGGCTTATTTTGGCCTTAAAAGAGGTATAGGGGTTATGCACTGGGGGACATCTATCAATGCAAGAATCGAGCAGAAGAGCCGAACTGCCTATTGAACGTCATTGATCTTGGCTCGTCGTACATCTTGTACGTCACCCCATTCTTGATGGTCGGAATTTCCGACAAGATTTGTGTGAACCGTGTGTATGCAACACAAGTTTGAGCCAACATTCCATCAGAATTTTTTTTACGGTTTTCTTGTCAGAATTTCCAATCGTGGGTACGCGGCATTAGTTTTATTTTAACATTTTAATCAAAATAATTATTTGGAATATATAAGATCATGTTTTACTTGTTTTGAAGGTATTGTATTAATGAAAAAAGAGTCTTGATGGGGGAATTGATAAAGTCCCAATGCTTCCCTTCCAGCATATTACATAACTCATTGCAGTTCAAAAATATTTGGGGAATAATCATATATGCAACATTATTAGGGCATGTGAAGGTACACGTACTAAAGTGGACCGATAGGACAAGCATGCCAATTATCTTCAGTTTATCCCTGCTCCTGTAAATGAACTTTTGTTAAGTAAGGCCAACTCATATATACACAGACCCCAAACAAAGCACATGAGCAATGTTTCTATTGTTTTTAATATTGTTAATATTTCTAATGCTAAAAAACAATACCGAAATGGATATTTAAGTTTAATAAATATGTACATTACCTCAGTTCTTTGTTTGCCTTCCGGTCTGGAGCCTTCAGGTTTTCCTCGGGTTATTCTTATTTACTGTCCTGCGCTGTGTCTTCTGGGAGCTTCTGTCATAGCTCCCTTGTTGTTCTATTCTGGCCTGGATGAAACATCGCGTGATTTCGGGGACCAGGACCACGCCTGCCATAGCTATATGGTCCGTGCTGCGTGTGCGTATGCGCAAGATCGAACAGTGGATGCTGGGAACACAGCATCACCACAACCAGGAAGTTCCTGCCTGTATGTAATGCCCACACTACAAATGGCAACGGAAGAAATATACATTTTTCTTCAGCACACAAAGAGAGCGGAGCGGACGTTAGAGCGGCACAACTAACAATATAGAAAAATATCTATAGAGCTATCGAGCTTCAGACAAGGGCACAGATGTTAGCTGTGAATGGGGGTGCAGAGGTGAGCTGCAGACAGTTGTGGGGAAGTGTAAGGGGGAGCTTCAGACAGGAGTACAGGGGTGAGTTGGGGATGGCGTTCAGAGATGAGTGGTGGACAGCTGTAGATGGGGTTGAAGAGGTAAGCTGTAGACCAGGGGTGCAGAGAAAAGGTGTGGACAAAGATGAGTTGTGGACAGGAGGTGCAGAGGTCAGTTGTGGATGGGAGGTGCAAAAGTGAGCTGCAGACAGGATTACAGAGATAAGTTGTGAATGGGGGTGTAGAGGTGAGGTAGACAAACTTTTAACAAGGTGCAGAGATGAGTTGTGGATAGTGGGGTGCAGAGGTTAACAATGCCCCTTTAAGACACACCCACTGCAATTTGACCACACCAACCCTATGACACATCACCCACATTTGTCACATTGCTACTTTTCCCCACAGTGGGGGACTGGGGGAGGAAGGCGAGTTCCTGGCACCTATTCTTTGACAAATAAAAGACATGTGTATATGTACTGAAAATAATAGTTAAAGATAGAAAATATTTCAAATCCAATAGGGATTTCCTGTAACAGTTCCTAATAAATTAAAATATTTTGTATTTCATGAGATTCTTCTACTAGCTTTAGAAATTAATGAAACTGAGACCATTCATTACTGAAATTGTTCATAAACAATGTAGTATAACAATTAATAAATAAAAAATGAAAGGAATTTTTAATAAAAATACTTAACTTCTGATGCATGCAGTTTTAAAAAAAAAAATTCCAAGAATTTAATTTGACCTATTATCGCTTTGAATAAATCTAAAGAACGGTATGGGACCAATTGCAGTTACTCATTTTGAAAAAGAGCTACCATGTTTATACCCAAATGTGTTTAATGCATGGCATTGCTTAGAATGTTATTGTACATTTTAAGAACCAGTTAATGCTGTGTATTGTGGATTATGATTTCATTTTGGCAATGTTTCTGGCATGGTCCAAAGCACTGTATCATTAGGTCAAAATTCAGAAATTATTGTGCTCCAATTGTTTCATAACCAAGCTAGAGGGAAGATGATATTTATATCACCATAAGCTAGGCATCATGTTCAGAATAATGACATTGACAATACTTGTTAGAGAATGTCCAGTAAATGGCACTTACACTAACTGATGTAGATGATGATCACAATGTCATATATGCCTGTAGATATCAACCAAGAAAATGTTCAGTTACAAAGTATATGACATATAATATTTCTAAAACAAAATATTCCATAGAGCAAATCAGATATTTATGGAACTGTTGTAATGGATTCAAATGTTTGAAGCAATTACTATATTACTATATTTATATATGTATTTATATATATATATATATATATATATATATATATATATATATATATATATATATATATATATATATATATATATATATATATATATATACAGTATATATATATATATATATATATATATATATATATATAAATGAAAAATAGTTACCAGTAAAGTATAACCTTACAATGCATAACACATAAAGGTTTTTTTTTACTGTTAGCATTCATATATAACAATGTATTATTGTATCTGTGAAGTGTATGTGTGTATGTGTGATTTTTTACTTTTTAAGGAAAAATTTTAAATGTTTTAAATATTTACATACATTTTAAGCTTGACTCACACTGTTTCTCAGTGACTGCTTTATTTTCTTGTTTATTTACTGTTTTATTTTTATTTTTTTGGCAAACAAGAAGCAGCCTTCGGTCAATCTTCATAAAAATCATATTTTTTTCCCTTATACAACCAAATTATTTTAAGCAATACTAGTTAGCAGACCTTTAGTGAGGTACTTAGGCCTAATTCAATCCCAATCTTTGTCTGATTATAGGTAAGATGTCCCCAAGATCAACAGAGCTAACATCAGAGGTGTATTTAGGTTTTAGTGCGCCCCCCCCCCCACAGTTGCAAAATGCCGGCCGTCCGCGCATACTAGAAGCAGCGCGACCGCTTTATGGGGGCGCTAGACTAATTTTCCTAACAGTGTAGCGCAAGCCGGTGGGGACTCTTTTCATGCTGCCCCCTTGCAAAGTGCTACCCTAGGCCTGGGCCTTGTTGGCCTAGGCCAGGATACAGCTCTGGCTAACATAAGTCCTTTAGAGCCCTAAAACCTGCTATGTTTCTCATTTGATGGTGACAATGGTGTGCACTTGGTACTGGTATTATTTTCTCTGTAGTTAGAAAAGAGTCTGTCATTTGTAGGGACACAAACTTTGTAAATCATTGGCATGGCACCATATTGGAAATAAGTAACCTTTTGGCAACTATTTTATAAGGACGATATTTAACCACTTGCCTACTGTGCACCTACACCCCCTTCCTGCCCAGACAAAATTTAAGCTTCCGGCACTGCGTCGCTTTAACTGACAATTGCGCGGTCGTGCGACGTGGCTCCCAAACAAAATTGGCGTCCTTTTTTTCCCACAAATAGAGCTGTCTTTTGGTGGTATTTGATCACCTCTGCGGTTTTTATTTTTTGCGCTATAAACAAAAATAGAGCGTCAATTTTGAAAAAAATGCAATATTTTTTACTTTTTGCTATAATAAATAACCCCAAAAATATATAAAAAAAATATATTTTTCCTCAGTTTAGGCCGATACGTATTCTTCTACATATTTTTGGTAAAAAAAAAAAAATGCAATAAGCGTTTATCGATTGGTTTGCACAAAATTTATAGTGTTTACAAAATAGGGGATAGTTTATGGCATTTTTTTTATTTTATTTTTTTACTATTAATGGCGGCGATCTGCGATTTTTTTATTGGGACTGCGATGTTATGGCGGACACTTCGGACACTTTTCTGACATTTTTGGGACCATTTACATTTATACAGTGAACAATGCTATAAATATGCATTGATTACTGTATAAATGTGACTGGCAGTGAAGGGGTTAACCACTAGGGGGCGGAGAAGGGGTTAAATGTGTGTCCTATGAGTGTTCTAACTGTGGGGGGAGGGAGGGTGACTGGGGGAGGTGACCGATTGTGTCCCTATGTACAAGGAACACAATCTGTCTTCTCTCTCCCTGACAGGGACGTGCAGCTCTGTGTTTACATACAGAGCTCCACGTCCCCGCTCAGTTACTGGGCAATCGCGTGTGCCCGGCGGCGATCGTTGCCGCCGGGCACTCGCGCTGGGATCCCAGCAGAGCGGCGGGTGCGCGCGTGCGCCCCCGCCCGCGGCTTTAAAAAGACATCACGTCATATGACGTGATGTCAGGATAATGGAGTCCTCCGCCCGCCGTCATTTGACGGTGGGCGGTGGACAAGTAGTTAAAGGCAGCAACCAAATTAATAAAAAAAAATAGATGTTAATAATGAAAGCTATACAAGAAAGTGTAAATATTATACTACTGCTATATTCATGTTTGATAAAAAGATTTTACAATATACCTTTTTTTTTTTAAAGATACAAGGAGATGCCAGTCCTGTATGGAGAATAGAGCAATTTAATCAGTCAGCTTTGCACTTCCATAACAAATTAAGTTATAATGGCAAAGCAGAATCTAAAATCGAAAATAATGAATTAAACATGTAGCCACAATTATGACTTTAAAAGGTAGCGTAAAAATATTTTGACTAAGGAAACTAATCTTTACTGTTGTGAGTCCAAAAATAACTATTTGACTAACAGAGTTAAAAAAAACAGTAAAAAGTAACAGTAGGTAATAAAAGGCTGCCTCCCAGCAACACCCAACTTTGCGGGTAATGAGTCTAGTCTCTGGGATTATTATACTGCTTTCCACCTCTTCCCGGCACTTACTGGCTCCTGCATTTCCTTAAACTTCCTTTGAATGAGCCCAGCCAAACCTCGTATCTCTAGGATTGGTCAATGGCATAGAAGATTCCTTATTTAAAGTGCATCAAACTGTGCCTCTGTGCTTGTTTAAGCTTTTACTTGCTGATCAAACATGCCTGTATTATTTTCCCATTTGTTCCTGATCTTTGCTATGTTTAAAGGATACTTCTCCTGCTGCTGCCTTTCTGACCTATGCTATTTTAGCAGGTACCGCATGTGTCTGTTGCCTACACTGACCTTTGATTCATCCACAGATTACAGCTGCCAGCTGCCTGCCTTGACTCCTCCATTGAGGATTTCATCTTTCCCCCCCCATTATTGTATCATATGTCTTCTGTCTTCAGACTTGGCTCTATATCAACATTCTCCAGTCAGAGTATGTATTTTTGTATGTAGGTCCTGGGGGCAACCTAAGACAGGTAGGCCTATTTGCCTTAGAGAGAAGGGAGCTGCCTAATGCTCCTGCTTTCTCTGACTGGGGTGTCCATGTTTAGAACTTACAGCTAGATGTGATCCTGTAAAAAAAAAAAAATTGCTTGCCAGCCAATTATTGGATAATGGAAATCAGCAGAACTTCACTTCATTCGATAACCTCTGGGACAAATTTTCTTCTTTATCAAAGTGAAAATCCTTTTTTTCTTTAGTAAATCAACCTTATATGATGGCTTACCTTTCTCTATCCTCTCAATACTGCCAGTGCTGCCTTATTTAAGGCATGTTAATCTGTGCTGTCTCTCTTTTTATTTTGAGGCTGGCTACCTCATTGGCCACAGGGGTTCAACATGCCTTGGGTCCTGAAAACACTCAATTACAAAAGGAGTGTAAACAGCTCCCATACAAATTGGTCAATAAAGTAAAAAAGTTTACCCAGCCCAAAGATCACTATCTTTGACTTATGTTTAGGTAACAGTATGGTTTCATTTTTCATTGTCTATCTGCTGGTTTTACCTCTGATCAAGTTGTGTACCCTCTTAAGTTCAACTTTTCTCCTGATGCTGCCATTGTGATCCCAGTAGTTATAACGAAATCTGTCAACACCAAAAATTGCCAATTTGTCACAATGCCAACCAACAATTTGTCTTGTTAATTTTAGGCTGCATTGTGTGCTATTACATGCAACCCATGTTTCCCCCTTTTTAACCACTTAAGGACCACCGCATGTACATTTACGTCGGCAGAATGGCACGGACAGGCACATCAATGTACCTGTACGTAGTGGCCTTGACGTGGGTCGGGGCCCCCCCCGGTACATGCGAAGGTCCCAGTGGCTGTGCGAGCGATCTGTGCTGAGGGGTCGGCGGTTAGTTTTTGTCCGCCCCCTCCGGATCGCTCCCAGCCAATGCGCACGCTCGCCTGTGTGTCACTTCCTCCTCCTGTGTAAACACAGGAAGAGGGAAGTGATGTGATCTCTGCTCTCTGCGTTTTTTTCAACCGCCGCTGAGGAGAGATCACATCACATAGTAAGTCTGCACAACACTACACTGACACCAGTACAAGCAGGCACATTAACCCCTTGCGATCACCCCCCCTCCCCCCTGTCACAGTGTCACTGAATGCAGTGATCATATATGTACTGATCACTGCATTAAGTGTCAGTGTGACAGGCAGTTAGTGTTAGGTCCAGGGTAGCCCCCGTACCCCCCTAATAAAGTTTTAACCCCTTAATCACCACCCTAGTTAACCCTTTCACTCCCTATTGCCAGCGTCACTAAGCGATCATTTTTTTTGATCGCTGTATTAGTGTCGCTGTTCCCGCTAGGTAGCTATTTTTTTTTCATTGCGATTTTTTTTTTTTACTAAAGACATGTGGCTAAATAAATTTTGGCCTAAATGTTTGACTAAAATTTAGTTTATTTGATTTTTCTTATAACAAAAAGTAAAAAATATTGTTTTTTTTTCAAAAATGTCGCTCTATTTTTGTATATAGTGCAAAAAATTAAAATCGCAGAGGCGATCAAATACCACCAAAAGAAAGCTCTATTTGTGGGAAGAAAAGGACGCAAATTTTGTTTGGGAGCCACGTTGCACGACCGCGCAATTGTCTGTTAAAGCGACGCAGTGCCGAGGTTAGGCTTCACCTTGGCCTCTAGTTTCTTCCATAGAAAACTCTTCCATGACTTCCTGGTATCTGTCCTACAGGATGTGAAAATTGTTAGTAGAGTGAGGAAGCATCTTTAGAAAATTACCCCTCACTTCCTTTTCTGCTGATAAATCAATAGATGTCCTTGGGTTTGATTTGCGTACCAATTGTTAAATCCTTCTTAAATTTAAGAACCTGCGTAGTTTAATCGAACACACAAAGATGCTAATATGGGTGACATTGGAAAACACCAATCCTTTTTTTAATTTCATGCTTGATAGATAGATGCATGTATGTGATGTTACAGAACAGTACAATGCATCAGTGACATTACATGTTGGCATCATATAATTTGTATACTTAAAGTGGTTGTAAACCCTAGTAAAAAAAAAAAAAAAACTGCAAGGCAAAGGCATAATGGGCATAGCATACTAGCTCATTATGAATTACTTACCTTACATCAAAGCCCCTGTGTAACCCCCTCTGGCCGGCGACATCTCTCCCAGAGTTACTTCCGGGTATCAAGGGCTCTGGTGCTGTGATTGGCCAGAGCCGCAATGACGTCACTCCCGCGTATATGTGCATGGGAGCCGCCAGTACCGGCACACTTACTGAAGCAATGGCACATACGTTTGCTTCAGTGCGCATGTGCCGATGACATCGGCACATACAGGGGACAGGGGATATCTCCTAAACCGTGCAGTACCGTATACAGTGCCTTGCAAAAGTATTCAACCCCTTGGCATTTTTCTTGTTTTGTTGCCTTACAACCTGGAATTAACATGGATTTTTTTTAGGATTTGCATAATTTAATTTATAGAACATGCCCACAACTCTAGTTAAAAGGACTGGGCTTTATATGATAATTACCCTAACATTAGGACCTTTAACACCTTAACCACTTAAGCCCTGGACCATTTTGCTGGTCAAAGACCAGGCCACTTTTTGCGATTTGGCACTGCGTCGCTTTAACTGACAATTGCGTAATCGTGCCAAAAAAATATGTATACAATATGAACCTTACCTTACCTCATACCTTATGTTCCCATATTTATTATTAGACCCAAAAAGACAAGTTACATACCCTTGCCTTAATTAATGGATATCCTTATTATATCTTCAGTCTCACTACAAGTAGCACTACCCCCGGAGGAGCTGCTGGTTTAAATTTGGGTTTTGCACATTACCTCTAAGTTCGTTGTCAGGGGAAGAAAGTCTGTAGAAATTGCAATGTGCACACAAGATGTTAAACCTTTAACTGGATAGTCAAGGAATCCTCTGCCACAGGATTTCAGTCCCAAACTTCCTGTGGCTCTCAAGTGCCGGGTGGACGTCCCTGGACATCCTGCTATTTACATTCCCTGCGCACTCCGCCGAGGGAACGCAGCGATGAAAAACTGTGCCTGGCGTGTCACGTGATGCCGATCCCCGATGTCCGCCAGGTACCCGCGATTGGCAGTGACAGAGCAAGGACGTGGAGCACACAGAGCTCCACGTCCTGTCAGGGAGAGAGGAAACTGATGTTGTGTCCCTTGTACATAGGGACACAGATCGGTCACCTCCCCCAGTCAGTCCCCCTCCCCCACAGTAAGAATCACTCCCAGGGAATACATTTAACCCCTTTCTCGCACCAAATGTTAACCCCTTCCCTGCCAGTCACATTTATACAGTTATATAAATGTGAATAGCTGTATAAATGTGAATGGTCCCAAAATAGTGTCAAAAGTGTCCGATATGTCCGCTGCAATATCGCAGGTCTGATAAAAATCCCTATACATCAAGGTGCTTTTGTTCTGTTGTTAGTTGCGTTGTGGTTTGTCTTTGTGATATTTGTGGACTGTGTGATCTAGTGTTTGTTAGAAGATATTTGAAAGTGATTTTTGGTGACTGCTTGTGAGAGTTTTTGGTTGATAGTTTTTTGTTTGTTTGTTTTCTTGCTTGATTTTTCCTGCTTGTTTTTGTAAATGATTTTTCCTGCTTGTTTTTGTGAGTGATTTTTCCTGCTTGTTTTTGTGAGTGATTTTTGCTGATTGTTTGGGAGAGAGTTTTTGTATGAGTATGACTGAGAGAAAGAGGAAGTTAAATTTTACTTTGGGGGAGAAACAAATTCTTGCCTGGGCCATTTCTCAATATGGGCGTTTCCTCCACGGCCCGGAGAGTGCCAACACCACCCCAGCCAGGAGGCGTGATATCTTGCAGAACATTACTGATGAGGTGAATGCATCGGGGGAGGGGGACCCGGACACGGTCGGGGATTGAAAAGAAGATCAATGACCTCCGGCGTCTGGTCAGAAAGAAGCTGGCCAAAATGGTAGCCCATGCCAGGGCCACAGGAGGGGGCCCACCATGCCCTGTTAGGCTGACAGTGGAGGAGCGTGCGGTGGCCCAGACTTTTCATAGACAACAGGTGGAGGGCCTGCCCGGCTATGACTCAAGTCATGAAGGCGTGATGCCAGGTAAGGTTTTTCCCTATCAGGTGTGTAGCATGTGTGGAGGAGGGGGTGAAAGGGAATATGTGGCAAGTGTGTGGATCCTCCAACCTGTGAATGTTTTGTGTCATCCACAGATGAGCAGGAGGGTGCTGGGCCATCTGGGCTGACCGCACCATCCCAGGCTGATGAGGACCCCCCGACAAGGCCGGAGTCCTTGGAGGAGGTTGAAGAGGAGGAGGTTGAGGAGGAGGAGTTTGAGGAGGAGGAGAATGTCATGTCAGCCAGTGGATTGTTATTTTTGGAGGAGTCTTCCTCTCTGGCTGGCAGCAGCCAGCCCTCCATAAGGGCTAGCCCCTCCCACTCCTCCCCCAACAGGGCTCCTCTTCCAAGGGCCTCCCCTTCTCCCCGGCCACAAGCCTCAGCTGGAGGCAGGAAGTCGTCCCAGAAGACCAGGGGGGTGGCCGAGCTTCTGCCCGCCAATCTGAGAAGGGACCAGGTCCTTCAGACCCGCCATCTGGGACAGGTCAGCCAGACTTTGGGGCGGATGGAGGAGAGCCTGTTTTCCATAAAGGATACGCTTGGGGACCTGGACTGCCACTCCCGGGCTCTTACAAACTGCCTAAACTCACTGCAGACTACAACAGCAGACGTTAGGCAGGATGTGAGGGCCCTCACCCAGGCTATCCAGGCCAACACGGCAACACTAGGTGCTGGCCTGAACAGAATTGCCGTGGCCTTGGAGGGCAGGCCGCCAGGTGGGCAGAGACCAGGGGCTGCTCCTCCTTCCCCGGATTACCCCCCCCTCCCCATGAGTCTCCCCTGAGGAGTTGGGGCCATGGCCGTGGGCCCCCCAGGCGTGGCTCACGCCAACGGCATTAATTTGGTTTTCCCCCTTTTTTTTGCTGGAAATTTTTTTTTTTTGCTGGACATTTTTTTTTTGTGATGTCAATGTTTTTGGAATGTGGGGGTGATATTCCTGCCGGCAAAGGGGTGTCACCCTCAGTTTTGGTGGAGAAGGGTTCCCCAGGACCAGGGAGAAGTGATTCCATTGGGATGGGGCTTTGATTGTATATGTAGCTGTCATGGCTGGATCCGGGGTGTTTGGCACGGACGTGCCATATGAGGCCTTGGGCATCGACTATCACCTGTACGTTGATGGAATGCCAATGCTTCTGATTGCGGTATATGTGCTCTGTCTCATGGGGGGGCTGGAGTGCCACATGTGTGCAAACAATGGCCCCCACGGTGCGTGGGAAACTGGCAGTTCTGTAGAAATCTGTCATTGCCTTCAGCCGCAGGTCCTCAGTGGTGGGTTTGATGATTTGGTTGGCCATGCGTCTGAGGATTGCAGGGACAACCTGGTGCACACATCTGCTCACAGAGGATTGTGACATCCCAGCCACCACTCCACTTGTTCTTTGAAAAGAGCCACTGGCAAGGAAATGGAGTGTTGCCATGACCTTGACCAGTGGCTGCACTGCATGTGAGCGGTGTGTTGGGCTGGTGATGTCATCCTGCAGGGTTATGGTTAATTCCAGGATGGCATGAGGGGTGAATCTGAAGATGCGATACACCTCAGAATCACTCATGCCAAAGAGGTCTATGCGGGTGCGGTATATCCTCTCCTGTGCCCTCCTCTGTGCCCTCCTCCTTCTTTGCTCCTCTAAAGTCAGTAGTATAGCTATGAGCGAGGATGTCCCTGGCATGTTGGCATACAGATTGTTGGGCAACACGTGTGACTGCTCTGCTCCTCACTAACGGTGTTGCTTTCTCTGACATGTAGACGAATTGTCTAATTTTAGACCACCTTTTATATGGTCTAATTTTAGACAGGGCGTGCAGCTGTTGCACACAGCGCGTAGCCTGCGCTGCACCAACGTTCTTTTGTGGATCCCTGTAACTCCCTCATTAGCATATTTGAATAGCAAATCAATGATGTGTCTAGCGCAGTTTTGCGCGGACGGATGCGCCTGTCTAACGAAATTACGCTGGACAAAAAAATGTAGATTTCTTGCGTATCTCGTTTTGGGGATGCGGAGTATCGAAACGCATGTGCAAATTTAGACTTATGCCGCGCATCTCCTGTTACGCTGGCGTAATCGCTCTGTGAATCTGGCCCCATAACTTTTGGGAAAACCAATTAATATACGCTTTTTGCCTTTTTTTTTTTACCAAGAATATGTCGAAGAATACGTATCGGCCTAAACTGAGAATTTTTTTTATTGGGATATTATTATAACAAAAAGTAAAAAAATATTGTGTTTTTTTTTTCAAGATCTTCTGTCTTTTTTTGTTTATAGTGCAAAAAATAAAAACTACAGAGTTGATCAAATACCACCAAAAGAAAGCTCTATTTGTGGGAAAAAAATGATAAAAATATAATTTAGGTATAGTGTTGTATGACTGCGCAATTGTCATTCAAAATGCGTCAGCGCTGAAAGCTGAAAATTGGTCTGGGCAGGAAGGGGGTTTAAGTGCCTAGTAAGGAAGTGGTTAAGCCAATCCGGCGGACTGTAAGACAAATTGAGTAGTGGATCCCTTTTATAACGAGGTCACCAGGCCTATCCTGAAACATCAGCTTGCTTTGCTTGGTCTTCTTCGTTAAGCAGCTTCCTCCACTTGGATGGAAAGCTTGGGACCCCTTCTAGAACCATAGGCCCCAGCCAGCATAGATGGGCCTACTTGATAGGAATACAGCCTCGGACCAACGTGGTCCCAGGGCTGGAATCACACACGCGTGTTTCGCGCCAGGAGGGCCACAAGGCATAAGACCCCAAAAACCTGCTTCTGTCCCTTAAGTATCCCATCCCAGCATGCACAGTGGGGCACCACTCCCACTGGGCTGCTGCCGAGAAGGATCACTTAACACACAATGGTTTGCCTGAATTCCAACATAGGCCTGAGGTGGTAACGCCACCTACAGGCAACAAGGGAAAACTTCTATCAAGCACAACCATAGCCAGAACAGAGGCTAATTTCGGCTCAGACACTCCCTAAATTTAGCATAGTGCACCAGTCATTGGGATCGGGCCCTACATGAGATATTGTAGAAGTATACCCCAAGACAATTTAGTTTCAATAAAATGTTATTATTAAAGCACAGTACAAAATACAAATATGCAAATGCATGCATTTTTTTTTTTTTTTTTTAACCATAAAGATTTTATTGTGAAGATTTGCATGTAACAAAGAATGGAGCGGCTCCATGAGCCCAAACACAAAAAGTAATATAAATCAAAACACAAAACAAAAAGACAAAAAAAAAAAAAAAAAAACAGTCTTTTTCGCAGAGGCACATTTCGGCAAAACACAGATACAAAATGAGTAAGTTTACACATCAAATAGCTTCCCGGGTAAGTTGATTTGTTTGGGCGAGCGTATCCTAGAAGAGTTTAGACACAGAAGGGATTAAAGAGCGAAAGAGAATATAAGAGAAGGAGAAGAGGAAGAAAGAAAGAGAGAAAAGAAAAGGGGGGAAGAGAAGAGAGAATAAGAAAAGGAAAAAAAAAAAAAAGGGGGGGGGGGGCATGGGGGAGGAGATCAAAAGGTTTGGTGAGGGAGGGGATACATCATAGGAAAAGGGGGGGGAGGTGAGGGCGAATGCAGCTAATTTAGGAGAGGGGGTACAGAAGTTACCAACTACCCTCTCCAGTATCTAGTGGTCAAAGCGCTGCTGCGCGCCAGGTCAGTAGTATAAGTCTGAGTCTGCATCCCGAACTATAGGCAATAGTCACAGCGCGGGATCAGTCCGCAGTATCAAGGAGATCTTTGTATGACTGAGAGCTTTTAAAGGTTGTCCATGGTTCCCATATAGCAGCGAATTTAGAGATATTATCTGAGGCCGAGTAGATCAGTTCCTCCATCTCAGCGACACGATCTATTCGAGAAGCCCATTCAGCCATAGAGGGCGGGGATGACGATCTCCAATGCACCGGTATACACATCCTAGCAGCATTAATCATGTGCATTGCTACCGACTTGAAGTACTTCCACCTATAACTGTCAGAGAAGTGCAAAAGGTACTGTGCTGGGCAAAATTCCAAAGGGAGTAGAGACACCATTTTGGTCAAGTTGTGTACTTTGTGCCAGAAAGGTTGGAGCATTGAGCACTCCCACCAAATGTGGAGGAAAGTGCCACGCTCCTGGCCACATCGCCAGCCTTGGTCAGAAACCAACGGGGAGAACTTATGGAGCAGGTCTGGGGTTCTATACCAGCGAGATTTCAGCTTGTATCCATTTTCCTGGATAGAGACGTTCAGGGAGCCTTTGTGAATGCATAAGTGTATACGGTCCCAACTCTCCCTGTCTATCTCTGAGCCCAAGACAGAATTCCAGTAGGAGCGTTCTGAGTCTAAGAGTGTGGAGGACTCCTCAAATAGAGAGGCATAGAGCATGGAAATGACATGATTCTGGGGTGTCGAGCGGGAGCATATAGACTCTAGGACCGTAGGGGTCCTTGTGAAGTCTTTTCTCCGGGACGGGTCATCTAGAAAGTGTTTAAGCTGGATATAGGACCAGAATGGAAATGAGCCAGTGTCAGAGCACCTAACAAGTTCCGCATGCCGTAGAAAGCGACCCCGCCAAAAAAAGTGCTTAGCCAACATTTCACCTTGTGGCCATTCAGATCGCAAAAAAGTTCCGGAGAGTCCTGGGGGGAAGTCTGGGTTGTGTCTTACCGGAGTGATTGGGCAGAATTTAGATGAGACTTCATGAGTAGCGCATGCCCTACCAAATTCTTGAAGGGTGGCGCCGACTAGGGGGTGGGTTAAGGCCCTTGGCGACACGTGTGACTTAGGGAGCCAAGGGGTATACCGGAAATCCGAGTTCGTTGTCATGTGTTCAACATTTACCCAGTCCTTATATTGGCTATGTACCTTCCAGTCCACGATGCGCGCTAAGTGTACTGCCCGGTAATAGCGTTGCAGGTCAGGTAAGCCTATTCCTCCGCGTGCCTTCGGAAGCACCAACTTCTTCCAACTAATTCGAGGGGGTTTGTTGGACCACAGGAAGGATCTGCATATGGACCTATACAGTCCGAAGAAGGAAGGCGGCAAACGAATAGGTAGTGTTTGAATTTTGTAAAGCAGTCTGGGGAGGATCGTCATTTTAATAATGGACGCTCGTCCAAACCACGAGATGGTGGTCTTATCCCATTTTTGGAGATCGCGACGTATGCTCTGTAGTTCCGTTTGGAAATTCCTGTCGTAAAGCTCTGCAAAGTCAGCAGGAAGCTGGATGCCCAGATAGGGTATGGCATCCGTTTTCCATTGGAAAGGGAAGGCAAGCTGGCAGTGCTTCGCTAATGCCGTGGGTAGAGACACATTTAGTGCAAATGATTTAGAGTAATTGATTTTTAAATTTGATAACAATTTAAAATTTTCTAGGATTTGCAAAAGATTTGGTAGTGGTGAGGAAAGAAACAGTAGAACGTCATCTGCGAACGCCGCAATCTTAAGTTCACGTTCCTGTATCTTTATACCTTTAACATCTGGGTTGGCTCGGATGCACCGGAGAAGGGGTTCTAGCGTAAGTATATAAAGCAAGGGAGAAAGGGGGCATCCCTGCCTGGTTCCATTGTGGATGGAGAAGGCGTCCGACAGGTGACCATTGACTTTCACTCTGGCGGTTGGGTTAGCGTATAATGAGAGAATGAGTGACCGCATATGGGTCCCCAGTCCCAGCATAGTTAGGACTTCTGCCGTGTAGTCCCAGGCCACTCTGTCGAACGCCTTCTCCGCGTCCATTGCTAGGAAAAAAAAACCCTGTCCAGAAGTAGTAAGCCAGTTGTGGAGGTTCAGGGCCTTTATGGTGTTGTCCCTGGCTTCTCTACCAGGGACAAACCCCACCTGGTCTAGGCCTATCCAAGCTGGTATGTGATGAGATAGTCGAGTTGCCAAAATCTTGGCGAAGAGTTTAATGTCCACATTAAGCAAGGATATTGGGCGGTAGCTGGCGACATTAGTCGGATCTTTCCCTTCTTTGGGGATCACAGAAATATAGGCTTCAAGCAGTCTGTCTGATCTGTAAGAGGAGTCAATAGGGAGAGAGTTAAACGCTTTAAGGAAATGTGGTGCTAAGACGTCAGTAAAGGTTTTATAATATATGGCCGTAAAGCCATCTGGGCCGGGGCTCTTGCCAGGTTTTGTGGTTTTGAGTGCCGCTAGAAATTCCCCTCGGGTCAGGGGGGCTTCTAAAGCTAGGGAGTCCTGGGCCGATAAAGCCGCCGGACTGTGCTTTTCTAGGAAGTTCTTAATTAGCTCTCGGCGATTCTCCATCGAAGCAGGATTCGCATCTCCGGGGCGTAGATTATAGAGGTTATTGTAGAAGGAATGGAACTGTTGTGCTATGTCCTCGGTTTTGGAGTGTACTCCACCCATGGCATCCACAACATGATGGATTGTAGATGTTAATTTACGTTGCTGGGTGGCCCTGGCCAGTAACCTGCCTGGTTTGTTGCCTTGTTCGAAGAACAGTTTCTGGGACAATATAATACGTCGTCGTGCTTTTTTAAATAGTTCTTCCCGTAACAGCAATCGGGTTTCTGACAATTCTTGTGATGTCTTAAGCGCCAACGTACGTTTGTGCTGAGTTTCTAGAGCGCGTATCTTGGTGGTCAGCTTTAAAATCAAGGCTTGTCGTTCTTTCTTTTTCCGGGCTGAAATCGAGAGCAACTGGCCTCTTATGACCCATTTGTGGGCCTCCCATTGTGTCATGGGAGACGTATCTGGCGTATCGTTATGGACAAAGAATGTTTCTATTTCGCGTGTGAGCGCCGCTAGGTCTCCAGGGTCTGCCAGAAGAGACGCGTTTAGTTTCCAAAGCTTAGTGAAAGGGGCTCTGTCAGGGAATTGCAGGGTGATCGTGATAGGGTGATGGTCAGAGAGCGTCATCGGTTCAATCGACGCAGAGTGGAGAGAAGATAAGTCTGCTTGCGATAAAAATAGGTAATCCAATCTTGAGTAACGATTGTGCGGGGCTGAAAAAAAGGTATAGTCTTTGTCTTTAGGGTAGAGGGTCCTCCAAGTGTCATGTAACGTCAGGGATGCAAGCTGAAGTTTGATTTGGCGAAGGGCAGAGTAGGGGAGAGAGGAGGTACTGGTAGAGGAGTCCAGTAGGGGGTCTAGAGGGACATTTAGGTCACCTCCCATAATCAGAAGCCCTACTTGGAAGAGTGTAAGTTTTGCAAGAACTTCCCGAAGGAATGTGACCTGTTTAGAGTTGGGGCAGTATACATTAGCTAGTGTTATTGGTTTGTTCTTCCATGAGCCCCTCAAAAAAATGTATCTACCTTCCGGGTCTATTATCTGGTCTTCAACATGTAAAGAGAGTCCCTTACTGAGCAAGATAGATACTCCTTTAGTCTTAGAGTTAGGGGAGGTGGCATGGTAGGCCGTGGGGTAGCGATCGTTGCGGAAGTGTGGGACCGAACCTGATTTAAAGTGTGTCTCTTGAAAGAAAAGGATTTGTGCTCCAAGTCGGTGTGCTTCTGCTAACACACTGCTGCGTTTTTCAGGGACATTAAGTCCCTTGGCGTTCAGCGAATATACTTTGAGAGAGAGGGGAACTGAGCGTGCTGGGCTGGATGGCATGGTATACGGTGAGGCGTATATACACAGGGGAGAGCCTAAAAATGGACAACCAGGGCTATTCGTGCTGGAGAGGGTAGAAGGGGCTGGGATAGGGAGGGGCGAGAAGGGGAGGGGAGAGGGAAGGAGAGGCAGAAGGGAAAAAAAAAAAGGGAAAGGGGGAGGGGGGGGGGGAAACCAGGGAGAAGTAAAGACAAAGCAGGAAAAGAGAGAACAGGAGGAGGCGGATAAGATAGATGGGGAAGAATCCCCTAAGAAAGGCGAGGATAGGGACCTCACAGAGTAACTACCGGAGGTGGAGACAGGCCTGCTCTTCCACCTAAAAAAAGGGGGGTCAGGGAAGGGGTATAGTAGGGTAAAAGAAGAAGAAGAAGCCGGCTATTTTCAGAGGGAATCCAGCCACTCTAAGGCGGGGTAGTAGTCTAACACCGGGTAATGGGTCGTGTCGACAAACCAGAGCTAACACACTTTGAGAAAATACATAACAGACAGAGCAGCCTCAATAAAAAAAAAGGGGGCAGTGTGGGCCGAGATAGAGCCCCCTTAAGTGAGCATACAGACCATCAATAAGAAATATAAAGTCTATGTTGTATTATAAGAAGTTCGGACAGCTACAGACATGATCTCCCCTCGGCTTCCTCAATCCGCCGAGGGAACGGACAAATTATTCAAAGACCAGAGTGTAACCGTCCGGAGTTCAGCATACATACAAAGCGCTGCATGAAGTGTGGGCGCTAAACAAGTCATGTATAACAGTGAGCATAATAATACAAGTAATGCGAATATAAAGAGGCTAGAACTCAACCATCTAAGCAGGTTTACCCACCCATCCGCCAGTATGACAGGGTCAGAAAACAGGACTGCCAATGCCCATCAGAGTGAAGCAGCTCGACCCTCAGGGGATCCTGCTCCATCAGAAACCAGATCTCCGGCATGGCATTTCCATCTCCATCCCCAACACACGCTACATCCTTTGTTAGTCCTGAAGACCTCACGTTCAATGTCTTGCACGTCCTGCTGTGCGCCCTAGACCATACTAAACAAGCTAAATTATCTAATACATCTAACCGGCATACGTGTATCGTTATCTCTGTGCTATCAGACTAAGTTGCGGCGAGCAGTATGCAGGGTTTCAAACGGCAGTCATGTTGTGGGAGTAATGGCGTAGCTCAGGTGTATGCGTGGCCACAGCCAAGGAATTTCCTACCTCTCCCTCGGGGGCATCTGCAACACCCTCGGGTGTGGCTCAACTGAGGTGCGAATTTAGGAAAGGAAGTCAGTTACCTGGGCTCGGTCTAGTGAGCTCCAGAGCATATCAGCATTGCAGAGATAAGGTATGGCAGTAGGAAATTCCAAGCAGGTAGACAGTCTCGTCTCTAGCATGAAGAGGAGAGCCTTCAGGAGGTACTAGCAGGTTGAGAACTCACCTGGAGTATGATAGCAAGTCTGGGTTGCATCAGTCGCTTAAGTAATGCCAGAGAGAGATACGTCAACACTCAAGTACCTGCAGCAGTTGGAGACCGGATGGGTGTCAAAGGCTTTGGTTGGTGATCATAAGTCAAAACTCAAATATGGCGGTAAACATGCCAACAAGAATGCAGGAGGTGAGGAACATATCTTCACCTACACAGTCTGTCGAGTTGAGTTCAGTGGTCTGTCTTTCGACGAACCGATGAGGGTGAGGATCTCGGGTCACGATCAGCGATGTCATCAAGGTCCCTTCTCGGTGAACTGGAGGTAGATCTGCGGCGCCTCTGGCGGTTGCGTTGGGAACGTGGGGTCATTTCCTGCTGTGTGTTGATCCAGGGTTCGGGTTGCATAAAGGCGCTATACCACTCTGGGACAGGAATCACGGGGATGCCCAGGGTGTCGCAGAATGCCTGTAAATCCGCTGGTGTACGGAGGAAGGCTGTGCGGTTTCCCGTGGTCGCAGATAAACAAAATGGGAATTTCCAGCGGTATACAATACGTCTGTCACGCAGAGCAGTGAGAAGAGGGCGAAGCTCTCTTCTATGTTGAAGCGTAATGGGAGAGAGATCCTGGTAGATTTGTATAGGAGCTCCTTCATGATGTAGTTGCCCCTGATTACGTGCCAATCTCAGTATTTCTTCCTTTTGTGTGAAGCTCACTAAGCAGCACACAGCATCTCTAGGTGGCTCATCATCTCTGCCTCTCGGTCTCAGAGCCCTGTGGCACCTTTCCATCTCTATAGGAGCATCTGGAGGCCTGCCAAGGAGTGTATTGCATATTGCCCATACTGCTGGTTGTAATTGGGGGCCTTCTACGTTTTCAGGGATCCCCCTAATGCGTAGGTTCCGCCTCCTGCCCCTGTTGTCAAGGTCCTCCAGATGTCTATGGATCTCAATGAGGTGTCTGGCATGTGTGTCAGTGACACGCTGTACCTGCTGTATTGCTGCTCCTTGCATCATGGCCGCCGATTCCACTATCTCCACACATGCTGCAACGGCCCTGATGTCAGTTTTCAGGTCCGAGATTGCTGCGGACAGCGTGGTTTTAATATCCATGGCCACTAGCTGTAGGTCTGCCAAGCTGAGGAAGGAGGGTGTCAGCGGCGCTTGTCCCGCGGTGGATGGATGACCCCCCTGTTCCGATACACCAGGCAGGCTGTTTTGGCCGGCGGGATCCAGGCTGGAGGCCTGTGTAGAGGCCTGTGTGTCTGCCAGCTGCGAGCGGAATAGCGCTGGGATGGTTCGGCTGAGCTGCGTCGGTGGATCTGCCTGGGAGCGGGTGAGTGAGCTGCTCCTCCCGGCCATCTCTGCGTGTTCACGGCGCGGCTGTCTGGCTTAAGAAAGCTTGTGTGTCAGGTCTGGATGCCGGAGCTCGTGGTTCAAGCGGCCATCTCAGTCCGGTGCCAGGCCACGCCCCCTGCATGCATTTTTATTTGCAAAGATGATAGACATAACAAGCAGAGCTGTATGAGCCTGAATTTCAATACGTGTCAGACATGTACTGAGCCTTACAAGAATATAATAATGAGTACAGTTCAAATCAAATAAAACACAAATAAAAAACAACCAATAATCAATGGTACCACATAATTAATGGTTCTGGCTTTACCTCCATGCAAGCATATGTTTACAGATAACACTAATCAATTACAGGGTATAATTCAACACATGGGGACCATTGTTGTTGAGTCTACTCTACTCTTTATATTTATTTTATGAATCTCCTCAGAGATATTAGAGCATCATAAATTCCCAGTTAGGTGCAATACCCATACAAGCTGCAGGATATGCGCCACTATTATTCTATACTGAGAAGGATATCTATCAATAGAGGTACCTAATAATGCTAAACATGGGTTGGGACTAGATAGCACACCAGTAACTGTAAAAATTAAGGGAAAGACTGAATACCAAACGCTGTGAAGATTCTCTGACATAACATGCATTAAAAATGCTATAGCTCCAAAATGGTGCCAAACACAGAGGAGCAGCATCTTTATAAATCCTAGACAGTCTGAAGGGTGTGAAGTCTGTCTTTGAACTACTATTATTAAGCAGCTTTGTCAACAGGACATACAACAGTCAGTTTAATTAAAAAAAAAAAAAAACTCTTTTTCTAAACACTTTTTAAACATAGAGACGTAAATGACAAACACATGAAAAAAAAAAAAAACACAACCATTGGGGAATAAAATAGAGGTACGTCTCAAGGGACCCCAAAACTCAAAAGATCCCAAAGTTGAAAGAAAACAGGCAATAGGACTATTACGGTACAAGGTGAATAGACAGACTCAGAGAGAGTAAATATATCAAAAATTTGGTAAATTTAATAACATAGTATCAAAAAAATAATAAAAATATCAAACAACAAAAATAAGAAAAAACAATACAAATATCGTAGCAACCATACGTGTCACTGAAACTACAATCCCCTTGGGGAGATCCCGGTGGATGTAGGGGTCACGATATAGGGGGTCTCTACTAGTTTTGCGATGCTTCGTCAGGAGAAGTTCTGAAAATGAATATAAAGGTATAAACAGGTTGAAACACATATAAAAAAGTTAATGTACAGTAGGTCAACCTACCAACAGGAACAAATATATACATTGATAAACATTGTGGGATGAGGACTGTGTTGCTTACCTAGGAGCAGGTATCTCGTCAACTCAGACGCCAAAAACACAGAGGAGGATGTCTCCTGCGACAGCCAAGGGGGCAGATGTGGAAATGGACCTATCAACTAAATATTAAGGCGACTATGAATATAGGCTATATTAAAAGTGAGGGCAGTGGGAGTGCAATTGTGAATACGTGAACCAAGACAAAACGAGTGTATAAAAAGTGAGGTATAGATGTGACGGATGTGATGATGGGGGAAGGGGAAGGAAGGGAAAAGAAGGGGAAGGGGAAAGGAAGGTGGAGGAGGGGGAGGAGGGGGGAGGAGGGGGGAAAGGAGGGGGAGGGAGGGGAAGGCGGGGGAAGGGAGGGGGAAGGGGGAAAGGGAAGAAAAAAAAGGGGGAAGGCAGGAGGGGGAAGGGGGAAGGGAAGGAAGGGAAAGTGAGGGAGGGGGAGAGGGGGGAAGGGGGGGTGTGGAACAAGTGAAAGGTGGTTATCTGTATGGGGTACAAAACAGGAATCATAGGAGTGTCCCAGGACAAAAGTCCCAATGGATACAGTGCTGCAAGCAAGGCTCAAGTCCTGCGGGAACATGTGGGATCGGAGTCCCTGCACTTTTTTCACAGCAGGAACGCACTTCCCTTTGCAGGACTAGAGCAGCCGAGAGCAGCCGAGCCGCCCGAGCCAGTCCTTTACTAAGCGGCAAACCCTAGTAATCCTTTATGTTACTGCCCGCTTCCTGTATATGGATTCATCGGGTAGTGTGCGGGTATTCCAACACTTCCTCGATGTCGCAATGTCTCCTGGGAGCTTTTGTCATTGTTCCCAGGAGACATTGTAGAGGTCTGCCGCGAGTTATCGCGGGATTTAGAAAGAACTTGCTGGGGTTTTTTTTAGGGGCCCGGAGGCCCCCAGGGCCCTGGACAGCAACCCCCCTTTTTTTTATAAAAATGTTTTCATTTTATTTTATATATATTTTTTTTTATTAAAGGGCTCAGAGGTCCCCAGGGCCCCATGTGGCAACCCCCCTTTTTTATTTATTTTTTATAAATGTTTATTTTTTTTATTTTTGTTTATAATTTTTTTTATTAAAAGGCCCAGAGGTCCCCAGGGGCCCGGATGGCAACCTCCCTTTTTTATGTATTTTTTTATAAATGTTTTTTTTTTTTTTTTTTTTTTATTAAAGGGCCCAGAGGTTTATTTTTTATTTTTATTAAAGGGCCCAGAGATCCCCAGGACCCCGGATGGCTACCCCCCTTTTTTATATATATATATATTTTTCTTTATTTCTTCTTTTTTTGTAAAGGCCCCCCCTGCTTCTCAATTTGCACCAGCCCCCCGCTTCTCAATTTCAGGCAGCAGCACCCCCCCCCCCGGTTCTCTGCTCCAGGGGGCCCATGCCTTAAGCTGTGTAAGGGGCCCCAAAATGGCAGCACTGCACATACCTCCCAACATGCACGGATTCTGCGGGACTTTCCCACACAGACTGCTTCTTCCCGCAGTCCCGCGAAAGGGTTAATTTTCCCGCACTGCAAGAGGAGGCAGCACGGAAGCAGGAGGAACCGGAGCGGTGTGTGGAGGACTGTGGCTGCTTAAGGGTAGAAAGCCGACAGCCGGGCTAATGACAGTCTGTGGCACTGGCTGTAGAGGCACTCCCCCCGCTCAACAACTCCTTAACATAGGAATAGGCGCATACCCAAACTCCATGAGACCTGTAGTAACACATATACTATTAGAAGCACAGAAAACCATCCTCAAAAAGAGGAATTCTTAAGATCCCCAGAATCTACTTAAAGTTACCAACACGGTACACATTAACTACACCAATGAAAGAATGTTGGCTATCAATTAGATCAGCTGTAGTAAATTTGATGAGAACTGGTCATCCTGGGTAGAAAAGAACTGGTCATCCTGGGTAGATAAATATGCTACTATGAACTGAACCATAATCTGGATATACTTATACTGTACATGCTATCATTGTATGAGTTCTACATGTTCTCTATGTTGTGTACCATTTCTGTCACATTTGTTAAACTTTCAATAAAACATTTTGAATGAAAAAATTGTCCATTACAAGTTTCTAATAAAAAATAAAAAAATACTTTGAAAAGTCTATACATTGCCTTTAATATGATGGCTTATATCATCTAAGCTGGACTTAATCTGTCAGGTAAATTCAATAATGTAGTGCAAAGAACAAAGAAGATTAGTATGCACAACGTTATTGTTTTCTGGGCTGTGTTTGCAAAGTGCAGTAAACCTTAGCAACTAATGAAAACTGACCTTGGGGTTGTTTGATTTCAGAATTGCACTTTGAACAACCTTTTTGCTTTTTGCACTGTATAATTGATGAGACGGTATGCCTGAGTAAATAGCTAAAAAATAAGATTTATTTAGCAAAATTATCAATAAACTTTTATTCACAGGAGTGTATCCCCTTTTTTGTGGAATGGCATGCAGACTAATCATTTACTGCATCATTCATCAAGTAACACTACAATAACGTTAATCTTTCTGAATAAGACCACCTCCCAATGCTTTTCTAATTAAACATTAACTTTTCATTTCAAGCTAGAAGTCTTACATTAAGAAATTGAATTTAGAAAGCATTGCCTATTAAAAAAGAAAAATAAGAAACATGGTAGTATACAATCAGGAACAAAACACTCATTAGGTTTTGACATAATGACACATGCTTTTTGTATTTATGTAACTAATGCACCCATAGGAAGCATGTAAATTGTATTTGTGTCATCATCTCATGGGGTGATAACTTCATCAAGGAAACCTTTGTATATGATGGTACTTATTTTACCAAATAAATTGTTAAACATTTGTATTTTTAGAGTATGAATTGCTTTGTGTTGTCTATAAGATAAATAACTGAGCTCTAAAGAGTTTTTTTAATTACAAAGTATTTGTTTTATAATTTATTAAAAATAAATACAACTACGAGTAGTAGAAAATGAAGATTAGTTACAGTGCAGATCACCCCAACAGCACACTTTTGAATAGAGGTAGAGAAAGAAGATTATCTTAGGTTCATTCATTGTAACCCATAGATCACAATAGGAAGCAAAAAGCAATACATTGGTTCCAAATTTAACCCCAAACTCCTTGACCTCTTACACCTTTTTTGTCTATTATGCACCCTTCCAGAACTTAGCATGTGACCCAATGTGCTCCTGAGTAGGGATGAGCCGAACACCCCCCCCCGTTCAGTTCGCACCAGAACCTTCGAACGGACAGAACGTTCGTGCAAACATTTAGAACCCCATTGACGTCTATGGGACTCGAACGTTCAAATTCAAAAGTGCTAATTTTAAAGCCTAATATGCAAGTTATTGTCGTAAAACATCTTTGAGAACCCGGGTCTTGCCCCAGGGAACATGTATCAATGGAAAAAAAGGTTTAAAAATGGTAATTTTTTGCAGGACTCCTGAAAAAAGCGACAGTTTTTAAAACTTTTTTCTATTGATACATGTTCCCTCGGACAAGACCTGGGTTCTCAGAGATGTTTTCACATGCATACTATAGACACCCAGCAGGTACAATATTTAAAGTAATTTTTCCTTTTTTTTTCAAATTTAAGCATCATTAAAATCACTGCTCCAGGAGCAGTGATTTTAATGATGCTTAAAAAAAAAAAAAAATCCTTTAAATATTGTACCTGCTGGGTGTGCCTGTGAAAACGTCTTTAAATAGCACAATCACCTGCCTGCCAGTAAATTAGGAAGAACTATACTATACTAACTAACTATACTATACTAGCTAAACTATACAGTGTATAAATATATGTACAACACCTGGGATGTATATATATCCTCTACACACTGTAACATTAACTGACTAGCCTGCCTGCTCTATCTACCTGCAAAAAATGACACTCTCTCTGTCTCTCTCTGTTCTCTCTAACCACCGCCGCAACACACTACACAAGGCCGACCTGCAGGTGGCCTTTTATAGCGTAACTCGAATTTGGCACGAACAACCCGTTTTGTTTCGTATTGTGACGAACGATCGAACATACGATGTTTGAGTTGAACATGAGTTTGACTCGTATACGAAGCTAATCCCTACTCCTGAGGTAATTTAAGGCCGCGTACACACAATCAGACCGGTCCAATGAAACTGGTCTGCAGACCAGTTTCATCGCCCCAGTTCGATGGTGTGTACCGCCCATCGGACCGTTGTCCATCGGACCAAAGTTTTAAAACTTGCTTTACACCTGTCCGTCAGACAGATTCGAAGGTTAGTACGCAAAAGCATCGGACCAAAAACGTGCGCATGCTCAGAATCAAGTCGACACACGCTTGGAAGCATTGAACTTAATTTTTTCAGCACGTTGTTTTGTTCTACGTCACCACGTTCTGGTCTGATCGGATTTTTGGTCTGATGGTGTGTACACACATCAGACCATTAGACCACTTCAGCCTGGTCTGATGAAAACGGTCCGTCGGACCAGTTTCATCGGACCGGTCTGATCGTGTGTACGTGGCCTAAGGCTGTGCAAATGGTGTTGGTGGGCTCTAGTACTGTCATATTGGGAGTTTTAATAAATTGGATGTTCAGTGCTATTTGTACCATTGAATTTTTTATTTTATTTTACATATATTTTATTTTTTGGCACTCGAGGGTCATCCTCTACCATTTGATCCAAGTGGGAATTCCAATGGATGGCAACTACAAATTTGCACAATACATTTTTTGGAAAACCTGATACTGGATGTATTAGACACAAGCATATATTGATCTCAAATGATCTGGGTTCCTGTCAATTGGTAAGTGGCAATACATATTTGTTGGTGGTGATTTCTGGGAAAGAAGATGACAGTACTCAGTGGCGGCCCTAATGGTCGCAGTGCTGGAAGGTGGAGGTGTCTGTAGAATTTAGTTCCACTTTAAAAAAAAGCCTTTGCTGTCCACATTAGAACAAGATTAATGTTTGCCATTGGACATATAGGCAAGCCGTCTGAAATAATGTACTAAAGACTGAACACTTGTAAAGTGCTGTCAAATAGAGGAATAGTTGCAGCTAAAGGACAGACCAAAGCTCTGTGCACAGGCACATGCCTGATAAAGGAGGTCCTTTGAAACGTGTAGCCACACCACCTGCTCAGCCCACATATGACATCATCCAGGAGACTCTCTGCAACACACTGTGCTTTTGTAGAGAGCTTTGGTCTCTCCTTCAGCTGCAGATATTCCTCCATCTGAATGCACTGTTATTCAGGACTTTGAGTGTGAATCCAGAAAGGTGCCCAATGTTGAGTATATTATATTTTAATTTGTGAGTGGTCAATTTGCATTTGATTTTAACATTAAAGCTTTTAACTCTATTGCACTAAGTGTGCACTCTTCTTATTTGTTTGTATGTCATTTGTACATTTCCCCAGTCTTGTGAAGAGCAGTGACAAAGGCAGCAAGAAGTGTTTATTCTAATGCCAGTATTAAGGATTTTGCACAGAGCAGTCCAGATCCTCTTCGGGTGCTTCTTCTGTGATCCTGGCCCCTCACCCTGTTGAGTGTCCCCACAGCAAGCAGCTTGAAATGGGGCACCCAAGACGAGTTGCATCTTTGTGTGTCCATTCAGACACGGAGCTGCCGTTTGGCCCAGCCCCCTCTGTCTCCTGATTGGCTAACTTACTTTGATTGACAGCCGCAGGAGTCAATGGTGCCGCTGCTGTGTCTCAGCCAATCAGAAGGAGTGTCCTGGATGGCTGAGGGACTCGTGGACATTGCTTGACAGAGATGGGGCTCAGGTAAGTATTAGGGGGTGCTGGAGGGCAGCTTCTGTACACAGAAGGCTTTTTATGGTAATGATAAGAATGTATTAAGATAAATAAACATCTGCCTTTACAACTCCTTTAACCACTTCAAATCCAGCCTCTGTACATAAACAGTCGCTTGGTCCTTTCCTGGTTCTGAGTGGACATTCAGGAACATCCTCAGAATTAGTGCTCTCAGCGTGGCCCCGCACCAAGCAGAGATCGGGATATAGGCACTGTGATTGGCCCTCCCTATAACATGACAGCTGTGTCAAATCACAGCCATCACAATGTAAACAGAGATGCGTGTCTCTGTGATAGTTTTCCCTGCCAAGCTCAGTGCAGTGGGGGGGGGGGGGTGTAGCCCTGTGACAGCACTTGGTCTAAGGCTGATTTTATACGGAGAGCTGTCACAAATCCCCCCACAAACCTCTGTCCCCATCACATCTACCACAGTGCACAAAACACCTGTCAGTCCCCCATCACCACCGGTGGCCGATCAACATCTGTCATTGCTACCATAGCTTATGGACTCTATAACTTTCACACAGACCAAATAATATACACTGATTTGTTTTTGTTTTTTGAATATACTTTATTTATTCAAACAGAAGCACATCAATTTCCATCAAATAGATACAAAATCTCCTTAACTCCAATACCTCTACATTTCGAGTTAGCTTAACATTCCAGAGTTATGTAGACATGCATGTTACAGAGTTTAAGACCTATAACTACATGTGTCCACTCACCTAATAAAAAAAAAAGAAAAACTACCACCTCAACTTTTACCTCCATGAACTCTTTAAACCTCCCTTTCATTTTATCTTTTATTAAACAAAAACCCACCAACTTAAACTAACAAAATCAATAATCCCACAAAAAAACATACCTAATTTATACAAAACTCACCAATCCCTCCCATACCCATCCCTCAGACCTCCCCCCAGGGATAAGGGGGTGGGAAAAAAAACATAAATACATTTCCCTTCCTTTCTCTTCCTCCCTCCCCCACTCTCTTCATACCAGCCTTCATTCCCAGAAGAGAATGACGAAAAAGGGGAAATATATGGGTGGGGAACACCTCACTTCTAAGAACCATTCCCCAGCATTTTCTTCCCCTCTTACGAGTATACAAATTCATCCCAAACTGTCCATATTTTAATGTATTGCTTTTTCCAGGTGCCTCCATGGCAGCATACCTGTGATAGAGCTCCGCCATGACTCCTCCTTCAGGACTAGTGAATAGCATAAAGTAAAGGCATAGTCCCTCCCCCAACATTCTCCTTTTTTTCCTCATACCTTCTTGTGCTGGTGAAGAGTAGCAGTATGTCCATACCTCTGCAGTCATCAGTTTCCGCCGGGTTTAGCCTTTCCCATGCGCAGTCCCTATTCTTGGGCCGCTCACAGCACTGATAAGACTGGGAACCCCTCTGTGGATCTGTTGGGTTCTTTTCGCAGAGTTTCGTCACAGGAACAAAGTTTGCTATCGCATCCATGATGAATGCAGTGGAGTCGCAAAAGGATCAGCTCACATCTTTCCAGGCTGGTGGTTTCCATTTTATTTTTAGGCATATATTGTTTTTGTCTCTCCCCTCTCCCATCCCTTCCTTCCTTTAACTTGCCTGTTAGGTCTAGTAAAAAAATAGTGTGCTTGTTGTCTTACTTTGTGATGCTCCCTTTAAGTCTGGTCAGTTTGATGGGGCAGGTGCCTTTTATTCAGACAGGCTTGCAGTTGTTGTTTGTTTCCCCCAAAATCAGCAGTGGGCTACAGTTTGTTTTGTATATCACTCGACATCACTGCGGCCATCTTGGATTCTGGAAAAAGGGCCAGATTTGCCCTTTTCTTCCAGAATCAATTTGCAATGGTGGTTTATGGGATTAGCCCACCCACCTGAGCCTAGTTAAGTTTAGATTCAGGGTTATCTGTCAGAGTCTCCTCAGCTGTGTCCTGCTAGGTTTCACTGATGCTGCTTTGTGGTAGGTACCTTTGTTTTTATCCTAAAAAAAAATAGTGATAAAAAAATATGTATGTTTAAAAAAAAAAAGTGTCAACTCCATAGTTCCTTTTTTTCCCTTTCTTACTAAATTTCCGCAGCTGATCCTTCTCCCTAACTCTGCTATTAGTCATTTAGCTTGCAACAAAGATCCTCACACTCCTATTAGGTATGTGACCAACTATATGTGAGTATAAAAAAAAAAAACTGCTCTCACTGGTCTAATGTGAGTTCCTTACATCGTGGCCCTGCCCACTCCAAGAGGTCCAGAAAATCTTCAAGACACCGTGATGACGACAGCTCAGACCGCAGGTCTCATTCTTCACGCCACCGGTCCCAAGTCCCATTCTTCATGTCATAGATCAGAGAGGTCAAGATCCAGAGGACAAGATCCTTCCCCCTCTTATAGGACCTATACAAAGAAAAAAAGCTGGACAGGTGGGGGCCACACCACTACCAGACAGAGAGGTCTGTAAGGACAGTTTTATGGACTATGCGTCCAACTGCGAGCTAGAAAATCAGCACGCTGTAGATCTGCTCAAATGAACAATGAAGGACTCCTTCTCTGAGCTTGTGACTTTGGTCCCTGCTCAACCAGTTCAGCAGATGTCCGAGGTTCAGGATATAGAACCTAATCTCCCTGGTCCTTTAGCAGTCAGTACACCTCTGCCACTGTCAGGCTGACCAGCTAGAGATTCACCACCTAAAGATTCTTCAGAGCACTCTTCAGAGGAGTCAGAACCTTCTGGCTTCAGTCTCTCCTTGGTAAAGCCGTTCATCCAGGCAGTCAAAACTGAAATCACCTGAAAAACGCAAAAGAGCCTCCCCAAGAGTCTATGAGTTACTTCCCATTCTTCAAAAGGAAGCAGGTTCTCTTCTCGTTGATGGGCGAGATTAGTCAGGTCATTAAGAATGAATGGTCAAAAACTGATAAAAAAACTTTCATGGGGCCGGTTCAATAAACTATACCCCTTACCAAAGTCGTGAAGGCAGTTGTAACGGTCACCACCGCTTACAACCTTCCATCCATCCACGACAAGCTTATCTGACACACTCCGACAATATTGCATACACGATCCATATCCTTTCCCAGAATAAGACGAGACAGAGCTCCGTTCTTGCTTCCAAAGATATGACAATTTATTAGTATTTTCTCAGCTTCTTATATCCAGTACAGCATAATACAGTTAATCACAGGACAATGCAATCTCCACCCCCCTTCACACCATGGGGGGCTTCAATCACACTCTAAAAGGCATTCAGGTAAGCTAACCATGTAGACCGGTCGGCACCGCATCTTCAATAGGGTTCAATTAACCTTAAATAATAACACAGACATCTAGTTGAATAAGTTATCTAGACAGCTTTATCACACAATGGCAGAGTCTTGTGAGAGTGGGTGCAATCCACACCTTCAGATATTTCAATAGCCTATTATACAAAGGTATGACTCACTGGCTGGCTGACCTGAATTAACACCTTTCAAAAGCATGTGTGCCCAGATTGCATAGCTAACAGCTTTTGATATTTGAAGACATCCTGCAAACATGAAATATTATTAATGTCCCTTATTAATGTCTTCTGTAACATATGAATTATGATTCTTTGTCACCCTATGGCCCTAGTGGACATAAGGTGACCCTAGACATAGGAATATCTCAGACTGTCACGGTGCATTCCGTTACATCTCTCCCCTTTCGGTGGGAGACGGACACAGGTGGTAACCCCAAACGGGTTGACTCCGAAGTCCGTCAGTAGTTCCCGTCCTCCAATGCTGGTATCCATACTGTACCCCAAATAAATGGCTCCAAACTGAGCATTACTCACCCCGCCAACCTCTGCCTCTCTCAGAGAACACGCCTGCCGCTGGGGAGAAGGCAGGGTAGCTGGGCTCAGTCCATCATGCTGTTGGGGGTCTGGGCCAACTGTCCCCCCTTCCTGGGGTATACCAGTGGAGACTGAAGTCCCATCCACTGGTGCTTGGTGAAAACCCCCCGGTGGTTGCAAAGCAAAGCAGACATCCTCCTGTCCCAGTCATGTACCATTTTCTGGGGTTGTGCCAGTGGATACTAAAGTCCCATCCACTACCCCAGGAACCCCCTCTTCTGTTAGTGAGGAGCAGAGGCCTATGACACTTTGCTCTGTTGCCAGCTCTTCTGCTGGGTTGCTGTGAGTGGAGACCACAGTCCCATCCACTACCACAGGAACCCCCTCTTCCGTTAGTGAAGAGCAGAGGTCCGTGACCCTCTGTTCTGTTGCCAGTGATTCAGCTGGGGGTAAAAGCTTTACCACCTCAGCTTGTTGTTGGAGAGAGGGGCCAACCGCCCCGGCTCTCTGGAACTCCACACCATCCGCTTTGGCTTTAGGGAAGGCAATCTCCGTATTTTCCACTGACGATTCATCAGCCAGGAGTTCACAGTTGTCATATGAACTTTCCTCATAGTCCCAGGCAATGGGAGCCCCACCCTGCTGCTGAGCGGAGTCTAGCAGCATTCTGTAGGCGACCTCCAGCTCCCTTTCCCGAATGGCCAGAAATTCTAAATCTTCCTGTGACCAGTGGCCTCCTGAGATATTTAATTTTTCCTCTCTGTGCTCCATTATGTCCTCCAAGCGCCACTCCCGATCATCCCCAAAGTCGGGATCACTGGACATCCTCCAATATAATAATCCCAGGCCATCATAGTCATAGCCTTCTGTGGGGCTGTCATCTGCTGGCCACGGGCACTCTTGGGCTACATACCACCGGAGGGCTCTGTAGCTCTCATCCAGCTGCATCTCTGCCTGGATCAGCCTGCTTAACTCCGCTATCCACTCCTGCTTCGGTTGTTTCCCCAACAACGGCATTCGTACGTCATACTGCGGCCAGTACCTTGCATAGATGGAGAGCAGGACCTTTCCTTGGTGTTGCTGCTCCAGAGCTAGCGCTTCCTTCCAGAGTTGGCACCGAATAACATCCGACCATCCCAACAGGACCTCCTCTGATACTGGTCCTCTATGCTGTATCCGCATCTCTTGTAACCTCCTTTGGAATTCCTCTTCCATGGAGACTGGTATCTGCACCTCTCCTCTCTCTTCAGCTGCTGCAGCACTTCTTCGCTGTCGCAAGGTGGCATCCACAGCCGCTATAACCCTGTCTATGATCTCCGGCAGAGGATTAGGACCATATTGTGCCAATCCATGTTTAACAGCCCGATCAAAAAATTCTTCCTCGGGTGTCCTGTCTGTTACGCTGGGCCTCTTAGCTCTATTCATTTCGACAAGTTCTGCGATAATGTCCCTTTTCTTACGGTTGCTGGCCGGTCTGCCCCGGCTCTCCAGTAAGTCCATGAGGGAAAAGAGCTTCATCCGTTCATACAGCGTCTCCATTGTCCTGTGTCCTTGTAGCCGTCCTTCTGAAGATGGAATCATCCCACTGCTGTGCCACCAATGTAACGGTCACCACCGCTTACAACCTTCCATCCATCCATGACAAGCTTATCTGACACACTCCGACAATATTGCATACACGATCCATATCCTTTCCCAGCATAAGACGAGACAGAGCTCCGTTCTTGCTTCCAAAGATATGACAATTTATTAGTATTTTCTCAGCTTCTTATATCCAGTACAGCATAATACAGTTAATCACAGGACAATGCAATCTCCACCCCCCTTCACACCATGGGGGGCTTCAATCACACTCTAAAAGGCATTCAGGTAAGCTAACCATGTAGACCGGTCGGCACCGCATCTTCAATAGGGTTCAATTAACCTTAAATAATAACACAGACATCTAGTTGAATAAGTTATCTAGACAGCTTTATCACACAATGGCAGAGTCTTGTGAGAGTGGGTGCAATCCACACCTTCAGATATTTCAATAGCCTATTATACAAAGGTATGACTCACTGGCTGGCTGACCTGAATTAACACCTTTCAAAAGCATGTGTGCCCAGATTGCATAGCTAACAGCTTTTGATATTTGAAGACATCCTGCAAACATGAATTATTATTAATGTCCCTTATTAATGTCTTCTGTAACATATGAATTATGATTCTTTGTCACCCTATGGCCCTAGTGGACATAAGGTGACCCTAGACATAGGAATATCTCAGACTGTCACGGTGCATTCCGTTACAGCAGTCACTAAACTCCATGCCAGTAGTAGACTCATTGGTGGTGCGACTCGCAAAAAAAAAAATACCAATGGAGGATTCTGCTTTCTTTAACCACTTAACCCCCGGACCATATTGCTGGTCAAAGACCAGAGCACTTTTTGTGATTCGGCACTGCGTCGCTTTAACTGACAATTGCGCGGTCGTGCGATGTGGCTCCCAAACAAAATTTACGTCCTTTTTTTCCCACAAATAGAGCTTTCTTTTGATGGTATTTGATCATCTCTGCGTTTTTATTTTTTTTGCGCTATAAACAAAAATAGAGCGACTATTTTGAAAAAAATTCAATATTTTTTTACATTTTGCTATAATAAATATCCCCAAAAAATATATAAAAACATTTTTTTTCCTCAGTTTAGGCCGATACGTATTCTTCTACATATTTTTCGTAAAAAAAAAATCGCAATTAGCGTTTATTGATTGGTTTGCGCAAAATTTATAGCGTTTACAAAAAAGGGGGTCGTTTTATGGCATTTTTATTATTATTATTTTTTTACTAGTTATGGCGGCGATCAGCATTTTTTTTGGTACTGCGATATTATGGCGGACACATCGGACACTTTTGACACATTTTTGGGACCATTGGCATTTTTATAGCGATCAATGCTATAAAAATGCATTGGATTACTATAAAAATGCCATTGGCAGTGAAGGGGTTAACACTAGGGGGCAGGGAAGGGGTTAAGTGTGTTCCTGCTTGTGTTCTAACTGTATGGGGGGGTGGCCTCACTAGGGGAAATCACTGATCTTCTGTTCATACATTGTATGAACAGGAGATCAGCGTTTCCCTCGCTGACAGGAACGAGAGCTTTGTGTTTACACACAAAGTTCCCGTTCCCCGCTCTGTAACGAATGAGCGCGCGTGCCTGGCAGCGATCGCGCCCGGTGCACGCGCGCCCCCTAGCGGCCGCTAAAGGTAGGACGTAGAGCTACATGCTCTCGCCCAACAGTGCCACCGTCCCGCCGTATAACTGCGGTGAGCGGTCGGCAAGCAGTTAAAGACCCTCTAGACAAGAAAACTGACCTGAGCTGAAGAGGAGCTACTTAGCCGCGGGAGCAGCGTGTAAGCCAGCTATCGCCCTCACATCGGTATCAAATACCATAAGATCTTTGGCAGATAATATTGAGACGGCTTTGTGTCAGGATGTCCCCAAGGAGGATATAATTAAAGCCTTGGAAGAGCTTGGATTGTCGGCAGACTTTGTCAGGGTAGCGGCCATTGACACAATCAGGTGCTCTGCAAGATCCATGTTGCATTCAGTAATGGTGAAGAGGGCCTTCTGGCTGAAAGATTGGACGGCTGACTTATCCTCCAAACAAAATTGGTGCAAAATTCCATTCAATGGGAAAAGCACTATTTGGAGACAAGACGGATAAAGCTATCTCCAGGCTGTCAGGAGGGAAATCCGGTATGCTTCCCCAGGACAGAAGGATGCGACGATTCAGCGGCGGTTCCTCTGGGTTCCGCCAGACAAATCCAAGGGATTTTAGGCAGTCAAGACAGCCCAGAGACAACAAAAGACCTTGGAAAGGCACTCCGACATTCCTTTTTGAACAGGAAGATGAAGGACCTTTCCGGCTCCACAGGTGGGAGCCAGGCTAAAGTTCTTTGTCCCAGTCTGGGCCACATGCTGCCAGGACCCCTGGGTTCTGTCAACAATTCAATGGGGGCATCTTTGGAATTTCTCTCTTCCCCCACTTCGAAATTCTTTCAAAGGAACAGAGATTCCATCCTCTCCAGCTTTAGGGGGCGGCTGTCCTGGTTCCCTTGGCAGAGCACTTTGCAGGCTTCTACTCAATGCCATTTCTGGTCCCAAAGAGGATAGGTGGGTGGAGGCCTGTGACAGACCTTCAGAGGCTCAGCCGGTATATCTGCCCCGAAAGCTTTGAAATGAAGTCCCTGCAGATGATTATTCAGGCAGTCCAGCCATCAGATTGGATAATTTTAGTGGATTTGCAGGATGTGTACCTACACGTTCTAATTCTACCTGCATTTCAAAAATATCTGAGATTTGCAGTGGGATGGACCCACCTACAGTTTCAAGCCCTGTCTTTCGGTCTGTGCACTTCTCCCAGGGTGTTCACCAAGATACTAATATCCGCTCTGGTTCCCCTGCGGGAGAGAGTCTTGAGGATATACCACTACTTGGATGACACCCTCCTCCTAGCAAGCAATCCGGATCAGTTGGTATGTCACCGGGAAATGTTTCTACAGTCCCTAAAAGAGCTAGGGTGGCTAAAAAATTCAGAAAAGAGTCAACTAGTACCCACACAGCAGATGATCTACCTGGGTGCAATGCTCAACACTCAGGAGGGGAAAGTGTCATTACCACCACCAAAGGCAAGGATTGTCACCCAGAGAATGATCAAGGTCATCCGGAGCCCGTATCTGACAGCTTCACAATGCCTGAGCCTCATTTGCACAATGTCTTCTTGTATACCCATGGTTCCTTGGGCCCATTGGCACTTGAGGTTAGTTCCAGACAGGTTTCTTGGTGCAGTGGAAGAAACTAACGATTATCTCAGACGATACTGCTGACAGGAGTAATGCACAGGAGTCTACACTGGTAGACAGTTCCAGAAAACCTCTCCAAACCTCCTCACCTGGTTCCCCATCCTTGGATCACAATTATGTCTGATGCAAGTGGACAGGGCTGGGGAGTCAATTGCGGGGAAACCAGAATACAGGGTAGATGGTCATGTTCTACCCAAGGAGTGGTATCCAACATCTTGGAGATGAGGGCAGCCTTCTTAGCATTAACTTCTTTGGCATCCCAAATCAGAGGCCAGAGAATACATCTATGCCTAGACAACATGGCAGCTGTCGCTTATCAGCAGAAGCAAGAAGGCACTCACAGCAGGTCGTTCCTTAAGGAGGTGGCGCTAGTCATGCTCTGGGCAGAGAAGAACCTCCTGGACCCCAGAGCAATGTATCTGCCGGGCAGGTTGAACACGGAAATAGACACGTTGTCCAGAAACTTCCTGGACAATGAGTGGGCTCTTCACCCGCTCGTCTTCCATTAGATTGCCAGCATATGGGATTCCCCTCAGGTAGACTTGTTTGTCTCCCTGAAGAATGCCAAGCTGGACAGATTCTTCTCTCGGATGCCGCATCCACAAGCCGAGGCAATGGATGCCCTGTCCTGCCCCTGGAGGTTCACCACAGCATATGACTTTGCTCCCAGCCCATTAATATTCAAATTCCTTCTGAGGCTCCCCAGGGAGTCAGTCCAGGTGGTGGCAGTACTTTGGTATTGGCCGAAGAGACCCCGGTTCCCTCTAGCCATGCGCCTCAGTGTGAGCTCTCCAATCAGGATCCCTCCTTTTCCTCAACTTCTGTCGCAGGGCAGTCTAGTTCATCCAAACCCTCAGAAGTTTATTCTTCAAATCTGGAGGTTGAGAGGCAAAGGTTCGAGTCCCTAGGGCAGGCATCACTAAATGGCGGACCGTGGTCCGGTTCCGAACCCCAGTAGCCATACTTCCCGGACCGCAGCCTCGCAAAATAGTTTGCCTGTGTGTTCCACTCCTATCCCTGCCGCTGGCTCGCCCACCTGCTGCTATGTTCACAGCATGGCAGGCGTGCCGTGCACGGGTTTGTCTGTCCCTCGGATCGCCACACTGCACTGATTTACACAAGATAAGAAGCGCGGGCACTCTGAACAAAGGGCGGGACTTTTTAAGTTAAGGCGCGCGTGATTGGCTGCCGCGCAGCAGGGCTGTCCTAGCTATCAATCAGTCACTCACCTTGAACTTGTCCCATCCATTGTCCAGAACAGCCGCACTGCACATCTTGTGTAAATAAGGTAGGGTTCTGTGGGGAGGGGGAAATGCTGTGCTGTGCTGCTATGAGGACAGGATTTTGCTATCTAGGGGGGACCAGTCTGTAAGGGGGAGGACCAGGCTGATGGAGGGGGACCCAGTCTGTGATGGAGGGGGAACAGTCTGTGATGGAGGGGGACCAATCTGTGATGGGAGGGGGACCAATCTGTGATGGGAGGGGGAACAATCTGTGATGGGAGGGGGACCAGTCTGTAAAGAAAGGGGGACCAGTCTGTGATGGGGGGGGGACCAGTCTGTGATGGGAGGGGGAACCAATCTGATAGGGGGGACCACTCTGTGACACTCAGACCTCCGCTAGAAGAAAATTTTTCTGACCAGACCACCGTGAATTTTAATTCACTACCCCTGCCCTAGGGTGTTCCCCAGAAGTCATAACAACCCTTCTAAAAGCCAGAAAGCCTGCAACTAATGCCATATATTCAAAAATCTGGAACAAGTTCTTGTCATTTGCTACCGGAAATGGATTTGATCCAATCCTTCCCTCTACGTCCAATATTCTAGGTTTCCTTCAGACAGGACTTGATCTGGGGCTTGTTCTGAGCTCCCTCAAAGTGCAGGTAGCAGCAATCTCTGCCGCAACAGGGTGGAACTTTGCCCTCTTCGGGGGTTCACACCTAAAGTGGCTACTCCAAGTCACCTGTTGGAACCCTGGGCACTACCAGTGTTTACAGATACAGGTTCAGAGTCTTGTCATGAGCTGGATGTATCCAGAGTGCTCAGGGCCTACCTAGAAGCCACCGACCCCTTCAGAAACTTTGAGAGACTTTTCATTGTACCGTTCAGTAAATACAGGGGAAAAGAAGCTTCCATCAGAACTCTGGCATCTTGGGTCGTAAAGTTAATCCAGAAGGCCTACAGGGTGAAGAATATCCTCCATCCTGAGTGAATGCTCATTCTACAAGGGCAGTCTCAGCTTCCTGGGGAGCAAGGGCTAATGTTTTGTTGAAGACGGTGTGCAGGGCCGCCACCTGGTCTTCTCACCATATGTTCCTCAGACACTACCATATTGGTCCTGGAGCTCTCACGACTGTTGAGTTTGGATAATTAAACATTTATTGTTAAGCATTATCCCACCCATGTCAGCTAGTTATTTATCACAGGTATGCTGCCATGGAGGCACCAGGAAAACTGAAAATTGTATCATACTTACCAGTAATTTTCCTTTGCTGGTGCCTATTCATGGCAACATACGCTCCCACCCTCGGTATTCTATATTATGGAGAATGTTGGGGGAGGGACTATGCCTTTAATTTATGCTATTCACTAGTCCTGAAGGAGAAGTCGAGGTGTAGCTCTATCACAGGTATGCTGCCATGGATAGGCACCAGGAAAGGAAAATTACTGGTAAGTATGATACAATTTCCTGTTTTTATGTCTTGTGCTAAAAAGCACTAAGTCCTCCATAACCCCGATATTTCTAACCCTATTAAATCATAGGGCAATAGAGGGAGGTTTTGGATCCCTCCAGCACAGAGTAATGCAGGCTTTAGCCGCATTAACCATATAACATAGCACAGATTTTTTATATGCCTGCCGGGGGATTTGTGAAGCAGAAAGAAGGCAGGGTCGTCTAGTATTGAAAAGATTGTACAAATTTCATTTGGGTACAATGCACAATGTTGCAAGACCGCAAATTTCTCATTCAAAGTATAAGAGCTCTGAAAGCTGAAAATTGGTCTGGGGAGGAAGGGGGTGAAAGTGTTCAGTATTGAGGTGGTTAAAAGTAATGTATAATAATTACAAAACTTTAGATAAGCCTAATCAGATAATAGACAGTCATCCTAACAATAGAGATGTTTTAGAGGAAAAAAACTATATGATTTATACTGTGGCCTCCCAAATCTCCAATAGCTATGACATATGGATTAACACTTTCCCTCCCGAGTCATTGTAAAATGACATCGGCGGAAAACCCTCCCTCCCTCAGAGTGGACGTCATTTGACGTCCTTGCATTCCCGGGCGCCGCATTGCTCAGGACCCGATGCGCGTGCCCGGTGGCCGCGATGGCCGCTGAGCACTCGGGTTTGACCGGAAACACGGCGAGACCGTAGATCTGTGTGTGTAAACACACAAATCCATGTCCGGTCAGCGGTGAGGAGAACACACATCGGAACACACATTAGTCTCCTCCCCTTGCAAGTCTCCTCCCCTACAGTTAGAACACACTTTAGGGAACATATTAACCCCTTCCTCGCCCCCTAGTGTTAACCCCTACCCTGCCAGTCACATTTACACAGTATTCAGTGCAGTTTTATAGCACTAATCGCTAATAATTCTATTCCCTATTTTGTAAATGCGAGAACTTTTGTGCAAACCGATCAAATACGCTTATTGTGGTTTTTTTTTTGCCACAAATATGTAGAAGAATACGTATCGGTCTAAACTGAGGATTTTAATTATGATATTTATTAAATAAAAAAGTAAAAGATAAGGGCCCGGATCCACGTACCGCGGCGTATCTTTGTGCGGGCGTAGCGTATCTTATTTACGCTACGCCGCCGCAACTTAGAGAGAGGCAAAGTGCCGTATTCACAAAGCACTTGCATCCTAAGTTACTGCGGCGTAGCGTAAATGGGCCGGCGTAAGTGGGCGTAATTCAAAGTAGGCTGGTGGTGGGCGTGTTGTATGTAAATTAATGGTGACCCCACGTAAATGACGCGCCAAACGAACGACGCATGCGCCATCCGTGGACGTATCCCAGTGCGGATGCTCTGAATCACATCACAAATACTCAATGCTTTCGACGTGAACCTAACTTACGCACAGCCCTATTCGCGTACGACTTACACAAACAACGTAAACGACGTACAATTCTACGCTGTTCCAATGTCCATACTTAACATTGGCTGCGCCTCATATAGCAGGGGTAACTTTACGCTGCTCATACGCTTTACATAAACGACGTATATCAATGTGCCGGGCGCACGTATGTTCGTGAATCGGCGTATCTAGCTCATTTGCATATTTTTTATGGGAACCTCTAATGCACCCAGCGTAACTATGCGCCCACGATACGCCGGCATAGGCAACTTACGCCGAACGACTGAAGCCATGTTTTCCGGCGTACAGTATCTTGCTTTGAGAATCGGCGCAAAGATACGACGGCGCACATTTGAAATTACGGCGGCGTACCTGGAGATACGCCGGCGTAATTCCTTTGTGGATCTGGGCCATTGTGTTTTTTTCAAAATTGTTGCTCTTCTTTTGTTTATAGCGCAAAAAATTAAAACCGCAGAGGTGATCAAATACCACCAAAAGAAAGCTCTATTTGTGGGAAAAAAAAGGACATCAATTTTGTTTGGGAGCCACGTCGTATGACCGTGCAATTGTCATTCAAAATGCGACAGCACTGAAAACTAAAAATTGGTCTGGGCAGGAAGGGGGTGAAAATGCCCTGTATAATGCCCTGGTTAATTTACCTACAAAAAGACAAAAATTAGCTATTGAATGAAATAAATGATGTACAATGAACCAAAGAGAATTGTATTTTTATTTTTTGGGGTGGGGGGTGTAATAAGAAATATAATTTTAATTGAATAGGGCTATTTCATAGTTATAAATAACCACAAAAATAATAAATATATAATTGCTAACTTTGTAATGGGGTAAAATAAATTAGTCTCATTTTCATACAGAAAATCTGGAAGTGCCATCAATATGATGTAATAAAGATGGGCAACCTCAAAATATTTCCAGAGACAGAGACTGAATAATGACTTTCTGTATATACAGGCAAGGATGTGGCATAAAAGGAAATATATTTGTTGCACATTCAATTTTTTTTCATATGTATAGTGCATAAACGATTTTTAATAAAAGTTGTGATTATTTGTGCAGAGAACACCCATGGCACTAATTTTGTAGAGCAACCTGAGCTTTCTAAGGAAAATCTCACCACTGATTGCTCACTTTCTGAAAAGAAATTACAGCACAAGTAGCACATTTTTATCACTTTTGGGTTTGTCAGATGCCTGCCCTCACTGAGCTATATCTGTTATCCCTTCTTTTTAGGCTACAGTCACATAGTAATTTCTGCAGTTTTTTTGTGCATTAAAGTTCTGAAGAGAGAATTCTCAAACACATAACAATATCTTAAGCCTTTAAGTGGCAGAAACTGATAGTGACCTCTTAAGAGAAGCTGAAAACGGCAACATTGATTTTAGTGCTAATTCATTTAGTTGCAGCCTTCTGGTAATAATACTATCTCTTAGTATTATTATATATAAGAGCAACTATTGAAGGACCTAGAATCTGCAGTACCAGATTTTTAATAGGAGTTCAATTTCTGGAAGTGATCACAGGTACCTTACAAAGCTGAGTAAATAGGTCTTAATGCAATGTCCTTTCAGCAAGAGCTTCTCCAAAGCTCTCTTGGATATTCTTACACACAGAAAAAACTTTATGAAGATGCTTTCTCTGTATGCTTTAACGACAGGAAAAAAAACGTGCATGTTCAGAAGAAAGTTATGAGAAGTGAAATTTGTATAATCAGCTCACAGGGTGGTGCTATTCGAATGGAACTTCCCCTTTATAATGTCGTTGTACGTGTTGTACGTCACCACGCTTTGCTCAAGCATTTTTTTTTCACGATCGTGTGTAGGCAAGGCAGGCTTGACAAGAATCACGTAGAGAAAAACATTGTTTTTTTCCATGACATGAAAAATGGTTGTGTGTACGTGGCTTTAGACTTCATGGCATTCCGTGCAAACCATGATGTCAGTTAATAAAAGGAAGAGAGCTATTCAATAGCAAAACTTTTAATACAAGCAAAGACAATTAAGTAAGGGCACCTTTTTGTCCTAATAAAATTTGTGTTGATTGTTGGCTGAAAAGTGTTGAGGTAGTGATGTCATCAAATGTGATGCTGACGTTTCCACTAAAATATGACCAAATACTCCAGGCGCTGTCTAAATGGAATGGATAAGAGTCGGTAGAAGAGAGCAGTCTGAAGTACCTCTGGACACATTTACTTATTTCATGGATATACAATAAAGAATATTGAATATTTTAATTAAGTTACACTACGTGGAACTTTAACCACTTGACCACTGGGTACTTAAACACCCTTAATAACCAGACCAATTTTCAGCTTTCGGTGCTCTCACATTTTGAGTGACAAAAACTCAGTCATACAACACTGTAACCACAAATAGAGCATTCTTTTGGTGGTATTTGATCACCTCTGCGTTTTTATTTTTTTCGCTATAAATGAAAAAAGAACGAACATTTTGTAAAAAAATGAATTTTTCTTTATTTCTATTGTAACATTTTGCAAAAAAGTAATTTTTCTTCATAAATTTGGCCTAAAATGTATACTGCTACATATCTTTGGTAAAAAAATAAAAAAATAAATTGGATATTATTTAGTCTGGGTGAAAGTTAGGTGGCGTACACACGACCGAGAAACTTGTCGGGCGAAACACATCGTTTTCCCCGTCGAGTTCCTAGTTCGGCAGTCAAAAAACTCGTCGAGCCAAATGTTCCCATTGCCCAACGAGGAAATAGAGAACATGCTCTCTTTTTGGCTCGACGGGTTTCTCGGCGAAAAGTGTACACACGACCGGTTTCCTCGGCAGAATACGTCTCCCATCGAGTTTCTTGCTGAATTCTGCAGAGGAAACCGGTCGTGTGTACGTGGCCTCATAGGGTCTACAAGCTATGGTACCAATTGCTGAAAATTGATCAATTTGATCATACCTGATGTACTGACAGCCTCTCTCATTTCTTGAGACCCTAACATGCCAGAAAAGTACAAATACCCCCCAAATGACCCATTTTTGGAAAGAAGACATTCCAAGGGTGGTATGCATACCACAAATTACACCCCAAAACACATTCTGCTATTCCTCCCGATTATGACAATACCACATGTGTGAGACTTTTACACAGCGTGGCCACATACAGAGGCCCAACATGCAGGGAGCACCATCAGGTGTTCTGGAGCACCCAGACCAATTCTGACATTCCTCTCCTACATGTAAAAATCATAATTTATTTGTTAGAAAATTACATAGAACCCCAAAAACATTATACATGTTTTTTTAGCAAAGACCCTAGAGAATACAATGGCAGTCGTTGCAACTTTTTGTCGCGCATGGTATTTGCACAGCAATTTTTCGAACATGTTTTTTTTAAAAATAAAACAGTTTTGTACTTAAAAAAAAAAAACATTAAAGTTAGCCCAATGTTTTTGCATAATATGAAAGATGAAGTTACGCCGATTTAATAGATACCCAACATGTCACCCTTCAAAATTGCACACGCTTGTGGAATGGCGCCAAACTTCGCTACTTAAAAATCCCCATAGGTGACGCTTTAAATATTGTTACTGGTTACATCTTTTAGTTGGAGAAGAGGTCTAGGGCCAAAATGTGTTGCTCTCGCTCTAACGTTCGCAGCGATACCTCACGTGTGTGCTTTGAACACCGTTTTCATATGTGGACGGGACTTATGTGTGCGGTCGCTTCTGTATACGAGCACATGGGAACAGGGGCGCTTTATTTTTTTTTATTTTTTTTATTGTTCATTTTACTTTATTTATTTTAGTTTGACACATTTTTACCCCAAAAAAATGTTTTGATCACTTTTATTCCTATTAGAAGGAATGTAAACATCCCTTGTAATAGGATTATAGCATTACAGGTCCTCTTTACAGTGAGATATGGGGACAATAAGATCCCACATCTCATCTCTAGTCTGGGAAGCCTGAAAAAAAATGATCCTGGCTTCGATCGTAGCGGAAGTCGGAATAGGCACCGGAGGGCGAAGAGAGGGGGGATGTCCCCTTTCACCTCCCGTAAGAATGATTAAGAGGTGGAACAGCGACCATGATTGTTCTTATGGTCTAGGGCAAGGATCTCCAAACTACGGCCCTCCAGCTGTTTCGGAACTACATTTCCCATGAGGCATTGTAAAATTCTGACATTCACAGACATGACTAAGCATGATGGGAATTGCAGAGTATTGTGCGGGGGTATTGCAGAGTATTGTGCGGGGGTATTGCAGAGTATTGCACAGGGGGTACTGCAGATTACTGCGCAAGGTTACTGCAGAGTATTGCGCAGGGGGTACTGCAGAGTACTGTGCAGGGGGTACTGCAGAGTACTGTGTGGGGGTATTGCATAGTACTGTGTGGGGGTATTGCAGAGTATTGTGCAGGGGGTATTGCAGAATATTGCACAGGGGGTATTGCAGAGTATTGCGCAGGGGGTATTGCAGAGTACTGTGCAGGGGGTACTGCAGAGTACTGTGTGGGGGTATTGCATAGTACTGTGTGGGGGTATTGCAGAGTATTGTGCAGGGGGTATTGCAGAATATTGCACAGGGGGTATTGCAGAGTATTGTGCAGGGGTATTGCAGAGTATTGTATGGGGTATTGCAGAGTATTGTGCGGGGGTATTACAGAGTATTGTGCAGGGGGTATTGCAGAGTATTGCGCAGGGGGTATTACATAGTATTGTGCGGGGGTATTGCAGAGTATTGCACAGGGGATATTGCAGAGTACTGTGCGGGGGTATTGCAGAGTATTGCGCAGGGGGTATTGCAGAGTATTGCACAGGGGGTATTGCAGAGTATTGCGCAGGGGTATTGCAGAGTATTGCACAGGGGGTATTGCAGGGAAGGAAGAGTATTGCAGGGGGTATTGCAGAGATGGCTGAGCAGGGATGGCTGGATCTGTGACTGCAATAGTCACAGATCCAGCCACAGTGCTGCTGACACCCGCTCTCCCCCTCTCACACTGTACCAATCGGAGGAACATCAAATGGTGCCGGTTTGTTTACATGTGACGGAGCGATTACGTGGTAAACGGCCGCTATCAGCGTCAATTTACCGCGATCCGTGATGGCTGGGTCCTCTGGACCCGGCAGTCACGGACATCCCCGTGTGTGCGCCCCAGGGGTCAATAGACGTCCTCCCAGAGTTAAGGAACCGCCTTGTAGCCGTAATTCAGCTATGGGGCGGTGAGTAAGTGGTTAAATTGGTTAAATTGGTTAAGTGGTTAAATTAACCACCTTGGTCCAATGGCTGTTTTTGTCCTCCGTCTTTGACAATATTGAATATTGGGTAACAAGATCTGCACCTCTAATTCTTGGTGAGTGAGCAAACTTTAGTAATGTGTTCCCTTTTGTCATTAAATTGTATACAAATATTTAATCTGTTCCTTCAGCTCACATCACTGGAACAAATAAAATAGCTAGGGACATTACAGCTTAATCATGGTCCATTTACTTGTAAAAACAGCAACATTCAGTTGTGAAATGGCCTAGGAAAGTTATAACCCATTCTCTACATGTACACATTTGATTCTGAGATTTTAAAAAGTGCTAATACCTGGCATACATGCATCTTAGAGATAATTACTGTACCCTGATGTTTGTAGAGCCTGTATAATAATACCCCCAATTAATTGTGATAATTGTATGTATTTAATTTATTATCTTCACCTGCTGGAGGTATTAACAGAACCTTTTTATAAACTATGATATTCCACTTGAAACACTTGAATGTTTTTGTAATAAGCCACTTTTATTATGCCTATACTGTATAACTTTGTTTTGTAAAACTAAATCATTCTTCTGTATTTTATGGGCACTCAAATGTAAAAAATATAAACTGTTCTTTACTAACTCGGCCCTTTTGTAGAATTGTAATAATACATGTGACAAAGTATCTAGTAACAATAATTTAATACATTCGGTTGACTTATTTTATAAAAAAAAAAGTAGAAGATTAAATATTTTCTTTTGCTACCAGTAATGCTATAATGCATATCCCAATTACAGTGCATAGCGTGCTGTGGGCCTAATTAAGCAGAGGGATTTCCTGTGTTGTTGTGATTACCCAATAAACACTATAATTGTCTGAATTAAATTATGACACTCATGAAATTTAAACATCTGAGACTGAACATATATCAACTATATCTACTCTGCAATATACAGTACATTCAGTAATTGTGTCTATCTAAATTTAATCAGCCAGATACATTTCCAAATGACAGCTATTACCCCTTTGATAGAAGATGTTTATAATAATTCCCAAAACTGAGTCCTATAGTTCTATGCACAGTATATCAAAACTGCTTACTATCCAGTTGTAGTTTACTTGCCATTTTCTCCATCCCCCAGCACATTCAAAACAGGCCATTCCTACCCATAAACCTACTTTTTTTCTTGATATTCACTGTGGGGGGCTGCACAGCCCCTGCCTGGAACCTTAAGAAATCTTTATAGGGTACAAGACCACAAAATCAATTTATACTAATAAAATGCTTGTCCTCAGCTTGACTGACAGACTGACTGACTTAAGCCTCGTACACACGATTAGTCCATCCGATGAGAACGGTCTGAAGGACCATTGTCATTGGTTAACCTATGAAGCTGACTGATGGTCTGATGTGCCTGCACACCATCGGTTAAAAAAACGATCGTGTTAGAACGCGGTGACGTTTATGTGTTTTTACACAACGACGTGCTGAAAAAAAGGAAGTTCAATGCTTTCAAGCATGCGTCGACTTGATTCTGAGCATGCGCGGCTTTTTAAACGATGCTTTTGAATACTAAGGATCGGTTTTGACCCATCGGTCAGGCGTCCATCGGTTCAATTTTAAAGCAAGTTCTATTTTTTTGGACCGAAGGATAACTGACCGATGGCGCCTACACACGATCGGTTTGGACCGATGAAACGGACTTTCAGTTCGTTTTCATCAGTTTTGAACGATCATGTGTACGCGGCTTAACAGGTAGGCTTTTTGAGGCTGTGCAGCACCAAGCAGAAAAAATTGTCTAGTAGGAAAAGTATAACCTATTATGAATGTTTTGTGAAGTGGAGAAGGAAAAAGGATAAGTAAATCAAATGTGCATTTATTTCTTCAAAAGAAACCTGTGCCCTGCTCACGAAGGCTGCATTTACACTTTAGCATTTTGAACTGCAGGCAGATTTGCCTCGAATCTGCCCACAATTTGAAACCGCCATGTGTGAATGGCAAATCGCGGGACTTGCATTTGAGATGCCATTCATTTGAATGACACCTCAAATCTTGATGCAGGTCTGTTGGGATTTTCACGCGATGAATCGCGCTGCAATTTTAGCAACACACATCACGGGAAGCATGTCTCTCAAAAGTAGCTCCTGAACTTTTTTTTGGATGACATGCTTCCTGCGATGTGTGTTGCCGCGATTGCCGCACACTTTATTGTGCGTCAATCACGACAGACCCGCGCCGCAATTTGAGATGTTATTCAAATTAATTACATCTCAAAAAAGGAAGTCCAGTGATTTGCCATTCACACATCAACGCTTTTAAATCGTGGGCAAATTTGTGGCAAATCTGCAGCTGAAAGGCCACTCAACAGGATTGCTTTCTCTTGACTCCCTTGTGCTATTTTATTCAACTGCTGGAGTTTAAAAATAAATACCTGGTAGTTCTAGCAACACTGATGTTTGGTGAACGCTTGCTTAGGCATTTATGGGAGTAAAGAGATAGGACCAGATTCACAAAGCACTTACGCTGGAGTATCAGGAGCTGCGCCAACGCAATTGGAAATATGCGCCTTTGTATCGTTGCGCCGTATCCACAAAACGATATGCGCCAGAAATCTGTTTTTTTACGAACGGCGTAATTTCGATAGACTGGCACATTGTGCGCGAAAAAAAATGCGCTAGACACACCATTGATTTGCTAGGCAAATATGCAAATGAGGGACTTTCGGCGATCCACAAAAGTAAGTTGGTGCAGCGCAGGCTACGTGCTGTGCGCATCAGCTGCACGTCCTGTCTAAAATTAGGCAATATAAAAGCTTGCTTAAAATTAGACAATCCGCCTACATGTCAGCTAAAGCAAAACTGTTAGGGACGAGCTGAGCAGCCACACTTGCAGGACAACAATCTGTATGCCAACATGCCAGGGGCATCCTTGCTCATAGCTATACTACTGACTTTAGAAAAGCGCAGAAGGAGGAGGGCACGGAGGAGGGCACGGAGGACACGGGAGAGGATATACCGCACACGCATAGACATCTTTGGCATGAGTGATTCTGAGGTGTCTCGCATCTTCAGATTCACCCCTGCTGCCACCATGGAATTAACCACAACCCTGCAGGAGGACATCACCAGCCCAACACACCGCTCACATGCAAAGAACAAGTGGAGTGGTGGCTGGGATGTCACAATCCTCCATGAGCAGATGTGTGCACCATGTTATCCCTGCAATTCTCAGATGCATGGCCAACCAAATCATCAAACCCACTCAGGAGGACCTGCGGCAGAAGGCAATGACAGATTTCTACAGAATTGACAGATTCCCACGCACCGTGGGGGCCATTGATTGCACACATGTGGCACTCCAGCCCCCACGTGAGACAGAGCACATATACCGCAATCGGAAGCACTGGCATTCCATCAACGTTCAGGTGATAGTCTATGCCAAATGCCTCATATGGCACGTCCGTGCCAAACACCCCGGATCCAGCCATGACAGCTACATATACAATCCGAGCCCCATCCCAATGGAATTTGAACAGAACATGTATGGCTGGTTGGTGAGTGACATGGGTGGCAGGCATGACTGCCCCCGCCCATGATGCACACATCACAAGGGGCACATGCACTACTAACATACTCCTGTCTTTTCCCCTCCAGGTGACTCTGCATATGCACTGGGACCCCATCTCATGACTCCTATCCGGAACCCCCAAACCCCAGGAGAGGAAAGATACAATGAAGCCCATGCCCAAACCCGTGCAGTCGTGGAGCGCACCTTTGGCCTCCTGAAGTCATGTTTCTGATGCCTGGATAAGTCTGGGGGTACCCTGTTGTATTCCCCCAACTTTGTATGTCGGACCATCGGTGCATGTTGCATGCTGCACAACTTCGCAGTGAGAAAGGACCTGGAGATTGACATATGTGATGACCTGACCCCGGAACCAGACAATCCCCCCCTAACCGAGGCTACCCCGTCTTCTGAGGGAAGAGCAGCCAGGAGACAGCTCACATTAGGCATCTTTGCAAGTTAAACACAAACATTAATCATGGCACAATGAGAATGCATGCATGCACACCACTGTGGTCCCTAGCACAGACACATCACATCCTCATCAAATTGGATTGGCACAAGCCTACCATGCAGGACTTGTGAGCAGCAAAGCCACGCCATGGCTCCAATTATGTCACTGTACATTCATACACCATTCACACAGACCTGGGGATCACTTCTCCCTGGTCCTGGGCCAACTCATGGGGGGGGGTAATCCGGGGAAGGAGGAGCATCCCCTGGTCTCTGCCCACCTGGCGGCCTGCCCTCCAAGGCCACGGCAATTCGAGTGAGGCCATCATTGAGCATTGCCGTATTGGCCTGGATAGCCTGGATGAGGACCCTTACATCCTGACCAAGGGCCCTCACATCGTGACCAACGCCTGCTGTGTTAGCCTGCTGGTCATTTAGGCAATTGATCAGAGCCAGGGAGTTGCAGGCCATGTCCCCAAGCGTATCCTTTATGGGGAACAGGCTCTCCTCGATCCGCCCCAAAGTCTGGCTGACCTGTCCCAGGTGGCGGGTCTGAAGGGCCTGGTCCCTTCTCAGGTTGGTGGGCAGAAACTCGGCCACCCCCCTAGTTTTGTGGGTTGCCTACCTGCCTCCAGATGAGGCTTGTGGCCGGGGAGCCCCTTGGGAGGGGAGCCCTGTTGGGAGAGGAGTGGGAGGGGCTACCCTGGATGGAGGCCTGGCTGCTGCCAGCCATAGGGGAAGCCTCCTCCAAAAATAACAAGTCATTCCCTGACATGACCGCCTCCTCCAACTCAAACTCCTCCTCCTCATCAACCTCCTCTGAGGACTCCGGCCTTGTCTGGGGGTCTGCATCAGGCTGCTGTCCCGGGGATGGTGCGGTCAGGCCAGATGGCCCAGCACCCTCCTGCACATCTGTGGATGACACAAAACATTCACAGGTTGGAGGATCCACACACTTGCCACATATTCCCTCCCCCCACACATGCTGCACACCAGATATAAAAAAAAACGTACCTGTCCACACGGCCTCCTGACTGGAGTCAAAGCCAGGCAGCCCCTCCACTTGCTGCCTGTTGAAGGTCTGGGCCACCACACGCTCCTCCTCAGTCAGCCTAACAGGGCATGGTGGGCCCCCTCCAGTGCCCCTGGCATGGGCAGCAATCTTGGCCAGCTTCCCACGCACCACACGCCGGAGGTCATTAATCTTCTTGGCGATCGCCTGGCGTGTCCGGCCCCCCCCCCCAACGTGTTGACCTGGTTGGTAATTACCTACAATATCTGTGCCTTCCTGCCGGGGTGGTGTTGGCACTCTCGGGGCCGTGCAGTAAACGGCCATATTGTGTAATGGCCCTGGCAAGAATGCCCTTCTCCCCCAAAGAAAAATTCAACTTTCGCTTCCTTTCACTCATGTTCTCACAAACTGCAACCAAAACAATCACCAAAAATCAGTCACCAAAAATCAGACACCAAAAATCAGACACCAAAAATCAGACACCAAAAAGCAGACACCAAAAAGCAGACACCAAAAAGCAGACAGCAAAAAACAGACAGCAAATAAGTATCAAAAACAGTCACCAAACAACACTCTGAAAACCACTATCAAAAATACTATACTAAACACTCAAGAAATATATCAAACACAAGTCACAAACCGACAAACGCGAACAGACAACCGAACAAAAGCACCTTGCTGTATAGGGAGGGATAAAAAGGGATGTACTTTTGCTAAGGAAGTGCGTTTGTCTCTGTCTATTTAAGCTCTCTGCGTATCTCACTAAGTTGACCGGGCCAAGTTCCAATCTCACTGATTGCGCCGTTCCCGAGTTGTGAGCATGCGCAGAGAGGTGCTGACCATGGTCTGCTTCATGTGCGCATGCGCAATCCAGCCGGCCCTTCATTTGCATGGGGTCACGACTCATTTCAATGTAACACGCCCACGTCCTTCCCAATTTGAATTACTCCACCTTACGCCTCGGAAATTACGTTACACCGGCGCAAATTTCTGAGCAAATACTACGAGGATACGGTAATTGCGCCTCTACATTGCGCCGGTCTAACGTAAAGGAGGTGCGCTACTCCGGTCAAAATATGCGCCACTGTACTTGAATCTGGCCCATAGTCCTTAACACTATGCAAGCTCCAAGTCATGACTTGAAGGCTACACAACTTGTGAACCTGCTACTTTGCTCTGCCTATTATAAGAGGCATGATATATGTTTATGGTAGAGCTGGTAGAGTGTGGTATAGTTATTTTTCTCTACAGTTATGACAAACAGTGGTTTTATCTAGAAAAACATAAAATGTGTTTTGTACATGAAGTTTGGAAATATTGTTTATGTGGAAATAGGATTGCATTTGCTATAATGTATGTATGATATTTAATGAAAAACTAAATAAAAACTTAAAAAAATTACAAACATAAAATGTACATAGAGAACTTTGGCCAGGTTTTAATTGCTGCTGTGTCCCCACTGGAAAGATACAGCTTTGCCTTTGGGTCTGGTAACCATTGACTCCAGTACATTAATTTCCCTTCCCTATAGAGCAGTGGTCATCAACCCTGTCCTCAGGGCCCACTAACAGGCCAGATTTTATGTATTACCTTGGGGAGATGCAGACTAGGATACTGCAATCACTGAGCAGCAAATTATATCACCTGTGATGTATTTCAGCTATCTTAAAACCTCATTCGGGAAATAAGGCCTCTTTCACACGGAGCGGTCCATTTTTCGGTCCGCTCCGTGTGTCCGTCGGCTCAGCGGGGGGTCTCCGCTGAGCTGTCGGGCGGACAGGGCGGTCCCCACACACTATGCAGGGACCGCCCTGTCTCTCCTCTGCTATCCCCTATGGGGAATCGGATGGAAATGGACCGTCTGTCCGTTTGCATCCGATCCGCCGGACAGAAGAAAAATAGGACATTCTTCCGTCCGAAAAAACGGATGCGGATCTTACGGACGTTAGTGGATGCATCATCCGGTAACGAATCCCCTCCCATAGGGGCCCATTACAAGTCCGTAAACGGACTTGTAATGAGCGGACGAACGGAACGGACGTGTGAAAGGACCCTAAGGTCTGTCAGAACAATTGCTTATATCGGACTGTGATTTTTGTTTGTTTATACTGGAAGCCGGAATAGCCGCTCTAGTAAAGCGTAGTGAGGGGCACTCCTGTTTAGTTAGCCTCCTAAGGTGGAGTAGGCCTTTTTATTTGTGTTACTTTTTTGTTGGATGCAATAAAGCCGCATTTATTCGCCATTTCTGTTTAAAGACCAGTGACTTTCCTACACTACCGAGAAGTAAAGCACAAGCAACATTACAAATATGTGTTTCTAATTGAAGAGTAAATATGTTATTGCTAATATCTGCTTAGTAATGTGGTCGAAATCTAGGTGTGGATCTGTTCCTGGTGGTTCCCCTCAACAATATTAAATAAGTATCAAGTAGGGTACTCTCTATTCTTAAGCCCCGATATCAAGCCACTAGCTGTCACTCCCCTATAGTAAGTTGTTTCTGCATAATTCACTAGATGTAAGAGTGGAGATCAATTTTAATTTCAGTCTTTATTATATTTTCAAACAGCTCTGAGAAGTTGAAGCAGTGTCCACAGTTTCCCAATGTCACAGAAACATTTCAAATTTCTACATTAATACTTATAGGCGGGTTGTCCAGAATCAGTGTTCTCATAATAGAAAGCCAGAATATACAGAGTCAATTTATTATAATGGAGTGACATCTAGTAACTGTGTTGATATTCTGGCTTAAGAATAGAGAGCATTTGATACCTGTAACAGCACTGGTGAACGGAGTGAACCAAAACTGCGGTTAGCAAGGACTTCAATGCGATTCTCTATGCGACAACTCAGTATTACGCCCCAGGTGTAACTCCTCGCAACAGGAGTTTGGGGGAATCTATACATCATCTCTGTGTCACATAAAGAAAGGCGTTGAGCTACTAAGCATGGACGCATTACAACATGCGACCAGAGCTTAGCGTTTAAAATTATAGATCAAGGACAATATCCCAATACACCACTACATGGAGGTGATTATCAGTAAGGGACTCCAGGCGTCTCTTCTCGCAACAGGAGTCTGGGGGTTCTCTACAACATATTACCTTGGCATGTAGAGATGTAATAGGCCACTAGGGGATATGCTATCAAATAGCATCAACCTCTAGCATAGAAAAGTTAGAGCGAACATGTTCAAACAATTAGGACAAGGCCTATGAGGATTTGTACTTATGCCGGGCTCGTAGTAATAGAAGTTGTAGTGACAACTGTTACTTGCATATGACAGGTACTTTAGTTGAGTAATAGTATGAGAGGCAATACAGCTCAGGTAACTATAGTAGCATACTTGAGGTGGATATAGTAAATATATTACTATTGCATATGAAAGGCAGTATAGCTCAGGTAATTAGAGTTGCAGACATGGGTGGTAATCATAGATGTAGAAATGGTTACATTTGTGGGAGGCAATATAGCTCAGGTAATTAGAGTAGCATACATGAGGTAAATATTGCTATAATGATTTAAAGGTAGCTGTCCCTTTTAGGTACTCCTTTGCAATAAGCTTTCGCACATTAGTATCTCCCAGAATATATAGTAATATCCACACGGTATGTAATACTACAATTGTTATAGAAGAAACATTTGCATTAGCTCTTCCTATAGAACTACAAGTGAAGGAATGACTACTTATCTGTTTGTAGGTATCTATGCAGGAGATGGAATGTCCATGGTGCAAGGTGTTCATGGCATGAAGGTATTTCCCAGCAATGCACTTGTTGTAGGAAGTCTTAGCAGCAAAGTAGTAGTTGTTTCCTGGATCGGTGTTCTGGCAAAGGGAGCAAGGGCAGCACCATGGCTGGGCTGACAGGCAAGGCCTGAGAGGCTACAGCTGACAATAATAGAACACGGCCTCTGGTTCAAATGAAAGACTTTATAGGGTGTTAGCAAGGTGCAGTGCATCAGCACTGATTTAAACAAGGCGCCGTGTGCGGCACACTTCCGCCTTCCACGCTGGAACGCATCACATTGCCGGGCGATGATGTCATCGTGCATGCGCCGTATGCGCTCCAGCATGGAACGCAATATGGCGCTGAAAGCACCTATTCACAGAGAAGAGCCAGCACAATGGTGCCTGTTTCACCAAGACAGGTGGCGCAACAGCGTCTGTTACAATACCTCTAGCAGTCACCATAGAAGAATTTATCTTGGATTTTAACAGTTGCGTTGCTGTATAGATTTTGACACCTATGTATATGTCCTGAGGGAATGGACACCAATCTACAAAAGACACAGAGATATTAAGCACCCACCACAAATTTTGGTTCCACAAGAAGTGTGTACTAATAGTTGAACTGAGTACTATTATGCAATGGATTGGTATACTTCTAGTCTTTAACCCCCCTGGCGGTATCCCCGAGCGTGACTCGGGGTGTTTTTTTTCTGAAATCGGTATCCATGAATCACGCTCAGGGTAGCTATGCAGAGCCTTGTTCCTGGATCCAGCAATGCATCCCCTCTGTGTGAGCGAGCGGGTGCTCGCTTGATTCACACAGTGTCCCCGTGTGCCGTCGATCTCCGTTCCCTGCGACGTTACGACGCATGGGGGCGGAGAACGGCGCCAAATTCAAAAACGTAAACAAACACATTACATACAGTATACTGTAATCTTATAGATTACAGTACTTTATTTAAAAAATACACACTCCCTTGTCCCTAGTGGTCTGTCCTGTGCCCTACATGTACTTTTATATAATAAAAAATGTTCTTTCTGCCTGGAAACTGTAGATTGCCCATAGCAACCAAAAGTGTCCCTTTATGTCAAAAATTGTTTTAGATCAGCATAACAATCAGCGATAATAAATTATAATCACTTGCAGAATTGAGCGATAGCGATTTGTGGGGAAATTCGTCATAAAAAAAAGTAATGACAGCGACAATTCTGCAACTGAGCAAATTTCAGTGATTTTGAGTTGATTACATTATTGAATATTTTTTATTATAATTACATTATTATTTGTTATAATTATTTATAGTTATTTATTATATTCAAATTTATGATTTTGTTTTTCAATCTTTATCATACCCGGGATGTCTTGTTTGGACAGATTTAAGCGAGTTATTCCTAAGAATTGCAGGCCTACAGTATAAAACGCCAAATTTCCATGCAAAAAATTGTACCGCTTTTGGTATGTAATTCCAGACAGAATCATACCGCCAGGGAGGTTAAGTTCATTTATTGAGACTCTTCTGGGTTTTTACACTTCCCCATACTTTTTTAGTTTTCATTTTTCACTTTTAATTGATTAATTATTTTTAATCTTGTATTAACTGGTTGCCGACCGTCCGCCGTCATATTACTGCGGGACGGTGGCACTGCTGGACGAGAGCACGTAGCTCTACGTCCTATCTTTTTCGGCCACTAGAGGGCGCGCACGCGCGCCGCTGGCGGCCCGCGCGCGGGCCCCCCGCACGCCCCCGAGTCCCGCGCGTGTGCCCGGCGGGCGCGATCAGCGCTGGGCACGCGCGCGCGTTCGTTACAGAGCGGGGAACGGGAGGTATGTGTGTAAACACATTCCGCTCGTTCCTGTCAGCGGGTGAAACGCTGATCTCCCGTTCATACGATGTATGAATGGAAGATCAGCGATTTCCCCTAGTGAGTCAACCCCCCCCATACAGTTAGAACACACCAGGAACATACTTAACCCCTTCCCCGCCCCCTAGTGTTAACCCCTTCACTGCCAAAGGCATTTTTATAAAATATAAAAATGCCAATGGTCCCAAAAATTTGTCAAAAGTGTCCGATGTGTCCGCCATAATATCGCAGTACCAAAAAAAAAACGCTGATCGCCGCCATTACTAGTAAAAAAAAAATATTAATAAAAATGCCATAAAACTACCCCCTTTTTTGTAAACGCTTTAAATTTTGCGCTAACCAATCAATAAACGCTAATTGCGATTTTTTTTTACGAAAAATATGTAGAAGAATACGTATCGGCCTAAACTGAGGAAAAAAAATGATTTTTTATTTCTTTTTTGGGGATATTTATTATAGCAAAATGTAAAAAATATTGCATTTTTTTCAAAATAGTCGCTCTATTTTTGTTTATAGCGCAAAAAATAAAAACCGCAGAGATGATCAAATACCACCAAAAGAAAGCTCTATTTGTGGGAAAAAAAGGACGCCAATTTTGTTTGGGAACCACGTCGCACGATCGCACAATTGTCAGTTAAAGCGACGCAGTGCCGAATCACAAAAAGTGCTCTGGTCTTTGAAAAGCAATAATGGAGAGTTAGAATATGGATTTTATTATAATACTCAGAATTTTTTTTTTTTAATATGAAATATTTTTTTTTATATATACAGTATATATAATTGTTAATATATTTTATAATATATTTTATATTATTTTATATGTTGCTTACATTTTGTTTACACTTACATAAGATGATTTTACAATGTATTTTTTTTGCTATAAAATGTTGAAGCACTTTTATTGATGCTGTGTATTTTTATTATTATTATTATTATTATTATTATTATTATTATTATTCAGGATTTATTTAGCACCGACTGTTTGCACAGCAATATAAAAGAAGGTTGAACACTGCGCTCAGCTAATACAATTATTACAAGTGTGAAAAAACTCAACAATAATTTGATATATTACCAGTCCCAGTCCCACTTCAATGTGAAATAAAGTGCCTGTGTGTTGGTTTTATAAAAGGTGAGCCAATTCAGTGTGCAGACACAGGTGACCCACATGGATGTGCACTCACCCTTATGAATTGAACATCTATTGCTAGAGTGGTCACTTGCGCTTTGTGGGGATAATATAACCCCTAGATGATGTAATCCAGGTCAGCTATACTTGAAATAGTCCTTCATGGATAGGGAAAGAGAAATGACAGAGGGAGGCTATCATAGTGTAAAACCGTAATTTATTAAAAAAGGATGTGATAAAAAAATGATACACTCACATTTTGAGGTGCCTAAGCCTGGCCCCCCTGGTGTGATCAGCCTGTATAATGGTAGGGATAGCCGGCCAGTCTCTGTTAGGATGTCGCTGGGTTGAGGTGAGGTGAGGTTCACTAAGATTCTATTTCTGGGCAGATACTGTATGTGGTCACGATGATGCGATCAAACCTCAGTTTGGAGGTTTGATCTTGTCATTGTGACCACATATCTGCCCAGATTGTGTTTGTGTGCAAAAAATAAAAAAAGAATTAAAGTGTATTTTTGTCCAAAACAATTGCATTTGAAAAACCGCTGCACAAATACAGTGTGACAAAAAATTGCAATACACACCATTTTATTCCCTGGGGCTTCTGCTAAATATATATATATATATATATATATATATATATATATATATATATGTCTGTCTGTCTAGCTGTATATACTGTATATATATATATATATATATATATATATATATATTTATGGTCGTGGCCCTCTGACTGAGAGTGATGTGGATCACATAAACACGCGACAAGACTTACAACATAAATAGACCTGAAGTGTGCCTTGGTGGTCTGGTCAGTATGCCAAGAAAAGGGGGCATACCCAAAGTAAGTAATGGGTAGTTAATTGAAGAAGGATATGCTGAGAAGTGCCCTGAAAAAGGGAAGGGCGGGAGGGTGTCGAATGCGATTGAATGCGCAGACTCACGGACATGAGGTGAGCTGGGAAGAGTCGGCCCAGTGACGTGTAGTACTGCACACTGAACCGACAAAGAGCATGTGTGAGTGGGCTGCTTAAATACCCTCCGGGCTCCTCCCATAAACTCAGGCCACCATACTGGCCTTCTTATTTATGGTCGTGGCCCTCTGACTGAGAGTGATGTGGATCACATAAACACGCGACAAGACTTACAACATAAATAGACCTGAAGTGCCCCTCGGTGGTCTGGTCAGTATGCCAAGAAAAGGGGGCAAAAGACTCAGATAGGGAAATAGCTTATATTGATTTCTTGTATTTATTGAGCCAGCTTGGTAAAGGCTTGTGCCATTCCTTCCTGAGGATTTGGGATGTATGTGGCAAAACAAGGAGACTTCCCATCAGCCTGGTATCTTGATTACGTGGTCTGGTACTCCCTGTTGGGAGGCAGTTGAGGCTGCTCTAATTCGGAAAGAATGTCCTGAGAACAGACTGGGATTTGAAGCCCAAGTTGCTTGGGATTCTGACATGCTTGACAAACTGGCTGCCACTCAGGGAGCTGGTTTAGAAAGGGTAGCATCGAGCTACAATCAGATTGGCTGGGTAGATGAAGCAGTAGTCGGTCAAGCACCATCACTGGGCGTCAGGCATTGTTAGTCTGAAACAGGTTGATGTCAACCCCCGGGGCTGGTTTGTTGCATTTGCAGACTGAGAGTGTAGGGGTTCGAAAGCGAGTCGGGTGGCGTCGGAGCAGTGTCTGACTGCCGGAGCCACTGGCTGTAAATTCACTAGGTCGTAGGGAACCGTAGAAGGCCTGGTAGATGGCTGCTAGGATGACTATGCTGGGCAAGGCCCTAAATGGGGAACGAGTAAGGATTTCAGACATGTCCCTAAAAAAGGGCACTCTTGAAAGATAGGCGCTTGCCACTGACTACAGGTTGGTGCTTCTGTATGCTCTGTAGGAGGGACTTGACTGCATGGGCTCGAGAATACTGACAGTTTACTGGGGTCCTGCAGGGACAGGAAATGCTGGACACCATCTAGATATGGCGTGATAGTATTGTGAGAAAGGGTCAGCTGCGTGTGGCAATACGATATGAGGGCTAGGACGTGTCTAACGTTGCCTATTGCTGCTCCGAGGCAAGTGGCCAAAAATTAGCAGTTAGTGTTCCAAGCAGTGCGATAGGCCTTCAGTGTGTTGCGTGCCAAGGAGTGGTTAATAAGCTGGGTTGAGTTGGTGAGATGCTACTTCAGTCCATCGTCAGCAATGACCAGGGTGGGACAGGGATGGTTATTGGGTCAGCTCCAGGCTCTTGCTGGAAAAACAAATAAGGTTAGAATGGGACAGAGCATCAGCTGTGATTTTGCATTTGCCTGGAATATGACTACAGAAGATATTAAACTGGTGACGGAGTGACAGCTGCGCGAGCCTGCGCAAGAAGGACGTGATGGGGAGAGGCTTGATCTACCTTAATTGTCGGCTGTGGCCTGATTGTCTGTGGTGAAGAACACTGTCTGTCCAGTTCAAGTGTGGCCCCAAACCTGGGCAGCTGCCACAATGGGGTACAGCACGAGACGTGATGAAGACTGGGTGAAGCAGAAATTTAAGAGAATTTCTGGGGGCCAAGGTTTGGAGAACCAGTGGCGGACGAAAAATGCACGCAAAAGCCTGTGGTGGCTCGGCTGACACTGCCGGGATGAAGATTGAAATGCTGTTCTATCAGGTGGGGAAGTTGTCCCACATAGCTAAGTCTGCTACTGATGCTTGGTCTAGTTTGAGAACTTGGACTGGATCTTGCATTGGTGTGAAAAAATCAAGACAATACACAGGTGCTCAACAAGACGATATACGTGCACTCACTGACCAACGTGCACTCGCTGACCAACGTGCCCTCGCTGACCAACGTGCACCCGCTGACCAACGTGCACCCGCTGACCAATGTGCACCCGCTGACCAACGTGCACTCGCTGACCAACGTGCACCCGCTGACCAACGTGCACCCGCTGACCAACGTGCACTCGCTGACCAACGTGCACTCGCTGACCAACGTGCACTCGCAGACCAACGTGCACTCGCAGACCAACGTGCACTCGCTGGTGCTGGATGGAAACCTGAACTAAGTGCAGGGAAAAAGACAGGGAAAAGATGAGTGGCCCGCGTGCCACTAAAGATGAATGGCCAACTGGGTGCCACTGTGTGTTTGATTGGCTGATTGTCACTGAGGTGTGTTTGCAAGTTTAGTTTGTATTCGGGTTTGCACGTAGGTGTGTGCTGCAAAGTGTTTTATACGGCTGCAAACAATATTGTGTGGTTGCAAGGGTCTCAGTCTGGTTTGCTGAGACGATATTGCGTGGTTGCAAAGGTCTCGATGATTATGAGGTTTGTTTTGAGATGGCCTTGTGTGGTTGCACGGGTCTCAACAAGTGAGGGGTTGCTGAGATGATGTTGCGTTTGCAATGGTCTCAAGTGAGTGTCGGGCTGCTGAGATGACTATGTATGGCTGCAAAGGTCTGAACGGGTGTCAGGTTGCTGAGATGATATTGCGTTTGCAATGGTGTCAAATGAGTGTCAGTTTGCTAAGACGACTTTGTACGGGTGCAAAGGTCTGAACGGGCGTTGGGTTGCTGAGATGAGATTGTGTGGTTGCAAAGGTCTAGACGAGTGTGAGGTAGCTGAGATGATATTACATTTTGCAAGGGTCTCAAATGAGTGTCAAGTTGCTGAGACAATATTCCCCCCTCTTTTTTTTTTTATAAAAACGACTGTAAATGAAACGCTGGTAAACATGAGTTACCACATCTGGCTGTGTTTACAAGCTGTTACAGGCATCGGCGTTTTGAATGCCTTTGAACATCCGTCTGAACCCATTTTTTTTTTTATTTTTTATTTTTTCGAGAAGGTTTCTGAACTCAACTGCCTAGAAATTACGATAAATGATCCTGTGTACATGTACTGATAATATAACATAGAGGAGTGATTGTGGATCCTGTGTAGACGTACTGGTAAGATAACATAGAGGAGAGATCAGGGGCGGCTGAAAAACACCCATTTTTCTGGCTGCAAGGGTCTCAATGAATGCCATGTTGCTGAGGCGAGACTGCGTGGTCACAAAGGTCTTTGATGAGTGGGAGGTTGCTCGAGACGGTATTGCGTGGTTGCAAGGCTCTCGATGAGTGTGGGGCTGCTGAGACGGTATTGCGTTTGCAAGGGTATCAACAATGTTGTGAGGCTGCCGAGACGGTATTGCGTGGTTGCAAGGGCCTTGATGAATTTGGGGCTGCTGAGACGGTATTGCGTTTGCAAGGGTCTCCACAATGGTGTGAGGCTGCCGAGACGGTATTGCGTGGTTGCAAGGGCCTTGATGAATGTGGGGCTGCTGAGACGGTATTGCGTTTGCAAGGGTCTCAACAATGGTGTGAGGTTGCCGAGACGGTATTGCGTGGTTGCAAGGGCCTTGATGAATGTGGGGCTGCTGAGATGGTATTGCGTTTGCAAGGATCTCAACAAGGGTGTCAAGCTGCTGAGACGGTTTTGCGTGGTTGCAAGGGCCTTGATGAATGTAGGGCTGCTGAGACGATTTTGCGTGGTTGCAATGGTCTCAACAGGTGTCAGGTTGCTGGGCCGAGATTGCGTGGTGGCAAAGTTTTTTTTTTATATATATATATTTTTCCTTTGCGTCAAGGGTGTCAGGCTGCTGAGATGATTTTGTGTGGTTTCAAGGGTCTCGATGAGTGTGGGTCTGCTGAGACGGTATTGCGTTTGCAAGGGTCTCAACAAGGGTGTCAGGCTGCTGAGACGATTTTGAGTGGTTGCAATGGTCTCAACAGGTGTCAGGTTGCTGGGCCGAGATTGTGTGGTGGCAACGTTTTTTATTTATTTTTTGCACTTTAATATTTAATTTTGCTTTTTTTTTTTTTTGCGTTTTTATATATCTTTTTTTTTTTTTGCCTTTTGTAAGGGTCATGTGTTGCAAGGGTCTTAAGGGTGTCAGGCTGCTGAGACGATATACGAGTGGTTGCAAGGATGTCAATGAGTGTGAGGGCTGCTGAGACGATATTGCGTTTGAAAGGGTCTCAACAAGGGTGTCAGGCTGCTGAGACGATTTTGTGTGGTTGCAATGGTCTCAACAGGTGTCAGGTTGCCGAGGGGCTGAGATTGCGTGATGGCAAAGGTTTTTTTTTTCGCGTTTTTTTTTGCGTGGTTTTTTTTTTTTTTTTGCGTTTTTATATTTATTCATTTTTTTTTTTTTTGCGTTTTGTAAAGGTCATGTGTTGCAAGGGTCTTAACAAGGGTGTCAGGCTGCTGAGATGATTTTGCGTGGTTGCACGGATCTCAGTCAGTGTGGGGCTGCTGAGACGATATTGCGTTTGCAAAGTTCTCAACAAGGGTGTCAGGCTGCTGAGACGATTTTGCGTGGTTGCAACGGTCTCAACAGGTGTCAGGTTGCCGAGGGGCTGAGATTGCGTGGTGGCAAAGGTTTTTTTTTTTTTTTTGCGTTTTTTTTTTGCGTTTTTATATTTATTTATTTTTTTATTTTGCGTTTAGTAAAGGTCATGTGTTGCAAGGGTCTTAACAAGGGTGTCAGGCTGCTGAGATGATTTGCATGGTTGCAAGGTCTCAATCAATAAGAATTGGGTTACTGAGAAAGGATAGAAACACCTGGTTTGTTTGTACCTTAAGCAAGCAGTATAAGGTAGAAGGACAACGCCTGTTTGAATCGTGGTTCCGTAGGGACCACTAATGAACGATATGGGAGACAACGAATGGTAGCAAATTGATAGGACATAAAGAATGTAATAACATTCTTACTTGCGACAGGGGGCCATGCAAGTGAGTTTGCGGCGGACTGTGGCTGGAGTGAAACATGTCGGGAAGGTGTAGCGTGATGCCGTGCAGGGGGCAAAACAATGAGGTTTGGTGTAGAAAATAGAACACGAGAAGTGCGTATCAATGCTTTGTAAGCTCCACTGCGGGAACCAAACATATGGTACGGGTGACACCATGAGTGGCCACGAATTTGACATGACAAACAAGCTAACGAATCCTACCTGGGACAGTGAACGTGCGACTGGGTTTGCTTTGGACTGGAGTGGATGTGCAACACATCCGAAGAGTGTGGTGTGGCGCCATGCATGACGCACAGGCAATAACTTTGGTAAATAAATGAGAGAGAAGAACCATGAACAAACAATTCGTAAGTTCCGCTGCGGGAACTAAAAACACACGGCATGGGGGAACAATGAATGACAACGGTAGAAAGCATGCAATGTATCTGATACAAAACGGTTGTAAAAATGCATGAAACAAATTCGATACGAATCGGTAGTAAGGAGTATTGAACGAATCTGATACAATTTGGTTGTAGAGTGTATGCTACCCCTTGCTTTGAAACCGAACACCTACCAACCACCCATCCCCCCAGGCTAATCAAGTGCAGACAAGGCACCATGTGAGTCCAATTACCACCTCAATCTGCCAAAGAACCCATACAAACACATGCTAATCTCCAAATGGATTTACAAATGAATCGTATGTTTGGCAGAAGGAAGTTACAAATGTACTACGCCTGAGCCAAATGATGTTGGAACATGAGCAACAATAACTCAGAGGCAGATTTTTTTTTCCAAAAGAGATGCAGGATTTGCAAGATTGCACAAGATACGGAAAGGTTTGAATCCTACCTGCGACAGTAAGCGGGAACCGCCGGCGAAGACCATGAAGGGAGAAGCCACAAAGCGATTGCGATGTCGAATGCGATTGAATGCGCAGACTCACGGACATGAGGTGAGCTGGGAAGAGTCGGCCCAGTGACGTGTAGTACTGCACACTGAACCGACAAAGAGCATGTGTGAGTGGGCTGCTTAAATACCCTCCGGGCTCCTCCCATAAACTCAGGCCACCATACTGGCCTTCTTATATATATATATGTATATACTGTATGTATATATATATATATATATATATATATATATATATATATATATGCTGTTTGGGCAGAGGCGTCGTTAGGCCCAGGCTAAGGAGGCTGGAGCCCCGAATGGGTCTCCGTAAAGCCCCGAGTCACGGGCATTTTGCTGTCCATTGTTAGCCCCGAGTGTATAGCCACCGCTCTGATCCGCCGCCGCGCCGAGTGTGACCGAGTGCCGCCGCTCCGAGTGCGATAGCAGGTCCCGCCTTCTGGAGCCAGCAAAGTCTATGATGGACGTCCCACTGATCCAATGCCTGACCACGGGACATGTGACGTCCATCATAGGCGCCGCAAGCTCCAGAAGGCGGGAATTACAATACCCCTGCCGCGCCACATCACTGACATGATCCCCACTCGGAGGTGAGGCGGGCGGCTCTCGAATAGCTCGTGACAGATCAGGCCAGCGGTGGAGTGATCAGGCGATTGGGTGATAGCAAGCAAGGTAAAAAAGAAAACAAGGCAGCACCTTCCAACTGCACTTGTTTGTATCATCATCCATCAGAAGGGCTTTTCTGTGAATCCTTATTTATAGACCTTTTCAGGTGCAAAACTGAGCACTGTGCCAATCTTTAATTATCTCCTTCTGCATGCTTGTGCCGGGATTAATGATGACGAAGGGAGCTGTTATTGCAAATGAAACACTTGTCAGGAGAACTGTATCTATTATTAAATGATGACTGGTGCAGGCACACATACATAACATTAAATATTTTTCACGTTTGCCATTCCGCAAGCTTTACCTACCATTGTTTTTAACAGCATAAGCAAAATATGCTCCTGAGGAAATGCTTTCATTTTTTACTCGGCAAAACCCTATTCATCCAGCAACCTGTGGGTGGAAGAGATCTATCAAACCTTTCTAGGTTCTCCAGACACTCTTATTAATCTCCCTACTCCTGATATGAACTTAGACTACCAGTGCTGCAACATTGGAGGTTTATGTAGCAGAAATGGTACTTTGTTAATTGTTAAGTGACTGTCACACGTGGAATACACTATACTGGAACTTAGACGGGATCTCTGGCACATGTCAGAAGATCTAAAGTGGGTAGGAATCCAGCTCACATCTGTTTCAAAGCCTAAATAAAGTTTCACGCTTTTTTTTAATAGACATGTACAGCCATATGCTATGAATTTTAACAGTTTTTCATTGCCCTCCATGCCCTAAGTGTTGGCAATCATAGATGAATACCAGCCAAACCCCTCATTAAAAATATCCTCATTCAGATATGTATTGCTAAGGAAATCAATGAGGATGTGTGTCAGACCAGGTCTGTTAGGGGCAGCCGGGCACCACCTCCTCTCTTCAGGCCACCCCCTATATTAGTAATGGTTAGATTCATTTATAGCATGAATCTATCCATTGCTGCTGTGGCCACCCCCTATTCAGGCATCCGGCCCCTTTCAGGACACCGGGTGACTGAATTTCAGTGGTGGGGGCGTTGTTTTGAAGCACCTAATTAGAGCCATATGCTCTAATAAGCTTCAAAATAGGATGGCTTGTGGAGCAATTTAGAATAAACCCACCCAGGTGTTACAACAGCAAATTAATATTCGCTGTTGTAACACTAATCCTCAATTCGGCCAATCAAAAGCGGGTGTGAGACTAGGTCCAACAGGCAGAAAAGTAAATGTAAATACACAATGCAAAGTTAGGTAGGTGTATGTATGTCAGGTAGATGAATGTATGTAGGTCAGGTAGGTGAGGTCAGTGTATGTCAGGTAGGTGTATGTAGGTCAGGTAGTCAGTGTATGTACAGTATGTCAGGTAGGTTTATGTATGTCAGGTAGGTGTATGTATGTCAGTTTCTGTCAGGTAGTCAGTGTATGTATGTCAGTTAGGTGTATGTAGGTCAGGTAGGTGTATGTATGTCAGGTAGTCAGTGTATGTATGTCAGGTAGGTGTATGTATGTCAGTGTATGTCAGGTAGGTGTATGTATGTCAGGTAGTCAGTGTAATGGTCACTGTGTCAGGTAGGTGAGTTTAGTGTTCAAAATTGATGGGCAATGGTAAGCCAGGCAGCAACCAGCAAGTTAGCTTACCCCCCCCCCCGCCAAGCCCAAAAAACCCACGCCATGACCATCCCGGATCCAAAACCGCCCCGCAGCCGCCGCCCCCCCCCCCCTCCGGTGCCAGCCTCGGGCTGAAGCCCCTGGTCTTCTTGCCACCTAGCAATGCCCCTGTGTTTGGGGCTTTCAAAGTAACTTCCTAGAAAAAAATAATAATATTTTTTTATATACTGTATGAGAGAAATGCCAGAATGGGCCGTGGTGAGAACTGTTTCATAAAGAGGAGGGGAGGAGTAGCTTCAGGGGAATAGCATTGCATTATCTAGTCAGGAAAAGAGGGGAGGGGAGGAGATAAGCTTTCAAGTTTACTAATGAAGGGATGGGCAGTGGGAGGGAGAGAGGGAGAGATGCAGAGACACTAAGGAACCTGGAGCACCTGTGCATACTAACCAATCAGCTTCTAGCTTCAAATGTAATCTTGCGAGCAAGTAAAATATACAAAAGCAGTGTGAAAAAGTAAAATCTAAATAAATTGCTGTGCTAATTTAGCCTTGAAATATTAAAAAGTATAAATCATAAACCAAGTTTTCACATCTCTCTTAATTTGTAAATCACAAAAATCACTACTAATCAGTGGGTAATGAAACTCACTGTAAGGTCAAGCCTTGGTTAATCTTTGCAAGCTCTCAAAAGTGGTTATAATAATTCACCACAGTGCTCCTCCATTAGATATGTGCTCACATCATGATGTGTGACCCCACACTTAAGTCTGGTGAAAAAGAGCCTTTTAGTCGCCTTGGACTATTTAAACTTTCTTTCCTTCTTTGCGTCATGTCAGTTTTTTTCCACCATTGCTCGGAATATGTAAAAAGAAAATAGCTCTAAACGATGCTTATACACCTCAGTTCCTATGAAGCATAATCCCACTTTATAGCTGCTTTCTCTTTGAAGGCAATACTGTTTGTTTTCTTCTCACAATGATGCATGCAGACCTTCTAATTCAGAAATTAGTGTGAGAAGAAAGGTGAAACAAACAGTAAAGCCTTCAAAGAGAAAGCAGCTATGAAGTGGGATTATGTTTCATAGGAACAGAGAGATATAAGCCATATTTAGAGCTCCTTTCCTTTTACATATACCGAGCAATGGTGGAGAAAAAAAATGTGAGGACACAAAGGAGGAAAGCAGGTTTAACTAATCCAAGGTGACTAAAAAGCTGTTTTTGACCAAACTTAAGGCTCCATTCAGACCTAGGCGTTTTGTCGCCCTACGCCCGTTGCTGAAGCAGCCCTAGATACGTTGGAGGGGCGAATTAACATTGTCGGCTATGGAGATGGTTCACATCTCCACGCCGAATGCCCAAACGCCCGTACGCCTGAAGCTCAAACAAGTCCCGGACCCTTTTTTTCAGGCGTATCGGGCATACGTGCATAGCCGGCAATGTTAATTCACCTCTTCTGCAAAAAATCAATAGGCGTTCTGTCGCCACAAATCGCGGGGACAAAACGCCTATTGATTTGTCGCCGCAATACGCCGCTACAGCGTACGCCTAGGTCTGAATAGAGCCTAAGTGTGAGGTCACACATCATGAGGCAAATGTATATCTAATGGAGGAGCACTGTGTTGAATTAACATAAGAACTTTAGAGGGCTTGCAAAGATTAAGCAAGTCCTGTTGTTACAGTGAATTTTACTTGACTGCACTGAAACACTGGATCCACTACATTTGGATTTTCTTTGAGAAATGACATTGTTTTACCCACTGATTATTACAGTATTGTTTTTTGTGATTTACACCTTAAGAGAGATGTGAAATTTTTTATGATTTATGATTTATGTTGTTTAATATTTTGTGGCTATATTAGCGGATTTTAGATTTTACTTTTGCACATTTGTTATTGGGAGTGTGTTCCTTGCTGCCTGCTTTTGTAGATTTAGCTGCTAGCTTTTGCTGGTTCAGTTAAGCTTTGAAAATGAAAGAAAGAAATTCATTAGTTGCCATGCACAACTGCTCTATATGCTGTCTGCTCCAGTTCTAGCAAATTCCCCTTACAGTATTAGGCCGCGTACACACGATCGAATTTATCTGCTGAAACTGGTCCGACGGACCGTTTCAGCAGACAAATCCGATCATGTGTACGGGCGAGCAGACAGGTTTGTCCATCGGACAAATTTCAAAGCATGCTTTGAAATTTGTCCGCTACAAACCTGTCCGTCGGATCTGTCCACTGGTTAGTACACTAACCAGCGGACAGAACTGTCCGTGCATGCGTCAAATGGATTTGACGCATGCGCAGAAGCATTTCATTTCCGTGTTTGGTGACGTGGCGGCATCAGTGTCACTGCCACGTCACCGCGTTCCCTGGCCGAGGGGATTTTCATCCGATGGTGTGTACACACCGTTGGACGAAAATCCGGAGGAGACATGTCCACTGGAAACAGTCCGTCGGACATGTTTCAGCGGACATGTCCCTCCGTGTGTACGTGGCCTAAGGCCCTGACTGCTATAAGTTTGGCAGATGACAGCAGAAGTCTCAAGAAACATAGCAATGTTCTTGAGCATGTTTGGCATAAAACAAAATTCCTCTAAAGCCCTGTACACACGATCGGTTTGTCCGCTGAAAACCGACCGATGGACTGTTTTCATCAGACAAACCGATTGTGTGTGGGCTCCATCAGTTTTATTTCCATCAGTGTAAAAAAAATAGAACATGTTTTACATTTTTCCTATGTATAAAAAAACAATAGAAAAATACGATCGTCTGTGTGGAAGTCCATTGGTCAAAAATCCACGCATGCTCAGACCGAATTAGGAGACGGGAGTGCTCGTTCTGGTAAAACTAGCGCTCCTAATGGAGATAGCGCATTTGTCATTCTGCAAACTATTGCATCGTTTAAGGCAGGACATTGTTTTTTCTTTCTAATGCTAGAATAAAGAAGTCGTTTTGCTGCTAATATTTATATAAAGTTCTGACAAACTGATTTCTTAATTTTTTCTTGTGATCTCATGAATATTCATATTTATTTTTAAAGCGAGATCTCCATAATAATGCTTTTTTTTTTAATCAAGATCTCCTTGTTTGTTTTTTGCTTTGAATATTTTCTGGTGATCTACATTTTTTTTAGTGCAGTTATCACAACAACATAATTTTCTTAATTTTTTTTCACTTGGTGTCCTTTGTTAATTACACATTGTATTTATGAAATGTTATGACTACTCACCAGAAAAACACATACTGTAGGCAAGTATTTAACTTAACTTCCCTGCAGCATTCCTTCCACAGCTCCCTCCACGCCTCCTTGCAGGCTGAGGCTCTTTTAGTGGGAATGTGGCAGGAGGAGGACAAGGATGGGCCAGATCACAGTGTTGTGTGGCCTCTGTCAGCTGGCTCCACACCGCCCTGTGAAGCACACTGGCAATAAGCTCCTCATAGAGGGCACGTTGTCCCTCCTCAATCTTCTTAAGCTTATCGGCCAGGTAGCAGCTATAGGCCTCTACAGGATTGAAGAGGGCCCTCATTATGGCAAGGATAAAAACATCTAGATCCCAACAATTCTAGGCCAATAAATATGTTGTAAAATACTATACCTGGCTATAGATGTGTAGATCCGGCTCTTCAAGCTCAGGTTGCTCCTCATCACCCTCTGCAGGGGTGGAGGGAAGGGTGGAAGGAACGATGGAGGGAAGGGTGGAAGAAAATCTGGAGGGAAGGATGGAGGGAAGGGTGGAGGGAAGACTAGAAAGTGATTCCCTGGCTTCAATCTGGTCATCCAGCAAACGCCGGTGTTTGTAGTACCACCGCTTGGGCACATGTACTTGGTCTGCTGCTGCTCCTGATCTCTGGGACTGGCGGACCTCTTTGTGCCGCTTCTTGTAGCTATTCCTCATGTTATTAATTTTATTGTTCATCATTGTATAGTCTGCCTCTGGGATCCAGATCTTCATGTATTCAGCTAATTTCTCAATTGTTGCTCTTCGTACCACACTGTTGTGGTATAAACTGTTTTTGACCTCCCATAGGTTTCTCTATATTTCTCGATAAAAGCAAGCATAATATCAGGTTCCCTTAATTTATGCATTATTGCTGCAAGATAAAACACAAGACATAAACACTAGGTCAGTATAAATTGTCCTAAACTTATCCCAATATAGGCCTTCATATCATGAATCAGTATAGATCACTGATTGCCCAAGTTTCATTTTCACCTTCATTTGAGCAGTTCAGCACTTCCGTTCGTCTTTACTCTGCGCACGCAAGGTAGTTACGTTGTTCTCATTATACACCCTGCGCATGCGCAAAACTCCACCCGCGTCGCCCACCCAGGATGGTCTTTTTCAGATATTCCCCGCCCTTTCTCGTGGTGACACAGGTGCGTGTAATACGAAGTACCAACGAGGAAAGCCCGGAGGCAGGAACGTCCCGATCCAGGCCAAAAAGATACAAGGTGACTAATATGTCATTTGATGAGATGGCAGAGATGGTGGACATACTGCGGAGGAAAGGTTACGATGGCAAGCATGGGCCATACAACACCCCTAATCTGAGGATTTCGTTAGAATGCATTTTCTTCCGAAAATCTGTTTTTTTCGTTATCGTTTTAACAAACGATAACGAAAGTGCAAGAAAAGAAAACCGAAAGTTTCGACATGAAAAATGCTTTATTTTCGTTTTCGTTGCGGTAAAAATTCGATATAGAGAGATTCGACATTATAGGGAAAAGAGTCAACATCATAGAGAAAAGATTTGACACTATAGAAATAATATATTCTTTTGATCATTCACCAGCAACCAAAAAGATTCGACGTTGCGTTGAATATTCTTTTGACCATTCGACAGAAACCAAGTATTATTGGATTTTCGGACGAAAGCTATTCCCCAACGAAAAACTAAATAAATCAAAACGATTTTCGGGAGTAACTAAATAAATTTATTTTCCAAACGAAAACGAAAAAACGAAACATTCCAGTCTGCACATGTCTACTGAGAAAGGACAAATAATACACAAAGTGGCAAGAAGTCTTTTACCATAAATTTGGGGTCAGGAGATCCAAGGAGCAGCTCCATATAAGGTGGTCTGACCTTAAACTGAGGGAGCTGGAGCAATATAGGAAGATAAAGAAAATGCTGGAAAAAAAGTAAGTATTTTTCCTGTGATATTTCTAATTTTATTACTGTATTTGCTGGCTTATAAGACTACCTTTTACACTTAAAAAAACTGGCCAAAAACCCGGGGTCGTCTTATATGCTGGGTCAGCTGTGCGGATGACTGCTGGATGTGCAGTAATACTGGATGTAGCTTTGGCTACAGTATATACCGCTTAGCCAATCCCAGTGAGCAATGTATCAAATGAATACAGAGCCTGCTCGGATTGGAGTAACAACCTCTGCCAATCCATGCAGGCTACATACAGTAGCCTGCTCAGATTGGCTTTGAGAGTCAGAGAGGCGTGGGCTGATGATGTTCCAGGCTCTGCCAATCCAAGCAGGCTTTGTATTTAATAGAATACATTGTTCGCTGTGATTGGTTCCAGCTCCAGCAAGAATGAAAAAGAACATGGCTCCAGAAGGAAGAAATATGAAGCCTCGGAAGGAGGGTCATCTTATACAGGGAGTACAGGCAAAAAATCTTAAACTGTAAAATTAGGGTGTTTTATACACCCAGTCGCCTTATAGACCCGCAAATATGGTATTATTCTTGCATGTTTTGCTCCATGTGCTTGGATTGGTTTTACATTTGAAAATGGCAACTTTCAGGTTAGTGGCCAAAGTTTTTACTCATTCGTAGTAAACATTGTTCGTCAAAAATACGATGTTTTCCGCAGATCCAGGTAACCCACATGTGGTCATGACTATTTGTATTAAAACAACGTTTATAAACATTGTTGTCTAGGTGATGTGTTTGTTACTAGAATGTGAAATGCAAACTTGATTCAGTGTAAAGGAGAGGACACTCAGCAGCTGGGTACACATCTGTACTCAGGAGCACCTGTGTGGCCCACCAGAACAACCATTTTAGGGTGTCCCACACAGGTGCTACAGTGGATAATTTGGGGGTGTCTCCATGTGTTTAACTTTGATAAAAAAGGTCAGTATTCCAGCTTTGTGAAAATCCCCAAATCTCGTGTTCATTTTGGAACTGTGCCAAAACAGACAATTGTACCCCACTATCAAGCAATGTTTGCAATTTCTGCCCTCAAATATCTGTGGGCTGAGTATAGTTTGTTTCATTTTCTTAGGGAATAGAAGACTTGGAGGACACCAATTGGAGGAGGCTAGGAAGCACAGACCACAGAAAGAAAAGAGGGAACCCCAACCTCAGCATGTGGAGGAAGGAGAGGTGGAGGAAGGAGATGCAGAGGAAGGAGATGCAGAGGAAGGAGATGCGGAGGAAGGAGAAATGCGGAGGAAGGAGATGCAGAGGAAGGAGAGGTGGAGGAAGGAGAGGTGGAGATTATTACCACAACAGGTCAGTGTCTGTCACCACAGCTTCAGGTAAAGAGATGTAGGCCTGAATATTTTTAATACCATTTTTTTTCTGGGGGTGAACATGGTGGTGTTGCAGAAACTACTACTACTCCTTTCTGAAGTGCTAGTGCACAAATCTTGATTCAAGAAATAATGGAATGTAGTAGTGAACTGGACATTATGAGGAATAGGATGAATGTGATTCACATCATTGACATTTTGGGGCAAATAGTAGACTGACCACCCCCCTTGATTTTAGTTAATTTTTTAGCTACACTATTTTGCACCTGATATTCCACAAGCCAAAATTTGAAGATGCACACAATATGTCAACAGGTGCTATCTGCCATCACAGGATATCTATGTCCGTGTTTTGTGGGTGTAACCCCTTCCTCGCTACTCAAGTAGGTGAGAGGAAGGGTTTTCACCCCCAAAAGACGTCCATTGTTCCCCCATGATGGCAGCTAGCACATGTTGACATTTGGCATGGGATCATGAAAAAAATACCCATTTTGCCACACAAAATGTGTGGCTTGTTCAGGGGTGACATCACCCCATCTCATGTGTTTCTAAGGTTGAACTTTGTAAGTTCCATTGTTTTTATATATTTGCTTGTTTAAACGAATGATCGCGAAAGCCTGAGGGGAGATGTCTGTCGAGAACCTGAGGTCCTGCAGGCTTCACCCAGTCAACGTGGCAATGATCCTCTGCTCGGCAGTGATGGCATGGCGCATCACAGTGTCATGCCTCATGATATAGGGGGACAGCAAATCCAACAGATGGTGAAAAACGGGGTCTATCATTCTGGGAAAATAATTGAAGTCATCAGGATTATTCTCCTGGTTTTCCCGAAGCAGAGGCATGCGAGAGAATTGGACCCGCTTGAGCAACCAATTCTTGGTCCATGAACTCCTCCTCGCCCTGTTCATGGACTGAGCTCGGGTAACAGTATTAACTGCAGCACCAAGCCCATACGCAGCACCAACTCGAGAATGAAAACGTACTTCCAACATGGCTTTAAACCGGTCGGCTGGTCAGAACGAACTTTAAACATAAGGCACCGAGGAACAGCGAGGCCTATAAAGAACGACCAGAAAACGAGCGGACAGGAACGCACTGCAAAGTAGATACGACCTGACTACACACACTGAAAGACAGATACAAACCAACAAGCACAAACTGAACACCAGAAAACGATCTAAAAAGCATGAAGACTGAAAAGCGTGAATCGGCTCTCATCAAACTTTTACTAACACGCAGTAACACAAAATCAGCAAAAGCAGCCCAAAGGGTGGTGCCATTGAATTTGAACTTCCCCGTTATAGTGCTGTCGTACGTGTTGTACGTCACAGCGTTTGGACACAATCACATTTTTTACTGAAGGTGTGTAGGTGTCAGGGATGTCTACACAGGCATCCAACACAGGTTTAAAAGATCAGTGGGCTGCACTTAAGCAAACAGGCACAGAAGTAGGTGAAAAATATATAATTTATTAAGATAAAGGCACACGTGTAAACCAAACAACAGAAAACCCCCAAAACAAGCAAGCATACAAGAAAACACAGAAACCTTCAAAAACACCTAATCTAACTAACTAATATATACAAAAACAAGAGCATACATAACAAATCAAGCAGGGATGTGAGACAAGGTGGAACAGAGAGCCAGATGGAGGGAGCAGTGGAAAGGGGAAGCCGGAATCAGGGGACGAGACTCAGGGATTGGGTACAAGGAACAGGGAACGGAGTCCAGGACAGGGCAGGGAGCAGATCAATAACATATACAGGCTACAGGCTTCAGGTCAGGCAGGAACAAGGCTAACAGAGAAAATACTGAAGCCCTGAACCTCTATAAGGGCGGGCTTATATACCTGCAGCAGCTCACATTAAGTGCAACTTGATTAATGAGGAGTCTATCCACTGGGAGACACCCGCTGGCGGCCACCAGAATTGCAAACTTGTTGCTGGAAGGAATAGTGCCACCACCAGGTGACTGAAGCCACAACACAGACAGTAGACAAGACTGATGAAAGTCAGCTTCATCGGATATCTGACGAAAAAATCCATCGGATTAGATTCCATCAGATATCCGATCATGTGTACAGGGCTTTAGACTTCACCCTGCGTAAGGCCCCATGCACACGAGACGCTGGTAAACGCATGTTCAGAGGCAGTTGGACACTTTTTTCAACTGCCCCGAACAAATTCAATGTTACCCTATGTGTCCATGCACACAGTCTCGTTTATTGCCGTTTTTAGGCAGTTGCGTTTATCCTCGTTTTTCCAGAAGCAAACAAATGGGTTCAGACACAAAAGTTTTCACATTTCAGATGCAAAATGCCACTAAATGCAGCAAAGCGCGGTAACAGCGTTTTGCCGCAATTTTGTTTATAGGCGTTTTTAAAGGTGACCTATTTTTTACATTAGAAATCTCAAAAATTATGGCAAATGATGAAAAACCATTAAAAAAACGTTAAAAAAACTGTAATTGCTTGCAGTGCATTGTGGACAATCCACAACTCGTGACAGGTGACATGGCAGGTGACGTGGCCAGGTGACGTGGCCAGGTGACGTGGCCAGTGGACAATCCACAACTTGTGGCAGGTGACGTGGCCAGTGGACAATCCACAACTTGTGGCAGGTAACATGGGCAGGTGACGTGGTCAGGTCATGTGGCAAGTGGACAATCCACAACTTGTGGCAGATGACATGGCCAGGTGACGTAGCAGGTGACATCGCCAGGTGATGTGGCAAGTGGACAATCCACAACTTGTGTCAGGTGACGTGGCCAGTTGATGTGGCAGGTGATGTGGCCAGTGGACAATCCACAACTTGTGGCAGGTGATGTGGCCAGGTGACGTAGCAGGTGACGTGTCCAGGTGATGTGGCAAGTGGACAATTCACAACTTGTGGCAGCTGACGTGGCCAGTTGATGTGGCAGGTGATGTGGCCAGTGGACAATCCACAACTTGTGGCCAAGTGACGTGGCCAGGTGACATGGCAAGTGAACAATCCACAACTTGTGGCAGGTGACATGGCAGGTGACGAAGCAAGTGGACAATCCAAAACTTGTGGTCAGGTGACGTGGCCAGGTGACGTGGCAAGTGGAAAATCCACAACTTGTGGCAGGTGATGTGGCCAGTGGAAAATCTACAACTTGTGGCAGGTGAAGTGGCCAGGTGATGTGCCAGGTGACGTGGCCAGGTGGCGTGGCCGGGTGACGTGGCAGGTGGACAATCCACAACTTGTGGCAGGTGATGTGGCCAGTGGAAAATCTACAACTTGTGGCAGGTGAAGTGGCCAGTGGACAATCCACAACTTGTGGCCAGGTGATGTGCCAGGTGACGTGGCCAGGTGACGTGGCAAGTGGACAATCCACAACGTGTGGCAAGTGACGTGGCAAGTGGACAATCCACAACTTGTGGCCAGGTGACGTGGCCTGGTGACGTGGCAAGTGGTCAATCCACAACTTGTGGCAGGTGACATGGCCAGTGGACAATCCACAACTTGTGGCAGGTGACATGGCCAGGTGATTTGGCAAATGGATAATCCACAACTTGTGGCAGGTGACGTGGCCAGGTGACATGGCCAGGTGACGTGGCAAGTGGACAATCCACAACTTGTGGCAGGTGTCGTGGTCAAGTGATGTGGCAAGTGAACAATCCAAAACTTGTGGCAGGTGATGTGGCCAGGTGATGTGGCAGGTGACGTGGACAGGTGACGTGGCAGGTGATGTGGCCAGGTGACATGGCAAGTGGTCAATCCACTACTTCCGGCAGGTGACGTGGCCAGGTGACATGACAGGTGACGTGGCAAGGTGACGTGGCCAGTGGACAATCCACAACTTGTGGCAGTTGGTGTGGCCAGGTGACATGGTAGGTGACGTGGACAGGTGACGTGGCAGGTGACGTGGCCAGGTGACATGGCAAGTGGACAATCCACAACTTGCGGCAGGTGACGTGGCCAGGTGACATGGCAGGTTACGTGGCCAGGTGACGTGGCCAGTGGACAATCCACAACTTGTGGCAGTTGGCGTGGCCAGGTGACGTGGCAAGTGGACATTTACAACTTGTGGCAGGTCACGTAACCAGGTAATGTGGCAAGTGGAAAATCCGCAGCTTGTGGCAGGTGATGTGGCAAGTGACACGCTAAATACAAGTATACTGCTGCTCTCTCAGCTGCTACTCACTCTGGTCTCACAAAATGGCTGATATTGTTAAATAATACTGTTTTTTGAGCTTAGGGAGGGTCTTATGATGTTTCTTAATCTCTTTGCCCCTGATTACCTCTCAACTTGTATAACACCTGCTACCTGACTAATAAAAAAAAAAAACATCTTGACCTATTGCAAGCTGCCTTACCTCTACAACACTCAACAACAATTGCCATACTAAAACTGAAAAAGTACAGTAGGTGACCGCGATATTGTGTCAATCTCGCTCCCTTTCTCAGCAAAATTGACCACCTACGAGCCCCATCGTGGGAGCCAGCGCCGGGCTGGCTTGCTGCGATAGAGACAAAGCCGCCATAGAAGCGACGGGGATCCGACGTGGATTCCTGCCAATTCTACACGTTGGCGGCGTTTGGTATGAATCCTGAGGGGGAACTTCCCGCCGGATTTTAAATAAAAATCCGGCATGGGTTCCCCCCTCAGGAGCATACTGGGCCCCCACCCTAAGTGAATGAGTATGGGGTTTCGACGGGGGGTCGCTTCCTCCGACGTCTTCGGCGGGGGGTGGTGTGCTTCTGTCTTCTTCTTGCTTCTTCTTCTGTCTTCTTGCTTCTTCTTCTGTTACCTTCTGCTATCTTCGCTTCTTCTTTCCTTTAGATGTTGACTAGTGATGAGCGGAATATGCCATATTCGATTTCGCGATATTTATCGGAATCTTTCATAAGGGGGGCCCCAGATACCGCCCCCTCACCCTAAGTGAATGAGTATGGGGTACATTGTACCCCTACCCATTCAACTGCAAGAAAAGTGTAAACACAAATAAACCACACCTTTCGCTGCAATGCCGGGTGCGGCGGCTCGCACCGACTTATATAGGCCACCTACGACGTCACAGTCCCATCATGCCACGGTACCTACCCAAGTGATACCTACCCATGATGGGACTGTGACGTCGTAGGTGGCCTATATAAGTCAGTGCGAGCCGCCGCACCCGGCATTGCAGCGAAAGGAAGCGACGTGTCAACATTAGTGTTGCTCACGAATATTCGCATTACGAATATTCGCTACGAATATTGCATTTTCGAGTATTCGCGAATAACTCGAATATCGCGGTGAATATTCGCTATTTCGAATATTCGTATTTTTTTAAATTTCGCAATCAATTTCCCAATCAATTTCGCATTCGCACTAGCGAAATTTCACATTAGCGAAATTTCGCAATTTTTTTTTTATAAAATATAGCGAATATTTGTAAATATCGAATATTCGTGATATTTTATAAAAAAAAAAAAAATTGCGAAATTTCGCAATTTTTTTTTTTTTATAAAATATCACGAATATTCGATATTAACGAATATTCGCGAATATTCTTCGAAATATTCGCGAATATTCGTTAATATCGAATATTCGTGATATTTTATAAAAAAAAAAAAATTGCAAAATTTCGCAATTTTTTTTTTTTTTTTTTTATAAAATATCACGAATATTCGATATTTACGAATATTCGCTATATTTTATAAAAAAAAAATTGCGAAATTTCGCTAATGTGAAATTTCGCTAGTGCGAATGCGAAATTGATTGCGAAATTGATTGCGAAATTTAAAAAAATACGAATATTCGAAATAGCGAATATTCGCCGCGATATTCGAGTTATTCGCGAATACTCGAAAATGCAATATTCGTAGCGAATATTCGCAATGCGAATATTCGTGAGCAACACTAATGTTGACACGTCGCTTACTTTCGCTGCAATGCCGGGTGCGGCGGCTCGCACTGACTTATATAGGCCACCTACGACGTCACAGTCCCATCATGGGTAGGTATCACGTGGGTAGGTACCGTGGCATGATGGGACTGTGATGTCGTAGGTGGCCTATATAAGTCGGTGCGAGCCGCCGCACCCGGCATTGCAGCGAAAGGTGTGGTTTATTTGTGTTTACACTTTTCTTGCAGGTGAATGGGTAGGGGTACAATGTACCCCATACTCATTCACTTAGGGTGAGGGGGCGGTATCTGGGGGCCCCCTTATGAAAGGGGGCTTCCAGATTCCGATAAGCCTCCTGCCCGCATACCCCGACAACCAACGGCCAGGGTTGTCGGGAAGGGGCCCTGTCCTCATCAACATGGGGACAGGGTGCTCTGGGGTGGGGGGGGCACAGTGCGCCCCCCTGCCTCAGAGTACCTGACCCCCCATGTTGAGGGCATGCTGCCTGGTACGGCTCAGGAGGGGGGGCTCTCGCCCCCACTCCTTTCCTGGTCGGGCAGCGTGCTTTGTATACGGGTCTGGTATGGATTGTGGGGCGACCCCCACGCCATTTTTTCGGCATAGGGGGGTGGCAGGTGATGTGGCCAGTGGACAATCCACAACTTGTGGCAGGTGATGTGGCCAGGTGACGTAGCAGGTGACGTGTCCAGGTGATGTGGCAAGTGGACAATTCACAACTTGTGGCAGCTGACGTGGCCAGTTGATGTGGCAGGTGATGTGGCCAGTGGACAATCCACAACTTGTGGCCAAGTGACGTGGCCAGGTGACATGGCAAGTGAACAATCCACAACTTGTGGCAGGTGACATGGCAGGTGACGAAGCAAGTGGACAATCCAAAACTTGTGGTCAGGTGACGTGGCCAGGTGACGTGGCAAGTGGAAAATCCACAACTTGTGGCAGGTGATGTGGCCAGTGGAAAATCTACAACTTGTGGCAGGTGAAGTGGCCAGGTGATGTGCCAGGTGACGTGGCCAGGTGGCGTGGCCGGGTGACGTGGCAGGTGGACAATCCACAACTTGTGGCAGGTGATGTGGCCAGTGGAAAATCTACAACTTGTGGCAGGTGAAGTGGCCAGTGGACAATCCACAACTTGTGGCCAGGTGATGTGCCAGGTGACGTGGCCAGGTGACGTGGCAAGTGGACAATCCACAACGTGTGGCAAGTGACGTGGCAAGTGGACAATCCACAACTTGTGGCCAGGTGACGTGGCCTGGTGACGTGGCAAGTGGTCAATCCACAACTTGTGGCAGGTGACATGGCCAGTGGACAATCCACAACTTGTGGCAGGTGACATGGCCAGGTGATTTGGCAAATGGATAATCCACAACTTGTGGCAGGTGACGTGGCCAGGTGACATGGCCAGGTGACGTGGCAAGTGGACAATCCACAACTTGTGGCAGGTGTCGTGGTCAAGTGATGTGGCAAGTGAACAATCCAAAACTTGTGGCAGGTGATGTGGCCAGGTGATGTGGCAGGTGACGTGGACAGGTGACGTGGCAGGTGATGTGGCCAGGTGACATGGCAAGTGGTCAATCCACTACTTCCGGCAGGTGACGTGGCCAGGTGACATGACAGGTGACGTGGCAAGGTGACGTGGCCAGTGGACAATCCACAACTTGTGGCAGTTGGTGTGGCCAGGTGACATGGTAGGTGACGTGGACAGGTGACGTGGCAGGTGACGTGGCCAGGTGACATGGCAAGTGGACAATCCACAACTTGCGGCAGGTGACGTGGCCAGGTGACATGGCAGGTTACGTGGCCAGGTGACGTGGCCAGTGGACAATCCACAACTTGTGGCAGTTGGCGTGGCCAGGTGACGTGGCAAGTGGACATTTACAACTTGTGGCAGGTCACGTAACCAGGTAATGTGGCAAGTGGAAAATCCGCAGCTTGTGGCAGGTGATGTGGCAAGTGACACGCTAAATACAAGTATACTGCTGCTCTCTCAGCTGCTACTCACTCTGGTCTCACAAAATGGCTGATATTGTTAAATAATACTGTTTTTTGAGCTTAGGGAGGGTCTTATGATGTTTCTTAATCTCTTTGCCCCTGATTACCTCTCAACTTGTATAACACCTGCTACCTGACTAATAAAAAAAAAAAACATCTTGACCTATTGCAAGCTGCCTTACCTCTACAACACTCAACAACAATTGCCATACTAAAACTGAAAAAGTACAGTAGGTGACCGCGATATTGTGTCAATCTCGCTCCCTTTCTCAGCAAAATTGACCACCTACGAGCCCCATCGTGGGAGCCAGCGCCGGGCTGGCTTGCTGCGATAGAGACAAAGCCGCCATAGAAGCGACGGGGATCCGACGTGGATTCCTGCCAATTCTACACGTTGGCGGCGTTTGGTATGAATCCTGAGGGGGAACTTCCCGCCGGATTTTAAATAAAAATCCGGCATGGGTTCCCCCCTCAGGAGCATACTGGGCCCCCACCCTAAGTGAATGAGTATGGGGTTTCGACGGGGGGTCGCTTCCTCCGACGTCTTCGGCGGGGGGTGGTGTGCTTCTGTCTTCTTCTTGCTTCTTCTTCTGTCTTCTTGCTTCTTCTTCTGTTACCTTCTGCTATCTTCGCTTCTTCTTTCCTTTAGATGTTGACTAGTGATGAGCGGAATATGCCATATTCGATTTCGCGATATTTATCGGAATCTTTCATAAGGGGGGCCCCAGATACCGCCCCCTCACCCTAAGTGAATGAGTATGGGGTACATTGTACCCCTACCCATTCAACTGCAAGAAAAGTGTAAACACAAATAAACCACACCTTTCGCTGCAATGCCGGGTGCGGCGGCTCGCACCGACTTATATAGGCCACCTACGACGTCACAGTCCCATCATGCCACGGTACCTACCCAAGTGATACCTACCCATGATGGGACTGTGACGTCGTAGGTGGCCTATATAAGTCAGTGCGAGCCGCCGCACCCGGCATTGCAGCGAAAGGAAGCGACGTGTCAACATTAGTGTTGCTCACGAATATTCGCATTACGAATATTCGCTACGAATATTGCATTTTCGAGTATTCGCGAATAACTCGAATATCGCGGTGAATATTCGCTATTTCGAATATTCGTATTTTTTTAAATTTCGCAATCAATTTCCCAATCAATTTCGCATTCGCACTAGCGAAATTTCACATTAGCGAAATTTCGCAATTTTTTTTTTATAAAATATAGCGAATATTTGTAAATATCGAATATTCGTGATATTTTATAAAAAAAAAAAAAATTGCGAAATTTCGCAATTTTTTTTTTTTTTATAAAATATCACGAATATTAGATATTAACGAATATTCGCGAATATTCTTCGAAATATTCGCGAATATTCGTTAATATCGAATATTCGTGATATTTTATAAAAAAAAAAAAATTGCAAAATTTCGCAATTTTTTTTTTTTTTTTTTATAAAATATCACGAATATTCGATATTTACGAATATTCGCTATATTTTATAAAAAAAAAATTGCGAAATTTCGCTAATGTGAAATTTCGCTAGTGCGAATGCGAAATTGATTGCGAAATTGATTGCGAAATTTAAAAAAATACGAATATTCGAAATAGCGAATATTCGCCGCGATATTCGAGTTATTCGCGAATACTCGAAAATGCAATATTCGTAGCGAATATTCGCAATGCGAATATTCGTGAGCAACACTAATGTTGACACGTCGCTTACTTTCGCTGCAATGCCGGGTGCGGCGGCTCGCACTGACTTATATAGGCCACCTACGACGTCACAGTCCCATCATGGGTAGGTATCACGTGGGTAGGTACCGTGGCATGATGGGACTGTGATGTCGTAGGTGGCCTATATAAGTCGGTGCGAGCCGCCGCACCCGGCATTGCAGCGAAAGGTGTGGTTTATTTGTGTTTACACTTTTCTTGCAGGTGAATGGGTAGGGGTACAATGTACCCCATACTCATTCACTTAGGGTGAGGGGGCGGTATCTGGGGGCCCCCTTATGAAAGGGGGCTTCCAGATTCCGATAAGCCTCCTGCCCGCATACCCCGACAACCAACGGCCAGGGTTGTCGGGAAGGGGCCCTGTCCTCATCAACATGGGGACAGGGTGCTCTGGGGTGGGGGGGGCACAGTGCGCCCCCCTGCCTCAGAGTACCTGACCCCCCATGTTGAGGGCATGCTGCCTGGTACGGCTCAGGAGGGGGGGCTCTCGCCCCCACTCCTTTCCTGGTCGGGCAGCGTGCTTTGTATACGGGTCTGGTATGGATTGTGGGGCGACCCCCACGCCATTTTTTCGGCATAGGGGGGTGGCAGGTGATGTGGCCAGTGGACAATCCACAACTTGTGGCAGGTGATGTGGCCAGGTGACGTAGCAGGTGACGTGTCCAGGTGATGTGGCAAGTGGACAATTCACAACTTGTGGCAGCTGACGTGGCCAGTTGATGTGGCAGGTGATGTGGCCAGTGGACAATCCACAACTTGTGGCCAAGTGACGTGGCCAGGTGACATGGCAAGTGAACAATCCACAACTTGTGGCAGGTGACATGGCAGGTGACGAAGCAAGTGGACAATCCAAAACTTGTGGTCAGGTGACGTGGCCAGGTGACGTGGCAAGTGGAAAATCCACAACTTGTGGCAGGTGATGTGGCCAGTGGAAAATCTACAACTTGTGGCAGGTGAAGTGGCCAGGTGATGTGCCAGGTGACGTGGCCAGGTGGCGTGGCCGGGTGACGTGGCAGGTGGACAATCCACAACTTGTGGCAGGTGATGTGGCCAGTGGAAAATCTACAACTTGTGGCAGGTGAAGTGGCCAGTGGACAATCCACAACTTGTGGCCAGGTGATGTGCCAGGTGACGTGGCCAGGTGACGTGGCAAGTGGACAATCCACAACGTGTGGCAAGTGACGTGGCAAGTGGACAATCCACAACTTGTGGCCAGGTGACGTGGCCTGGTGACGTGGCAAGTGGTCAATCCACAACTTGTGGCAGGTGACATGGCCAGTGGACAATCCACAACTTGTGGCAGGTGACATGGCCAGGTGATTTGGCAAATGGATAATCCACAACTTGTGGCAGGTGACGTGGCCAGGTGACATGGCCAGGTGACGTGGCAAGTGGACAATCCACAACTTGTGGCAGGTGTCGTGGTCAAGTGATGTGGCAAGTGAACAATCCAAAACTTGTGGCAGGTGATGTGGCCAGGTGATGTGGCAGGTGACGTGGACAGGTGACGTGGCAGGTGATGTGGCCAGGTGACATGGCAAGTGGTCAATCCACTACTTCCGGCAGGTGACGTGGCCAGGTGACATGACAGGTGACGTGGCAAGGTGACGTGGCCAGTGGACAATCCACAACTTGTGGCAGTTGGTGTGGCCAGGTGACATGGTAGGTGACGTGGACAGGTGACGTGGCAGGTGACGTGGCCAGGTGACATGGCAAGTGGACAATCCACAACTTGCGGCAGGTGACGTGGCCAGGTGACATGGCAGGTTACGTGGCCAGGTGACGTGGCCAGTGGACAATCCACAACTTGTGGCAGTTGGCGTGGCCAGGTGACGTGGCAAGTGGACATTTACAACTTGTGGCAGGTCACGTAACCAGGTAATGTGGCAAGTGGAAAATCCGCAGCTTGTGGCAGGTGATGTGGCAAGTGACACGCTAAATACAAGTATACTGCTGCTCTCTCAGCTGCTACTCACTCTGGTCTCACAAAATGGCTGATATTGTTAAATAATACTGTTTTTTGAGCTTAGGGAGGGTCTTATGATGTTTCTTAATCTCTTTGCCCCTGATTACCTCTCAACTTGTATAACACCTGCTACCTGACTAATAAAAAAAAAAAAACATCTTGACCTATTGCAAGCTGCCTTACCTCTACAACACTCAACAACAATTGCCATACTAAAACTGAAAAAGTACAGTAGGTGACCGCGATATTGTGTCAATCTCGCTCCCTTTCTCAGCAAAATTGACCACCTACGAGCCCCATCGTGGGAGCCAGCGCCGGGCTGGCTTGCTGCGATAGAGACAAAGCCGCCATAGAAGCGACGGGGATCCGACGTGGATTCCTGCCAATTCTACACGTTGGCGGCGTTTGGTATGAATCCTGAGGGGGAACTTCCCGCCGGATTTTAAATAAAAATCTGGCATGGGTTCCCCCCTCAGGAGCATACTGGGCCCCCACCCTAAGTGAATGAGTATGGGGTTCCGACGGGGGGTCGCTTCCTCCGACGTCTTCGGCGGGGGGTGGTGTGCTTCTGTCTTCTTCTTGCTTCTTCTTCTGTCTTCTTGCTTCTTCTTCTGTTACCTTCTGCTATCTTCGCTTCTTCTTTCCTTTAGATGTTGACTAGTGATGAGCGGAATATGCCATATTCGATTTCGCGATATTTATCGGAATCTTTCATAAGGGGGGCCCCAGATACCGCCCCCTCACCCTAAGTGAATGAGTATGGGGTACATTGTACCCCTACCCATTCAACTGCAAGAAAAGTGTAAACACAAATAAACCACACCTTTCGCTGCAATGCCGGGTGCGGCGGCTCGCACCGACTTATATAGGCCACCTACGACGTCACAGTCCCATCATGCCACGGTACCTACCCAAGTGATACCTACCCATGATGGGACTGTGACGTCGTAGGTGGCCTATATAAGTCAGTGCGAGCCGCCGCACCCGGCATTGCAGCGAAAGGAAGCGACGTGTCAACATTAGTGTTGCTCACGAATATTCGCATTACGAATATTCGCTACGAATATTGCATTTTCGAGTATTCGCGAATAACTCGAATATCGCGGTGAATATTCGCTATTTAGAATATTCGTATTTTTTTAAATTTCGCAATCAATTTCCCAATCAATTTCGCATTCGCACTAGCGAAATTTCACATTAGCGAAATTTCGCAATTTTTTTTTTATAAAATATAGCGAATATTTGTAAATATCGAATATTCGTGATATTTTATAAAAAAAAAAAAAATTGCGAAATTTCGCAATTTTTTTTTTTTTATAAAATATCACGAATATTCGATATTAACGAATATTCGCGAATATTCTTCGAAATATTCGCGAATATTCGTTAATATCGAATATTCGTGATATTTTATAAAAAAAAAAAAATTGCAAAATTTCGCAATTTTTTTTTTTTTTTTTTATAAAATATCACGAATATTCGATATTTACGAATATTCGCTATATTTTATAAAAAAAAAATTGCGAAATTTCGCTAATGTGAAATTTCGCTAGTGCGAATGCGAAATTGATTGCGAAATTGATTGCGAAATTTAAAAAAATACGAATATTCGAAATAGCGAATATTCGCCGCGATATTCGAGTTATTCGCGAATACTCGAAAATGCAATATTCGTAGCGAATATTCGCAATGCGAATATTCGTGAGCAACACTAATGTTGACACGTCGCTTACTTTCGCTGCAATGCCGGGTGCGGCGGCTCGCACTGACTTATATAGGCCACCTACGACGTCACAGTCCCATCATGGGTAGGTATCACGTGGGTAGGTACCGTGGCATGATGGGACTGTGATGTCGTAGGTGGCCTATATAAGTCGGTGCGAGCCGCCGCACCCGGCATTGCAGCGAAAGGTGTGGTTTATTTGTGTTTACACTTTTCTTGCAGGTGAATGGGTAGGGGTACAATGTACCCCATACTCATTCACTTAGGGTGAGGGGGCGGTATCTGGGGGCCCCCTTATGAAAGGGGGCTTCCAGATTCCGATAAACCTCCTGCCCGCATACCCCGACAACCAACGGCCAGGGTTGTCGGGAAGGGGCCCTGTCCTCATCAACATGGGGACAGGGTGCTCTGGGGTGGGGGGGGCACAGTGCGCCCCCCTGCCTCAGAGTACCTGACCCCCCATGTTGAGGGCATGCTGCCTGGTACGGCTCAGGAGGGGGGGCTCTCGCCCCCACTCCTTTCCTGGTCGGGCAGCGTGCTTTGTATACGGGTCTGGTATGGATTGTGGGGCGACCCCCACGCCATTTTTTCGGCATAGGGGGGTGGCAGGTGATGTGGCCAGTGGACAATCCACAACTTGTGGCAGGTGATGTGGCCAGGTGACGTAGCAGGTGACGTGTCCAGGTGATGTGGCAAGTGGACAATTCACAACTTGTGGCAGCTGACGTGGCCAGTTGATGTGGCAGGTGATGTGGCCAGTGGACAATCCACAACTTGTGGCCAAGTGACGTGGCCAGGTGACATGGCAAGTGAACAATCCACAACTTGTGGCAGGTGACATGGCAGGTGACGAAGCAAGTGGACAATCCAAAACTTGTGGTCAGGTGACGTGGCCAGGTGACGTGGCAAGTGGAAAATCCACAACTTGTGGCAGGTGATGTGGCCAGTGGAAAATCTACAACTTGTGGCAGGTGAAGTGGCCAGGTGATGTGCCAGGTGACGTGGCCAGGTGGCGTGGCCGGGTGACGTGGCAGGTGGACAATCCACAACTTGTGGCAGGTGATGTGGCCAGTGGAAAATCTACAACTTGTGGCAGGTGAAGTGGCCAGTGGACAATCCACAACTTGTGGCCAGGTGATGTGCCAGGTGACGTGGCCAGGTGACGTGGCAAGTGGACAATCCACAACGTGTGGCAAGTGACGTGGCAAGTGGACAATCCACAACTTGTGGCCAGGTGACGTGGCCTGGTGACGTGGCAAGTGGTCAATCCACAACTTGTGGCAGGTGACATGGCCAGTGGACAATCCACAACTTGTGGCAGGTGACATGGCCAGGTGATTTGGCAAATGGATAATCCACAACTTGTGGCAGGTGACGTGGCCAGGTGACATGGCCAGGTGACGTGGCAAGTGGACAATCCACAACTTGTGGCAGGTGTCGTGGTCAAGTGATGTGGCAAGTGAACAATCCAAAACTTGTGGCAGGTGATGTGGCCAGGTGATGTGGCAGGTGACGTGGACAGGTGACGTGGCAGGTGATGTGGCCAGGTGACATGGCAAGTGGTCAATCCACTACTTCCGGCAGGTGACGTGGCCAGGTGACATGACAGGTGACGTGGCAAGGTGACGTGGCCAGTGGACAATCCACAACTTGTGGCAGTTGGTGTGGCCAGGTGACATGGTAGGTGACGTGGACAGGTGACGTGGCAGGTGACGTGGCCAGGTGACATGGCAAGTGGACAATCCACAACTTGCGGCAGGTGACGTGGCCAGGTGACATGGCAGGTTACGTGGCCAGGTGACGTGGCCAGTGGACAATCCACAACTTGTGGCAGTTGGCGTGGCCAGGTGACGTGGCAAGTGGACATTTACAACTTGTGGCAGGTCACGTAACCAGGTAATGTGGCAAGTGGAAAATCCGCAGCTTGTGGCAGGTGATGTGGCAAGTGACACGCTAAATACAAGTATACTGCTGCTCTCTCAGCTGCTACTCACTCTGGTCTCACAAAATGGCTGATATTGTTAAATAATACTGTTTTTTGAGCTTAGGGAGGGTCTTATGATGTTTCTTAATCTCTTTGCCCCTGATTACCTCTCAACTTGTATAACACCTGCTACCTGACTAATAAAAAAAAAAAACATCTTGACCTATTGCAAGCTGCCTTACCTCTACAACACTCAACAACAATTGCCATACTAAAACTGAAAAAGTACAGTAGGTGACCGCGATATTGTGTCAATCTCGCTCCCTTTCTCAGCAAAATTGACCACCTACGAGCCCCATCGTGGGAGCCAGCGCCGGGCTGGCTTGCTGCGATAGAGACAAAGCCGCCATAGAAGCGACGGGGATCCGACGTGGATTCCTGCCAATTCTACACGTTGGCGGCGTTTGGTATGAATCCTGAGGGGGAACTTCCCGCCGGATTTTAAATAAAAATCCGGCATGGGTTCCCCCCTCAGGAGCATACTGGGCCCCCACCCTAAGTGAATGAGTATGGGGTTCCGACGGGGGGTCGCTTCCTCCGACGTCTTCGGCGGGGGGTGGTGTGCTTCTGTCTTCTTCTTGCTTCTTCTTCTGTCTTCTTGCTTCTTCTTCTGTTACCTTCTGCTATCTTCGCTTCTTCTTTCCTTTAGATGTTGACTAGTGATGAGCGGAATATGCCATATTCGATTTCGCGATATTTATCGGAATCTTTCATAAGGGGGGCCCCAGATACCGCCCCCTCACCCTAAGTGAATGAGTATGGGGTACATTGTACCCCTACCCATTCAACTGCAAGAAAAGTGTAAACACAAATAAACCACACCTTTCGCTGCAATGCCGGGTGCGGCGGCTCGCACCGACTTATATAGGCCACCTACGACGTCACAGTCCCATCATGCCACGGTACCTACCCAAGTGATACCTACCCATGATGGGACTGTGACGTCGTAGGTGGCCTATATAAGTCAGTGCGAGCCGCCGCACCCGGCATTGCAGCGAAAGGAAGCGACGTGTCAACATTAGTGTTGCTCACGAATATTCGCATTACGAATATTCGCTACGAATATTGCATTTTCGAGTATTCGCGAATAACTCGAATATCGCGGTGAATATTCGCTATTTCGAATATTCGTATTTTTTTAAATTTCGCAATCAATTTCCCAATCAATTTCGCATTCGCACTAGCGAAATTTCACATTAGCGAAATTTCGCAATTTTTTTTTTATAAAATATAGCGAATATTTGTAAATATCGAATATTCGTGATATTTTATAAAAAAAAAAAAAATTGCGAAATTTCGCAATTTTTTTTTTTTTATAAAATATCACGAATATTCGATATTAACGAATATTCGCGAATATTCTTCGAAATATTCGCGAATATTCGTTAATATCGAATATTCGTGATATTTTATAAAAAAAAAAAAATTGCAAAATTTCGCAATTTTTTTTTTTTTTTTTTATAAAATATCACGAATATTCGATATTTACGAATATTCGCTATATTTTATAAAAAAAAAATTGCGAAATTTCGCTAATGTGAAATTTCGCTAGTGCGAATGCGAAATTGATTGCGAAATTGATTGCGAAATTTAAAAAAATACGAATATTCGAAATAGCGAATATTCGCCGCGATATTCGAGTTATTCGCGAATACTCGAAAATGCAATATTCGTAGCGAATATTCGCAATGCGAATATTCGTGAGCAACACTAATGTTGACACGTCGCTTACTTTCGCTGCAATGCCGGGTGCGGCGGCTCGCACTGACTTATATAGGCCACCTACGACGTCACAGTCCCATCATGGGTAGGTATCACGTGGGTAGGTACCGTGGCATGATGGGACTGTGATGTCGTAGGTGGCCTATATAAGTCGGTGCGAGCCGCCGCACCCGGCATTGCAGCGAAAGGTGTGGTTTATTTGTGTTTACACTTTTCTTGCAGGTGAATGGGTAGGGGTACAATGTACCCCATACTCATTCACTTAGGGTGAGGGGGCGGTATCTGGGGGCCCCCTTATGAAAGGGGGCTTCCAGATTCCGATAAGCCTCCTGCCCGCATACCCCGACAACCAACGGCCAGGGTTGTCGGGAAGGGGCCCTGTCCTCATCAACATGGGGACAGGGTGCTCTGGGGTGGGGGGGGCACAGTGCGCCCCCCTGCCTCAGAGTACCTGACCCCCCATGTTGAGGGCATGCTGCCTGGTACGGCTCAGGAGGGGGGGCTCTCGCCCCCACTCCTTTCCTGGTCGGGCAGCGTGCTTTGTATACGGGTCTGGTATGGATTGTGGGGCGACCCCCACGCCATTTTTTCGGCATAGGGGGGTCTCTTTACAACCCATACCAGACCTAGGGGCCCGTTTTGCTCCTGAGGGGGGGAACCCATGCTGGATTTTTATTTAAAATCCCGCGGGGAGTTCCCCCTCAGGATTCATGCCAAACGCCGTCCATGTGTAGAATTGGCGGGAATCCACGTCGGATCCCCGTCGCTTCTATGACGCGCTCGCTGAAATGTGCTTTTACTATTCCAGCGAGTGCGAGATGTCGGCAAACTGTCGCCGAGAATCAGCACGATGCTGTCGTGCTAAAAACACATTCTCGGCGGCAGGTACTGTACTTAACAACTAAAATCAATAGCCCCTGCTGCCCTTGATTAAGTTAAACATCTGGCCCTTCTCAAAAAAATCCAGTCCTTTCATCTGCAAGACTCTACTCTTTTTTGGTTCTCCTCCTACCTATCTAATGCCGCGTACACACGATCATTTTTTTGTGATGAAAAAAAACGACGTTTTCTGTGAAGTAAAAAACGACGTTTTTGGAACGTCACTTTTCAAAGACGATGTTGCATACACACCATTGTTTTTTTCACAAAAAGCGAGGTTACGTTCACCACTCTTTTCCATTGAAGCTCGCTTCATAACTAGCTTCTGGGCATGCGCGGGTTGAAAAACGTCGTTTTAAACGACGTTTTTGCTACACACGGTGACTTTTTGTGAAACAAAAAACGACGTTTTGAAAAACGACACAAAAAATTCAAGCATGTTGGAATTTTTTTTTGGTCGTTTTTTTGAAGACAAAAAACAACGTTTTGCCCACACACGATCAATTTAAATGACGTTTTAAAAAACAACGTTTTTTTTCATCGCAAAAAACGACCGTGTGTACGCGGCATAAGAGTAGATATGTGTCCATGGATTCCAATATCATCTCTATTCTGTCAACACCCAAATGTATCTCTTGTCAGATCATCTCTTCAATCTCCTCACACATCACATTTAGACATATCATTCTAGACTTCACACTACTTCATAAGACTTCATAAGACTCAATGGGGCAGATTCACAGAGAATTAGATTCTCGTAGAGTATCAGAAATACACTACGCCGCCGTTTTTTACCTGGCTCTACGTGGAATCCAGGTAGATTTTGTCCAGTAAACGACGGCGGCGTAGTGTATTTCTCCCGTCGCAATCCATCTGCGCGAGTAGGGGCGTGAAGCATTTAAAATAGGCGCGTTCCCACGGCGATCGAACTGCGCATGCTCCGTTCGCAAATTTCCCGCCGTGCATTGCGCGAAAACACGTTGTCACGTCGTAGTAGCGTCGTTTACGTACATTCCTATTCCCGAACGAGTAACGTTAAAAAAAAAAAATATTTTCAAATCGACGCGGGAACGACGGCCATACTTTACATGGGTTACGCACTGTTAGACCAGCAAAAAGCTCCTCTAACATTACGTAGCCAAAAAATGACGTAGGCGATTGCGAGGGACACTCGTACCTTCGTGGATCGCCGTAAAAACTCATTTGCATATCCCGACGCATGAAAACGATGCAAACTCCTCCCAGCGGCCGCAAAAATATGGCAGTGTAGATCCGAAGGCTTACGAGGACGTAAGCCTCTCGGATCGAAGCCCGAAGCCGCCGTATCATGGTTTGAGGATTCAAACTAGTGATACGGCGCGCAAAATTTGAAATTACTCCTATCTAATAGTGTTGCTCACGAATATTCGCATTGCGAATATTCGCTACGAATATTGCATATTCGAGTATTCGCGAATAACGCGAATATCGCGGCGAATATTCGCTATTTCGAATATTCGAATGTTTTCAATTTTTTTTTAGAACAGATCACATCCTAGAGATCCCCATCGACGTCTAAAAGCATTGCTGGTATGATTAGAGACCTTGGGCCGAGTAGCTGCAGCGCTCATTTTATATTGCCGAAAAATCGCAATGCGATTATTCGGCAATAGCGATATCGCGCGATTATTTTATATTGTAATATATCACGAATATTCTGAGCCAATCAGAGTACTCCATTCCGCATTTCTCGAAATTTCGAAATTATTTTGTATTGTAATATATCACGAATATTCTGAGCCAATCAGAGTGCTCCATTCCGCATTTCTCGAATATTCGCAATTATTTTATATTGTAATATATCACGAATATTCTGAGCCAATCAGAGTGCTCCTTCCGCATTTCTCGAATATTCGCAATTATTGTGTATTGTAATATATCACGAATATTCTGAGCCAATCAGAGTGCTCCTTCCGCATTTGCCGAATATTCGCAATTATTGTGTATTGTAATATATCACGAATATTCTGAGCCAATCAGAGTGCTCCTTCCGCATTTGCCGAATATTCGCAATTATTGTGTATTGTAATATATCACGAATATTCTGAGCCAATCAGAGTGCTCCTTCCGCATTTCTCGAATATTCGCAATTATTTTATATTGTAATATATCACGAATATTCTGAGCCAATCAGAGTGCTCCATTCCGCATTTCTCGAATATTCGCAATTATTTTATATTGTAATATATCACGAATATTCTGTGCCAATCAGAGTGCTCCATTCCGCATTTCTCGAATATTCGCATTCGCAATTCGCAATTCGCATTCGCATTCGCGATAGCGAAAATTCGCAATTATTTCATTTCCAAAAAATATCACGAATATTCGTATTTAGCGAATATATGTCGAATATTCGACTATATATTCGAGATATATCGCAAATTCGAATATGGCATATTCTGCTCAACACTACTGTCTAACACCAGTTAGACAGGCGTAATTGCTCTGTGAATCTGGGCCAATCTTTCCAAATATTGCCCTTGCCTGCATCCTCTTCCCTGACAATGCCAACAACATCAATAGCACAACTTCAGTCTCTCCCCATATACCCATAACTAAGCTCTAAGGGCGGATCAAAATGTGTACCGCTTTACCTGATTTGTTGCCAACCTAATCTGCCAGACTATGTTTCGCCTGAATCCTCAGCACACAAGTTCCACTTCGGACACTACCAATCACAGGTACCTTAAAACAGTTCATAGTGCTTTAGAATAATTAGGTAGTTTCAGCTGCAATAATAAATAAAATAATAAAAAATGTGGATATCCTTTTGGAAAACCTTCCTGCTCTACAAGAAGAAATAAAGAAACATTTTTTGTAAAAATCATCACATGCAATTCATAAAAGTATTAATCAGGAAGAAATGCAAAATTGTAGTGCATTGCTTTCCTAAATTGATGGTCAGGCAGGAGATTAATCTATCAATATTAACAACTCAAGGAAAACCCTGGATGAGAAAAGAAAATAAGAGATTAGGTTGCCAAAAGGTAAGTCTGCCATATTGTGCAAGAATGCTATAAATACTTTCACATTATGAAAAGATTGGCCACTGCCCTCTATGCTGCATTTACAAAATAAGTGGAAAAAACCCAACTTTACAACAAATTGATAAGCTGTGTATGAGCTTACATTGAAGTAAATAGAGCAGAATTGCAGGTATGTTTTCGTAACAAAAATGCTGGGATAGGTGAGAGGGTCCTTAAAAGTATAAGAACTCTAAGGCCTCGTACACACGAGGCAATCTATCTGTTCAAATCGGTCGGACCGGCCGATTTGAACAGATCTGTCTGCTGGCATTTTGGTTTGCTCGCGTGTACACACAAGCAAACCAAAATCCCCGCCAGCAGACAGCGCGCTGACGTGTCGGTGACGTGTCGGTGACGTGGCGGTGACGTTGACGCCGCCACGTCACTGCACCAGGAAGTAAAACACTTCCGCGCATGCGTCGAAATCATTCGGCGCGTGTGCGAGAAGAAATGTCTGCTGGTTAGCATACTAACCAGCAGACATGTCGGGCGGACGGGTTCCCAGCCGACAGATTTCAAAGCATGCTTTGAAATCTGTCGGGTGGCCAAATCCGTCGGCTCGCCCGTACACACGATCGAATCTGTCTACTGAAACGGTCTAGCAGACCGTTTCCAGCAGACAGATTTGATCGTGTGTACGAGGCCTAAAAGGCACTTTATTCATCTTTTAATTCCCTATTATTGCTCTGTTTCTTGAGGGAAAGTCATGTTTAAACCATATAAAAATCTTTAGCAGGAAGAAAGCTGTATAGATTTTTTAACACTCCCTCATTAGCCACTTGAAGACCAGGCGTTTTCTGTCACTTTTTGATTCCAAGTTTAAATCAGTATTTTTTGCTAGAAAATTACTTATAACCCACAAACATTATATATATATATATCAGGGGTTATGTACGTAAAATTAATGTTACAGATGTACCATCAATCTATAGCACATTAACAGCGCTAACGAAAAAGTTCATAAAATAATCTCAGAACCTAAAAATATGAATTAACACATCCTGCTTTAACTGCATGCCGACCAGCCGCCGCAGTAATACGGCGGCAGGTCGGCACTGCTGCGTGAGAGCCCGTAGCTCTACGTCGCCACTTTCGACGGCCACTAGGGGGTGCGTGCGCGCCGCCGGGTCCCGTCGTGACGCCGTGAGTCCCGGGATGCTGCTCGCTCGATTGGCTAGTTGGATCACGTGATCCAACTAGCCAATCGAACGAGCAGCATCCCGGGACTCACGGCGTCAGGAGGAGGAATCCCCCGGCAGACAGCACAGTGAGAGCCGCTCTCCTTATGGACTAGCTTTTTTAGCGCTGACTTTTAAAACTTCGATTTTGTAAGTGTAACTTTGAAGAGAGCCCATGTTTAATAAAATACAGTTTTACACTATGTGGAGTATCTCTTCTTTCCCTACATGACCATCCATCTATGGGAGGAATAATACACTTAGCATTGACCAGAGATGAGTGGAGATTGAGAGGAGCCTTCCAGCCATTGCATACAAGTGTAAAACAACACGTGTTTGACTGCACAGCTATCTCGTCTATCTGGTGAGTGAGGTCCTCTTGGGGGATCCCGTTGAGGCAAATTTCTGTTTATTAATGCAAGCCTTAACTGCAGGAACCTATATATTTAAGAGCTCTCCATATCTTTATTTATAGGACTCATTTAAGGACTTGTACTATTAACAATATCACTTTCATATACAGTGCAGAAAATAAGTATTTGAACACCCTGCTATTTTGCAAGTTCTCCCACTTGGAAATCATGGAGGGGTCTGAAATTGTTACCGTAGGTGCATGTCCACTGTGAGAGACATAATCAAAAATAAAAATTCCAGAAATCACAATGTATGATTTTTTTAACTATTTATTTGTATGATACAGCTGCAAATAAGTATTTGAACACCTGAGAAAATCAATGTTAATATTTGGTACAGTAGCCTTTGTTTGCAATTACAGAGGTCAAACGTTTCTTGTAGTTTTTCACCAGGTTTGCACACACTGGAGGAGGGATTTTGGCCCACTCCTCCACACAGATCTTCTCTCGATCAGTCAGGTTTCTGGGCTGTCGCTGAGAAACACAGAGTTTGAGCTCCCTCCAAAGATTCTCTATTGGGTTTAGGTCTGGAGACTGGCTAGGCCACGCCAGAACCTTGATATGCTTCTTACAGAGCCACTCCTTGGTTATCCTGGCTGTGTGCTTCGGGTCATTGTCATGTTGGAAGACCAGCCTCGACCCATCTTCAAAGCTCTAACTGAGGGAAGGAGGTTGTTGCCCAAAATCTCACAATACATGGCCCCGGGCATCCTCTCCTTAATACAGTGCAGTCGCCCTGTCCCATGTGCAGAAAAACACCCCCAAAGCATGATGCTACCACCTCCATGCTTCACAGTAGGGATGGTGTTCTTGGGATGGTACTCATCATTCTTCTTCCTCCAAACACGGTTAGTGGAATTATGACCAAAAAGTTCTATTTTGGTCTCATCTGACCACATGACTTTCTCCCATGACTCCTCTGGATCATCCAAATGGTCATTGGCAAACTTAAGACGGGCCTTGACATGTGCTGGTTTAAGCAGGGGAACCTTCTGTGCCATGCATGATTTCAAACCATGACGTCTTAGTGTATTACCAACAGTAACCTTGGAAACGGTGGTCCCAGCTCTTTTCAGGTCATTGACCAGCTCCTCCCGTGTAGTCCTGGGCTGATTTCTCACCTTTCTTAGGATCATTGAGACCCCACGAGGTGAGATTTTGCATGGAGCCCCAGTCCGAGGGAGATTGACAGTCATGTTTAGCTTCTTCCATTTTCTAATGATTGCTCCAACAGTGGACCTTTTTTCACCAAGCTGCTTGGCAATTTCCCCGTAGCCCTTTCCAGCCTTGTGGAGGTGTACAATTTTGTCTCTAGTGTCTTTGGACAGCTCTTTGGTCTTGGCCATGTTAGTAGTTGGATTCTTACTGATTGTATGGGGTGGACAGGTGTCTTTATGCAGCTAATGGCCTCAAACAGGTGCATCTAATTTAGGATAATACATGGAGTGGAGGTGGACATTTTAAAGGCAGACTAACAGGTCTTTGAGGGTCAGAATTCTAGCTGATAGACAGGTGTTCAAATACTTCTTTGCAGCTGTATCATACACATAAATAGTTAAAAAATCATAAATTGTGATTTCTGGAATTTTTTTTTTGGATTATGTCTCTCACAGTGGACATGCACCTACGATGACAATTTCAGACCCCTCCATGATTTCCAAGTGGGAGAACTTGCAAAATAGCAGGGTGTTCAAATACTTATTTTCTGCACTGTATGTCATATTATTTTAAATTACGTTCAATTTTATTGTAATTGCATATGCATTTATTGAAGTACATATACACTTTTTTTTAGTGATATAGAGCGCTTGTGCTTTTGATACATGGTTGCATACTAGCGCCTGCTGGTGAATATTCAGATTTAGGCATAGGCCATGTTTATAAGATCTGCATGCGCTCACATGCAATATTTGGTACTACTTATGGTTCTTTAAAGCAGGATATGTTAATTCATATTTTTAGGTTCTGAGATTATTTTATGAACTTTTTCGTTAGCGCTGTTAATGTGCTATAGATTGATGGTACATCTGTAACATTAATTTTACGTACATAACCCCTGATATATACTTTATTATATAACAGCTGCTTATACTGCTGACTTTTTATTTATAGAGACAGAATATTTTCAGTGTCTTTTGCTATCAGCCATTGTGCGCTAGGTTCAGTGTTTTAGGTCTGGTCTTTTGAACAGACGTGACTATACTGAGTTTTGGACAATATTATATATATATATATATATATATATATATATATATATATATATATATACAGTATATATATATATATATATATTTAGCAGAGATCCAAGGGAATAAAATGGCGACCATTGCAATTTTTTATCTCACATGGTACTTGCCCGGGTGTTTTGCAAATGCCATTTTTGGGGAAAAATACACTTTAACCACTTACCTACTGTGCACCTACACCCCCTTCCTGCCCAGACAAAATATAAGCTTCCGGCACTGCGTCGCTTTAACTGACAATTGCGCGGTCGTGCGACGTGGCTCCCAAACAAAATTGGCATCCTTTTTTTCCCACAAATAGAGCTTTCTTTTGGTGGTATTTGATCACCTCTGCGGTTTTTATTTTTTGCGCTATAAACAAAAATAGAGCGTCAATTTTTAAAAAAAATGCAATATTTTTTCCTTTTTGCTATAATAAATAACCCCAAAAAAGATATAAAAAAAATATTTTTTCCCTCAGTTTAGGCCGATACGTATTCTTCTACATATTTTTTGGAAAAAAAAAATGCAATAAGCGTTTATCGATTGGTTTGCGCAAAATTTATAGCGTTTACAAAATAGGGGATAGTTTATGGAATTTTTTTTTTTTTTTTTTTTTACTGTTAATGGCGGCGATCTGCGATTTTTTTATTGGGACTGCGACGTTATGGCGGACATTTCGGACACTTTTCTGACATTTTTGGGACCATTTACATTTATACAGTGAAAAATGCTATAAATATGCATTGATTACTGTATAAATGTGACTGGCAGTGAAGGGGTTAACCACTAGGGGGCGGGGAAGGGGTTAAATGTATGTCCTATGAGTGTTCTAACTGTAGGGGGAGGGGGGGTGACTGGGGGAGGTGACCGATTGTGTCCCTATGTACAAGGGACACAACCGCTCTCCTCTCTCCCTGACAGGGACGTGCAGCTATGTGTTTACACACAGAGCTGCACGTCCCAGCTCAGTTTCTGAGCAATCGCGTGTGCCCGGCGGCGATCGTTGCCGCCGGGCACTCGCACGGGATCCCCGCGGAGCGGCGGGTGCACGCGCGCGCCGCCGGCGACGCGCGCGCGCGCCCGCCCGCGGCTTTAAAGGGACATCACGTCATATGACGTGATGTCAGAACAATGGAGTCGTCTGCCCGCCGTCATTTGACGGTGGGCAGATGACAAGTGGTTAATGATTTCACACACAATACATGCCCTTATTTTTTTGTAAAATGTGAAAGATGATGTTACTCTGAGTAAATAGATACCTAACTTGTCTCACTTTAAAATTGCACACACTCGTGAAGTGGTGACAAACTATGATACTTAAAAAGCTGTAAAAAACAATACTGGTGTCATGGCTAATTTCTTCAATCCTGGTAAACCACTTCCAAAGGGCAACGTATATATACATATTGCAGTCTGGAAGTGGTTATGGAAATAGAGCCGCATCTGAAGGTGAAACAAATACAATAATATGGAGCATTGTGGCCACAAACAAAGACTCTGCGTACCAAATTTCATATATTTTTTTTAAAAGCCGTTAAATATAGATAGCAATACATTTTTTTCATGTATTTACATATAACATCTAAACAGTACATTTTAATTCATTATTCATTTTTACTGCTGATAATAAAATCTATTTTATAAAAAGGTTAAATTGCTTAGCAAAACCAAACCAGAGTGCACTTCAGACTTCAGGTTTAAGCTTTTGCGACATCATTTTTATTTTATTTTAGCAAGGAAAATATTTCTTGCTGAAACTCTGGAGCACAGTAACCCATTTTATTTTGTTTTGATAAAACCAGCTCCATAGCTACGTAGAAAATAAACTCCTTTTAAAGAGTTCAAAAAAAATAATCTATTGTATGCAATCACACTAAAAGCTTGTCTGATTTTTCTGCCACCTGAGCCCCTAGTTATTTTTTTATTTTTTTTATTTCAGTATGAGTAGCTAATTCATCAGTTTAAATTGGATTAACAAACAAAAAGTTCCTAGTGGATAATAAAGCATTATTATACTATTTACCCTTTAAACCTTTTAGATATTTTCCTTGTTTTGTTATAATATTTAATTGGTTTATTTTATTTTTTATTTTTAAGCAAACCTGTTATATTTCCTTACAAAGCAACGTACAAACACAATTGTGTATAAATCAACATAGGATGTCTGCTTCTACCAATATGGTATATGCAATTGGAACCCTCTGAAAATTCTTCTTTCTGAAAGTAGGCATTTGCATAAGATGAGGCACACCTTCCTAAAAATAAAAAATAAATAAAAAATTAGCTTTTGGAGGTTAAATAAAAAGGCAGCCCCTGATAGTGTTCTGGTTAAACAACATGGTTACAGGCATGTAAGTGATACACTATAAATATAAAATATAACCTACAAAAGGTATGATAACAAGGGATGAAAGGCACCAAAGATCGCTCCACTAAACCAGTGTGTAGCACACGTGAACCATTTTAGAACAGCAAATATCATGTTTCATTCCCTCACATATTCCAAAAATAATGTTATTATTCCTGTTATTATTCATTTCACAATAGTGGGCATAGCTATGTTTTTTTTTCTTTTTGCCCCAATGCTAGCTGTATATCTAAAACTACTGATGTTTAGTATAGATTCAACCTTATATTATAGAGCCGGTATGGTATAAATGACTCTATATAACTAGGTTCTATAGACCAGTGGTTCTAAATGTTCAGTTGTCAAAAAGGGCAAAAAGGAATGATTTGTTATTTGCATGGCTTACTATTCAGTCACTACATCAACAGAGTGGTGTTAACCAGCAACATTGTTCCCAAACACTAACACCAGTGCGAATGGTGCCATACCAGTGCAGCCAACAGTGTTCCTGATAACTGCCATATTAATGCCATATTAATCACATTTCTGATTGCTGCAACACCAGTCAGAGTGTCATCAGACCAGAACAGCCAGCAACAGTATTCCTGATTGCTAGCCACACCAGTGCCAGTGTCACCAGAGCCAGTGAATCCGTTAACTGTTTCCTGATCACTAATCAATGAGTACCAGTGTAAGCCAGCAATAGTGTTTTGATCACAAAAAAGATCAGTACAGTGTCACCAGAGCCAGTGTAGACTGTGTCCTTTGCGCTAGTCACACCAGTGCCTGTGTAAGCCAAAAACAGTGTCTTGAAGACCAGTACAATATCACTGGAACCAGTGTAATCCAGCACCAGTAATGCCAGCTACAACAGTACAGTGACATCTACAGCTGTGGCCAAAAGTTTTGAGAATGGCACAAATATAATATTTTCACAAAGTCTGCTCCTTCAGAGTTTTTGGATATTTTTGGTAGATGTTACTATAATATACTGAAGTATAACTCCAATCATTCCAGAAGTGTCAAAGGCTTTTATGACAATTACATTAAGTTTATGCCATGAGTCAATATTTTCAGAGTTGATCCTTCTTTTTCAAGACCTCTGTTATTCACCCTGGCATGCTGGCAATCAACTTGTGGGCCACATCCAGACTGATGGCAGACCATCCTTGCAAAATCATTGCTTGGAGTTTGTCAGAATTTATGTTTTTTTTTGTTCACCCGCCTCTTAAGGATTGACCACAAGTTCTCAATGGGATTAACGTCTGGAGAGTTTCCTGGCCATGGACCCAAAATTTGATGTTTTGTTTCCCAAGTCACTTATCTCTTTTTGCCTTATGGTGAGGTGCTCTATCATGCTGGAAAAGGCATTGTTCCTCACCAGACTGTTCTTGGATGGTTGGGAGAAGTTGCTCTCAGAGGATGTTTTTGTCCCATTCTTTATTCATGGCTGTGTTCTTGGGAAAATCTGTGAGTGAGCCCACTCCCTTGGCTGAGAAGCAACCTCACACATGAATGGTCTCAGGATGCTTTACTGTTGGCATGACATATGACTGGTGGTAGTGCTCACCTTTTCTTCTCAGGACAAGGGTTTTTCCAGATGCCCCAAACAATTGGAAAGGGGATTTATCAGAGAAAATTACTTTACCCCAGTCCTCAGCAGTCCAATCCCTGAACCTTTTTCAGAATATCAGCCTGATGATTTTCCTGGAGAGAAGTGGCTTCTTTGCTGCCCTTCTTGAAACCAGGCCATCATCCAAAAGTCTTTGCCTCACTGTGCAAGCAGATGCACTCACACCTGCCTGCTGGCATTCCTGAGCAAGCTCTGCATTGGTGGTGCCCTTATCCCAGCTGAATCGCAGTGGAGATGGTCCTGGCACTTGCTGGACTTTCTTGGGCGCCCTGAATCCTTCTTCACAAATGCAGTGGAAATGTTTTTTTATGGGATTAAGTTAATTTTAATGGCAAAGAGGGACTTTGCAATTAATTGCAATTCATATGATCACTCTTCTTAATATTCTGGAGTATATGTAAATTGCCATCATAAACACTGAAGCAGCGGACTTTGTCAAAATTAATATTTGTGTCGTTCTCAAAAATTTTGACCACTACTGTAGTGCCCTGATTGCCAACCAGCACTAGTACTGGTGTCCAGTGTCATCAGATACCAGTATAGCCACTGTCAATGTCCAAAAAAAGGCCTTTCAAATTTTGCGAATGACAGTAAGATTTAGATTCAGAGTATGAACCTGTGAAAAGCAGCAGTTCATGTCCACCTCTGATTTAGAAAATGGAGGGAGCTCTACTAAAATAGTCAGATTTACTATGTCACAAAGCACTGAACATCCTACTGAATTGCAACAGACAAGCACGAGCTGCGCGGTATATTCTGGTAGTGGCAAGTATTAGCAGTGCAGTACATCCTGATAAAGTGGCAAACACAAGTAGTGAGGTTTAACCACTTAAGACCCGGACCAAAATGCAGGTAAAGGACCTGGCCAGTTTTTGCGATTTGGCACTGTGTCGCTTTAACTGACAAGCTCCCAAACAAAATTGGCGTCCTTTTTTTCCCACAAATAGAGCTTTCTTTTGGTGGTATTTGATCACCTCTGCGGTTTTTATTTTTTGCGCTATAAACAAAAATAGAGCGACAATTTTGAAAAAAAATCAATATTTTTTCCTTTTTGCAATAATAAATACCCCCCAAAAATAAAAAAATAAAACATTTTTTTTCCTCAGTTTAGGCCGATACGTATTCTTCTACCTATTTTCGGTAATAAAATTGTAATAAGCGTTTATCGATTGGTTTGCGCAAAATTTATAGTGTTTACAAAATAGGGGATAGTTGTATTGCATTTTTATTAATATTGTTTTTTTACTACTAATGGCAGCTATTAGTGACTTTTTTTTTTTTTTTTCATGACCGTGACATTATGGCGGACACATCGGACAATTTTGACACATTTTTGTCATTTTCACAGCAAAAAATGCTATTGCAATTGCAGTTTGGAAGTTAACCACTAGGGGGTGCTGAAAGGGTTAAGTGTGACCTCATATGTGTTTCTAACTGTAGGGGGCGGGGCTGGACGTGTGACGTCATTGATTGTGTTTCCCTATATCAGGTAACACACGATCAATGACAGCGCCACAGTGAAGAACGGGGAAGCTGTGTTTACACACAGCTCTCCTCGTTCTTCAGCTCCAGGGACCAATCGCGGGACTCCAGCAGCAATCGGGCCCACGGTCACGGAGCTTCGGACCGGGTTGCGGGCGCGCCGCGACCCACGGCTGGGCAATTAAAGACGATGTACAGGTACATGCTTGTGCCCAGCCGTGCCATTCTGCCGACGTATATGTGCAGGAGGCGGTCCTTAAGTGGTTAAATGAAGGACAAGACTGGGGTTACTATACCCTGGGACTTTAAACAGTGTCAATAAATGTGCTGATAATACAACAGGTAGTAAAAGTTTTTAAATTTGTATTACAAAATAGAATAGAAAGTTAAAAAAATATAAAAAACATCCATTATAGATACAAAACGCTCAAACCATGAGCGTGAGAGGCCTGCAATGAAATCGCTCAACAGCAATAGCAATAGCAGATCTCCTTTGATATAAGGCCAAAGCGGTTTTACAATATGCGAAAAGGGCGACGTATAACTCAGGAGGAGATAAACGTGTGAAGATATTAGCAAAAAAACTGAAAAAATTACAGACACGGTCGTATGTTCCATTTATTAAAACAAAAGCAGATCAAAAACTCTACCTTTCAAAAGAAATAGCGCAAGAATTTAGGGAATATTATGCCTCTTTATATACTCTTCAAAGGACAGTGAACCCCTCTGGGTCTGTCGAGAAAAATCTATCTTCTTCATGCTTAACTAGACTAAATTCTCTGGAACAAAGACATTTGGAAAGACCAATTACTTTGGAAGAAGTGCAAACAATAATGAAAACAATAAAACATGGTAAGGCGCCAGGCCCAGACGGGTTCACTATACAATATTATAAAAGCTTCAGTACACAATTAGGGACATATATGACCAAAGTATTTAATGCAGTAGGACAAACAGGGTCGCTACTACCGGAGGCTGTAGTGGTGCCAATTACGGTCATCCCGAAAGAGGGGAAGGATCCAGGGATATGTAGTAGTTACAGACCAATTTCTCTCCTGAATGTTGACCTAAAAATAATGACAAAGATTCTGGCATCCCGCATACAGCCCTAGCTATCAAGACTTGTCCACCTAGACCAAGTAGGGTTTATACCAACTAGAGAAGCGAGAGATAGTACTATTAAAGCGGATCTCCACCCTAAAGTGAAGATCCGCTGATCGGAACCCTCCCCCCCTCCGGCGTCACATTTGACACCTTTCAGGGGGGAGGGGGGTGCAGATACCTGTCTAAAGACAGGTATCTGCACCCACTTCCGGCCCGCAGTCTCGGGCAAAAGACGGGCTTTTCCCGTTGTGTGCTGGGAACTCTCGGCTCCCAGCACACAGCGGGAGCCAATCGCCGGGCGCAGCGTGACTCGCGCATGCGCCATGGGGAACCGGGCAGTGAAGCCGGAGCGCTTCACTTCCTGGTTCCCTCACCATGGATGAAGGGGGGAGCAGCAGGGAGACGAGCGATCGCTCGTCCTCTGCTGCGGACGCCGCTGGACTCCAGGACAGGTAAGTGTCCTAATATTAAAAGTCAGCAGCTGCAGTATTTGTTGCTGCTGGCTTTTAATATTTTTTTTGGGTGAACCATCCGCTTTAAAGTGTTAAATTTGATACACCAAGCAAATAAAAAAAAGATTTTGACTGTGTTCCTGAATACGGACGCAGAGAAAGCATTCGATAGAGTTAATTGGTAATTTATGTTGGAGACCCTAAAACAAATGGGTCTGGGAGAGCAGATGGTACAGTGGATAGTGGGAGTGTATGCGGGGCCTAGGGCCTTAGTAAAAGTAAATGGAGTATATTCTACACCTTTGGAGATTACAAATGGTACTAGGCAGGGCTGCCCCCTGTCGCCTCTGTTATTTGCATTTACATTAGACCCATTGCTAAATAAGATTCTCCTTAGCAAAACCACAAATTTAATTACCAAATTTAATGAAAGAAGTAGAACTCTATAGGAAGATGTCGAATCTAAAAATAAACGACAGCAAATCGGAGGCGATGGGGGTGGCACTCCCGGAGTCTATTAACCACTTAACGCCCGCCGCATGTATACTAGTACGTCCCTGCCTCCTTGCGGGTCGGGGGTCCGATCGGGACCCCCCCGCTACATGCGGCGGGTGTCTTACCTCTCAGCCTATCAGACCTGGTAACCCCACTGGGTGCATACCGGTCCGAGGCCTCTTGAGGAAGTCTTAAAATCAAACTTTTCCCTTATAATGGGTCCGCCTAACGGGTCCCAGAATACCAGAAATCTCTGGAGCCAGGAAGGTGAACCAAATCAAATAAAAACAAAAATAGCCGAACGGTCTTCAAATGAGAAAAAAAAAAAAAGGAAAAGTGAATAAAAACAGACTATTGCTGCAACATAGCTCCCTGAAGGGAGTAATATTAGAATATCGGTGCATAGAGAGTAATGAACCAAGTTTATTCTAACTATGATTTCCAAATAAAAAATTACCAGAAACGGAGGAAGAGATCATGGTATAGAAGAAAAAAGAAAGGAAAACAAACAAGAAAAAGGGTAAAAGAGGTAGATAAAGAAATAAGAATGTAGAGTCAGCACACAGCCTATCCAGTGACGGTCCCGCTTGTATCACCGATCCCCGCAATCAAAGATATTCCTACATAATCGGCCCAGGGCTCCCATATTGCTTCAAATGTTTTGGAGGAGTTTGTCAATGAGCTAACCAACTTCTCCTGTGACATTATCCAAGAAATCTTCCTTTTCGCTGCTACAATTGAAACTTTTGGAAGTTTCCAGGCCCTGGCTATAACCAGTTTTGCCCCTAATAGTATAAACATAATTAATTGTCGGGTAAGTTTAGTAATCTTGGGGATGTATGCATTCAGCAGTGCTATTTGGGGGGATTGAGTTACTGGGGCTCTCGAAACCTTCCGGATAATGTAGAATATCTTGTTCCAAAAAGTCCTAATTTTTGGGCACTCCCACCAAATGTGCAATATGGAGCCCTGCGCCTGACATCCCCTAAAACATAAAGAAGAGTTAGAAGGGTACATCAAAGCAAGTCTGGAGGGAACTAGATACCATCTCATCATAACCTTTACGTTGGCTTCTATCAACCAAACATTAACTATACCTTTATATGATCTTGTTCCCGCTTTATGCCATTCGTCCAGGTCCCAGGTTACCTGTAGATCCTTCTCCCATGCTTCCATATAAGGGAATTTAGATGTGGGTTCCAAAAGCGAAAGGTAAATCACAGAGATACCGCCTTTGTGACCCATCCCTTGCCCACACCATCGTTCATATTCAGTGAATTCCGGGGATTTAAATTTGTTCTGCCAACTGGAGTTTAGAAAGTGGTGTATTTGGTGGTATCTGAAGATCTCAGACTCGGGTAAATCTAATTTTTCTTTACAAAATTTAAGAGAAATAGGGCCAGAGGGAGTGAAAAAGTGTCCGATTCTGTACATTCCCTTGTCTAACCACCATTTAAAAGCCTTAATATCCATTCCTGGACTGAAAAGCGGATTATGGAATAGATGGGACAGCGGTCTGATGTCAGAAGTCAAGGAGGAAAGGTGTATCATACCGTCCCAGAGTTTTAGTGACTGCGACAATGTAGGAGATAAAATCGAAGGTCTGGCCTTGCAAGGGCACCAGAGCAAAAAATCAATGGTGTGTGTGGGGATTGCTTGTTTTTCTATATTGACCCACTCCGGCTTTTCTAATCTAGAGTAAATTACCGAAAGCTGAGCAAGCCTGGCCGCCTGATAGTATCTGAATAAGTCAGGTAGACCAAGACCCCCACATGTTTTAGGACAGAAGAGGACTTTACGGGAGAGTCTATATCCTTTTTTACCCCATACAAATTTAATAATCTTCCCCTGGAAAGAATTAAGATGTTCTCTTGTGATTGCAATAGGGAGGGATCTAAATAAATATAAGAGTCTCGGGAGTAAGGTCATTTTTATTGAATGGATTTTGCCCAACCAAGAAATCCCATAGAGGGACCATGTTCTGAGGTCTTCCTCCAGAGCCCGGAACATGGGGGGGAAATTTTCTTTATATAAATGTTCAATCTTAGGGGTTAAATTTATACCCAAATACTGTATCTAATTGAGGAGGTATTCCACTTGTATGCGAAAGAGAGTTTAAGCTGGTCCACCATTGTGGATTGGAGGGAAATATTCAACGCATGAGACTTGGTCATGTTGACCCACAAACCCGAAATAGAGCCAAAGGCCTCTAATATTTTATTTATGTTGGGTAATGACTGAAGAGGAGAGGTAATGAAAAGGAGAACGTCATCGGCGAATAGGGCACATTTATGAACTGCTTGATCACACCTTACCCCTTTTATAGCATTGTCCGATCTTATTGCTATGGCTAAGGTTTCAATCGCAATAGCGAAGATCAGAGGGGACAGTGGGCAACCCTGTCTTGTCCCTCTAGCGATGTAAATGGGTTCAGAGTAGTACCCCTGTAACTTAATTCTAGCTTCCGGTCCTGAGTAAAGTGCCTTTAACAAATTTAGAAAAGAATTACCAAAACCCCAACGTCCTAAAATGGTAAATAAATATGACCAAGAAAGCGAATCGAAGGCCTTCTGCAGGTCCAAAGAGAGCAGAAGACCTTCTTGCTTCGGTCCCCCATCCCAACCCGATTGAAGAATGGATATTATATCTACTGCTCTTCTAACTTGATCAGGGCCCTGTCTCCCGGGGATAAAACCTACTTGGTCCTTATGTATGTAGATATTAATAAATTAACTTAGTCTATTGGCTAATATTTTGGTGAGAATTTTCAAATCATTATTTATAAGGGAAATGGGTCTATAATTTTCTACTCGTTCAGGGTCTTTGTCGGGTTTCGGGATTACTGATATGTAGGCAGCATTAAGAATAGGAGCCAATGGCTCCCCATTCCTTTTAGAGTTAAAAAATTTAGTAAGGAAAGGAGCTAAAATGTTTACAAAGGACTTATAATAATAGGTAGAAAAACCATCCGGACCCGGGGAGGAGCCTCCTTTTAAACCTTTAATAACTTCAATAGTTTCTTCTAATTTAAATGGCGCGTCAAGATACGCAACATGCTCCTTACTGAGAGAAGGAAGGGGAAGGTTATTTAGAAAGGGGTTTGTGTCAGAAACCTTAGTCGTGTCAGTTTTCTGATATAGTGTAGTGTAGAAATCCTGAAATACGCTCAGTACACGTTGTGGATTGAGTGTACAGGAGCCGTCCTGTTTTCTAATCTTAGGGAGAGTGTACGAACGTAGCCTAGGGGAAAGTCTATTGGCCAACATTGTGCTCATTTTGTTGGCCTGTGAGTAACATTTTGCACCTGACCATCGAATGGACCTATCAGCTGAGACCGTGAGGGCTAGGTTTAAGGCTAATTTTGTTTTTTCTAATTGTTCTAGAAGCTTCTGTGATGGGTTTCTTTTATGCCTTCTGCTGAGCAATAAAAACTCCCTTTCGAGTTTCTCGACCTCCGAGGCCCTCGCTTTTTTCAGACCAGAGGCCAATTGAATAAATTTACCCCGGATCGAAGCTTTGTGGGCTGCCCAAAGAGTCTCGGCTGAGATTTCGTTCGTGTCATTAAAGAGGAAGTATTCCTTCAGAGCCTTCTCTATCTCCGAAACTATTATAGGGTCATCTAAAAGGGATTCCTTCAGCCTCCAGTGTGGGGCAGGAGGCCCAGCAAAGCATCTCTGTAAGAACATTACTACCATAGAGTGATCAGACAGAACTGTGTCTTTTATAGATGCCTTGAGGACAGCAGGTATGTGTATAGAAGAGATAAATATGTGATCTATTCTGGAGTAACATGAATGGGGGTTCGAAAAATGTGTGTAGTCCCGTGTCGAGGGATTCAGTTCCCTACAAATTTCAACCAACCCTTGATGGTATATCAATCTTGCTATCTGAGAACTGCATTTAGATGGACAGGTCAATTGTTTAGAAGGGATCTTAGATTTATCAAGACGTTGGTCAAAAGCGGTGTTAGAGTCACCTCCAAAAATTACCGTGCCCTCCAGTAGTTTCTGCAGAGCTGTAAACATTGACCTGAAAAACTGGTTTTGGCCTGTGTTGGGAGCGTAATATGAGATAAATTAAAATAATTGGTCATCAATCAGCCCCTTCACTAAGATATACCTCCCTTCGGGATCTCTATGTACAAGAATCGACCATAACCGACATGACTTGGCGAATAAGATCGCAACACCCTTTGTCTTGTTCTCCGCATTAGCTAAAAAAAAAAGTGGGTAGTGGGAATGTAAGAAGGAAGGTGTAAATCTTGCTGGAAAATGAGTTTCCTGCAACATCACAACCTCCAAATTTTGGGAATGATAAGATTGTAGAATTTTCCTCCTCTTAGAAGGTGAATTCAGACCCTGTACATTGTGGGAAACTACTTTCAAGGATGGGTTGGGAGCGGTGTTAGAAGGCATGGTGTTTGGGAGAAAAGAGCTCATTAGGCAAAGTACTCACCATTAGCTGAATGTGGTGTAGTGGCATCAGGAAGCGTAGAAACCTGGGACCTGGAGAAGCATGATCGGACTGGAGCGACCGTGTGCTGACAAGGAAAATAAGGAAATAAGGAAAAGTGAAAAATAGACAAAGACAAGAAGAAACATGTCGACCCAAACTAGGTCTGTAAGGGCGAAATGGAACACAGTCCATTCCGACCTTACCCAAAAATACACTAGGATGGTCCTCAAGACGGACCATCAGTCCATCCCCCGAGCATGTCAATTCCATGTTCAGAAGATGGGTGGAGGCGAATGAATTCTGCTCCAGCCAGTCACATCCCAAAAGAAAAATATAACAAGCAAACAGCAACCATATAACATGCTGACTTAAACAATAAAATATTAACTGTCGCATTATTTAACAAATGGATTCATCCATCAGGAAAAAAATAAAATAAAAAATAAAATAAAAAAAATAAAGCGTCAGTGAGTGCTAAAGGGTATCCTTGAGATCTCCATAGAAATCAGTCCGTTCTAATGGTCCCAAGATTAGGGACAAGGAGCAAAAACAAAAAGCTTCAGGTGTTTCAGATCCTGAAAACACATCTGTTCCAAAAAGAAAACCAAGAGCGGAAAAAATAATATATCAAAACGCAAAAAGAAAACAAAAGCTGTCTCAGGTGTGAAGAGAGCCCTCAGTGCGCCTAGATTTGGTATTCTTCCACATGGGAGAGATAGGGCTGGAAGGAGTAGGACGTTTGGAAGAGCTCACTAGGAGATTAGAGGTGTCCATTGCTGAGTCCTGTGAGATGAGATTCAAGTTCAGCAAGAGCCGTTCCCCCTCAGGGAAGGATGAGAAGGAGTGGGTTTTACCTTTAAATGAAAATTTTAATGCAAACGGGAAAGCCCACCAATATTTAATTTCCCTCTGCGAGAGTACTGATAACAGGGGTTTCAGGGATCTGCGTCGTTGGATTGTCGTAGGAGAGATGTCAGCAAAAATCTGGATATCAGTATCTTGAAAAGATAAACGAGAATTTTGTCGGGAAACTTTCATTATCTCCTCCTTCACGCTATAAAAGTGGGGCTTGACTACTATGTCTCGTGGGGATCCGTCCTTCCTGGGGGGTCCCAGAGATCTGTGAGCTCTATCTAGCTCCAATTTCTGTGGAGTGATTGTCGGTATAAGAGCTTTTAGAAGATCCTTGACTGCCGCCGGGACATCCGTGATCGTCTCCGGTATCCCCCTCACCCTAAAATTTTCTCTCCTGGAGCGATTTTCAAGGTCATCTAATTTATTTAGAGCAGCATCCAATTGCTCCTGTAGGACATGTATCTGCTCCGAGTTTTGATTAGCTTTGGAGACGGTTATATCAAGTTTGTGCTCTATGGATTCCATCCTGGAACCCAGGTTTTGGAAATCTAAACGGATATCTGCCGTGATTTTATTAGCAGTGTTTGTAAGTCCCCTTTCCAGCATATCAGACAATTTCAGTAGTAAGTCACCTGAAGTCAGGGAGACATCTCGGTCAGGACCTCCTGGAGTGACAGTGTCCTCTATGTGGGGAGAGATTGACCCTAATGGCGTAAGAGTGTAGTCACCCAGCGTTCGCTCCAGGAGCGATTCAGTGGAAGCTGGGGATGGAGACATGGCAGGGAGAGCGGCATGGGTAGCCAGGGGTGTATATGTCAGGGTGGCTGGCTGAATCACTTGCCTGTTCCCCGATGTCTCTCCGCTGTGCGTGTCTCGCTGCTGACTTGCGGCCGCCATCTTGGATTCGTCCTGGAAGGCCTCGGCGGTAAAACTTGGTCCCAGGTCTCGTCGGACTGAGCCGCCTAACATGGGACAGGAGCTCGGGTGTTCCCCAACCGAAATCCGAGGTCTGCTGGCTTCCCTCTGGAGTGGATCTGGCTGTAGGGACGCTGGATGGCTGGAGCAGAGCGGAGCTCCCGGACTACGCGGCCATCTTGGATTCCGCGCGCATGTGCCAGTCCCCCTTTTTTTTTATATCTTAGATATGTGATACAACGTTTGTTTTCTACCTATATTGTTCTCCCCTTTTCTTTCTGTTCGTATGTACCTTTTCTTATTTATCTTTTTACACCGGCCGCCTGACACGTAAGCTGATCGTGTTTTGCGGCTTTCTATTGGTCGGCGAACCCCCCATGACTCCTACTTAATTTCTCCAATCCCATCTTTCCTCTACACTTGAGAAAGGAGCGCGCGGTTTTCCTCAACAAGCCAGCGCTAGCTCTGAAACGCGTTGTGTGCTTTTTGGTCCTGATCGGCCACCGTCCTCCTGACGTCACCATCCAACAGACTCTGCATATGAGCTGCTTCCCTTTCAGCTTTACAGCTCACAGATCGTAAACATCGCTCCTTGCCAGCAATCCAGCTAAGAACATTACAGGTTCACGGACATTCTTCATCAGCTGCTGTCCCGTTTTAAGTGTCAGCACTTCCACCTTTAGCAGTGATATACTCGGCACTCTTCAAGTCTCTGATCTGATGCTCTCCACAGCCTGTACACACTTGACTGCCAGCTTTTTCATCTCCTGCCGCTGCCTTATTTTATGTAAGTGCTGGATATGTCCTATTTGCTATTAAATTTTACTAGATAACCTAGAGGCGCTTTTTTCTTTCTTTTCTTTTTTTCATGTATATTGGAGTTGACTTCACTCTTGGAGAAGCAGCCCTGGTTGTCTACAAAAAATCCATTCACCAATTGATTACCTCTTTATAGATCTGGATTTTTGATACGGATTTTATGGACAAAAATAAATGAAACATTATAGACATTGCCGCTAAAGTATTCCCGTACTAGCCAGTTACTCTTTATATATGATTTTCTCATGTTTATTCATATTGGTGAACACTCTGAGCGCTGTATTTCCGTGTTATTTATGTCTAATTGCTCTGAAGTCCTTTACAGCTGCTAGACTGTATCATTGATTTTACATTATTTAGTGTATTTTATTTTATTCCAATTTATTACTAATGTTTTATTATTATTTTTTTTAATTACTATATATATTTTTTATATATCTTTAATTTATATATATAATTCCTAAACTAGTTTTTAACCATTCACTGCCTGATATCACATGTACATGTGTGTATATGTGTATGCATACATATGTGTGTGTGTATATATATATATATATATATATATATATATATATATATATATATATGTTTTCTTTCTCCTTTTTAAAAAAAAAAGTACAGACAAATATAAGTATTGCAATTTCTGGTTCAGCTAATCCCCTTCCTTTCCTTCTCTTTTTGTTACTCACTAATTATTTTATCACAAAGCTAATTATATTATAATTCTTCCCCCCACACGATGGAATTGATTGATGAGATCGAATTCCATAAATATGACATACTTGATTCTTTATATACCAGCTTACCTTTTGATATGTTCTGTACCACCTCCAAGCTTACACGCCCAGATAGATATATACTCTGTGGCAAGTTCAAAAAGCTAGAAAGACTCATCAACTCCACCAATACGCAATGGTGGGACAAATTTTTTCTCAAAAAGTACCTACAATACAAAATTTCTCCTAGGGGCCTTAGAATATTAAAAACTTGTTCTTTTCTAGATTCATCCCATAATTCAGAATGGGAGGGTATTTCAGAATTTTGTACTAACAAATTAATAGGGATCCATATCAGCCAAAGACATATCAAATACGATGAATTAGTACACCAGACACAGATGATCTCATCGGAGATCATATCCTTTCAACAAAAACTCCCCCCCACTTGGTTAGATACTCTCAAAAAGAACACAAAATCCCACGAAAACCTCCTCATCAAAACCAAGTTGGGCAAATTCCATAGAGACATTAACGACTATCGCCAAAAAAAGATATTTTCTTGGAAAAATACCAAAACTATACCAGCCTTAATGTCGCTTGATCCATATTCTAAAGTTTTACCATGCATCTTACCATTGCAGGTAGATAAACCAATGCCTAGTAATGATACCATGTATACCACAGTTTGCCCGTTACCCCAAAGGGTTAGACTTACACAGGGACCCCGAAAAAGAAAAAAAACTTGCGGCCTGTCCCAGTGTATCACCATCTATTGAAAATTCAGTGAAAGATTTACATAACAAAACCATCCCTATAACCAAACCCCCCCATGTTTCAAATAATAGTGTCGCTAACACCTCCATATCATGTACTAGCAAGCCTGACATTAATGTTAAATCGAATTCTCCGGATTCTAGTAACACACTTGCCAACCCTATTGATATTTCCCCAGCCCCCTTTGACATTATTGTGGGTGATCTCAACATAGACGAGATACCTTCCTTTTCAGCCTCAGTGTCTTTTTCCCCTTTTTTAGAAAAGGGCCCACATCACAAACATCGACTAAAAAGAAAGTACACCGAAGAGGATGTAGAGGAGGACGCAAAAAGCAACATCTTCAGTGCCAAACTACTGAAACGATAAAACTGTTTAACTTATCTTCCCATGTCCTCTCATCTGAAGACTCAGCTCTGTTAAGTAGAGGCCTATCTTTTTCACCTACTATACAACCCAATTCTTTCCAACTATTTAAAGACCTAAACAAATTCATTAGAAACCTCACACTCAAGAGAATCTTTTACATGCAATCCCTCAAAGAGAGCCTTTCCCCCACTGACCAGTTGCTCCCACTTCTGAGTCCTGTGGACACATGCCTTGATTTCTCTATACATGATACTACTCATAGTAGCATACTGTTCCCAGATCCAGACGAACAAGATTCTGATATAGAATTTAATCTATTGACCCAACACCTTATAACCTCTCCTCATATCCAACACACTGCACTCAAATCCAAATCATTATTTTACCCTACCAAATCAAAAGGGCCTTATTTAGAATCCTACTGTAGAGTAGTTTTTGCCGAACTTCAACAACTTTGTCTTCAATCCACCACTAAAAATAAACAATACAATTCTAATTTGACCCCTGGAGAAAGAATGTCTCTTAAACGCTTTCTCAACAACCCTGATGTCATCATTAAGCCAGCTGACAAAGGTGGCGGCATAGTAATCCAAGATAGGGGGGCGTGGCCGGACCGAGCAGGAAGATGGACGCTTGAATCCTCAGCTCCAGCCACCCCGGGGTGAATCAGCATACTTCAGCCGAGATCTCTCTCCCTCACTGATCCCCTCAACATGGGAACTGCCTCCAGAACCAACTCGGCCTCCAGGTCCCGCTCCCCGAGGGAGCCGGCCGCCTCACAGGGACAAAATATTCCGGACATGTTCCGCTCCGTCAGAGGCAACATGGCGTCCTCCCGCCAGGAGGTCGTGTTAGGCCCTGCTTTTTCTCCTCCACCACCCATCACTGCTGCGGACGTAGTCCTGACGGCGCAACCTCCGCTTCACCCACAACTACTGGGGATGGCCGCCGGGGGTTCGGGAACCCCGCCACTCCCGCATCTCAACATCCTAGACCTGAAGGCAGTTGCAACTGACATCAAGGATGCGCTCGCAGCAGCCATTGCGGACCTGAAGCTTGAACTCTGCTCCCTCACAGACAGAGTTACCAACACTGAAAAAACCCTGGAGGATCATAGCCAAGTCCTAATCAAATCAACCTGCAAAATTGACGATCACACCCTCCAACTGAGGGATGTGAATAGACACCTGGAGGACCTGGACAACCGGGGCCGACGCCGGAACTTGCGCGTGCGGGGCCTACCAGAATCGGTGGAAGGGGACAATGTTAAATGTGAGGTGACTGCCATTTTCAACGATATCATGGGCAGGCCACCGCAATCAGTCGTGGGGATGGAAAGAATACACCGAGCTCTGCGCCCCAGGGGGAGGGATACCGACCCCCCCAGAGATGTGATATGCTGTCTTTTAGACTTCCAGCTCAAAGAAGACATCCTCCGGCAGGCAAGGACCCAGAGACCATCGTAAAACGGGTCCCCCATTCAAATCTATCAGGATCTCTCGGGCATCACCCTCCAGAACCGTCGGGACCTCAGGCCACTACTGGAGGCTCTACGAGATCGGGAGATCCGATACAAGTGGAAATTTCCTTTCTGCCTGGAAGCCTCTCATCAGGGCCGCACCGCCAAGCTGAAGGTCCCGGAGGACCTCCCTCACTTCTGCGAATCCCTAGGCCTGCCACTGATTTCTGTCCCTGACTGGTACGCGCCGTATCGCAGGTCCGTGGGTAGATGGCCACCCGAACCCCAAGAGGTACCGATGGACACACAAGCCTCACGCCGCCGCAGGAGAAGATCCCCGTCCGACCAAGGGCGCTCATCGGAGGCGTGTGACTCCCGCGGGTCCCGCGGCTCACCATTTGCCCACGGCCCCAGGAGAGCAAGGAGGGACTACTAGTCCCGTGGGCAGAATACACAATGGGAGAAGGTCCTTCAGGTCATACGGGCTAAGTTTACTGTGCCTTGGTGCAAAGTTTGTTTGTGTTCCTTGTTACTTTTTATTTTTATTTTTCTTGTACTTTTGGAATCCGCCTTTGCTAGCCTGCCCGGGTCCACGGAGCGGGGTTACTGCCTCTGTGGCTACGCTGTTTTGCTGGCGCCGGGCTCCCTGCCTCATCCCACACCGCAGGATGTCACAACTGGTGAAGATATAAGCTGTCCCCCCGCTTCCTGCTGAACAGACCCCGCCCGGGACTACATTTCCCACGCCGCACAGCGCGACCATCCGCTGGGTAGCGTCTTTCACCGTGGCGTGTGACACGACACGCTATTCTCCTGACGTTGGACGCCACCTGCCTGTTCGGGAAGGAAACTCCTCTCACCCAAACATTGCCGACGCTCCTCAACTTTGTTCCTGCTGACAGCCCTCATTCGCTCACGCGGACTCACACTCCCTCAGCTCTCCACCACGGACGCCTTCGCACGACGAGACCCAGTCACCGCCACACTGCCAGCCCGATGGGCGAAGACAGAACTGCCGGGCCGAAGATCTGCGCTGCACTAAGATTGCCTAGTGGACTTCACAGCAGTCTTCATGCCCACCTGTGAACTAGTTGGTACCTCACCGCGGCACGCCGCTCAGAGACTGACCCGTTTCTTCTAATGTGGTATGTGTTAACTTAAGTTTTTTTTTGTTTCACAGGTCCTTAGTCTTGATCTGACTGATACAGGACAGTCTGTACCGGGCCATGACCCCCGAAGCTGTCTCAACTTGTAGGCCCTGTTGCACTGTTGCACTGTTATATAAATACTGTCTGCAACCCGGTTAGGTCGCCTCATCTGGGATCCACTGCCCTTTTGATGGTATAACCCCTTCTAGAGTCATCGCCTCTGTTTGCCGCGCTGAGTTTTGGGGGCCCAGGTCTCTGCTCGCGCACACATTGGTCCCGGAGACCCCTTCGGCCTCCGCGCCACCTTTACTCCCCCTGCTTGCCTCCCTGGAATTTGCTGCATTCAGCTGCTATGAGTCCTCTGAGGCAGCGAGACCACCGTCACCACTGGGGGGCTCCCCCCGATTACTCAGGTCATACAGACGCCGTGACTCAATGATAACCTGCTTTATACTGCCGAGCTTATGCTCCAGTGATACGGAGACTCCCGACACCCGATAGTTTTCATATGAGCTAGGGAGGGAGGTGGCTTTCTCATTATGGTTACAGATATTCCAGATGTTTACCCTGGGGTGGTTCCCTGTTGGTTCACCTACCCAGTTACAGTTTCGGACTTCTCGTGTCGAAACCAGTGCTACCGCACTGGTGCTAGGCTCCCTGCCCTGACTCCGGTCAACCCCCATACGGTATTGGACCGTTGCCTTGCACCCCGTTTGGGGCGGGGTGACCTTCCATACGCCGTACATCACCGATTGAATCTAGTGACACTAGGCGACTGGACGCCGTCCTCTCGTCTAATCGGTTATCTTTACACCCCCCCCCTTTTTTTTTTTTTTTTTTTTTTTTTTAGCTCCCCCCCCCCCCACCACATGGGGCCCTCCCCAAATCACAGAACTCGGTACACCAAGGCTCAGGGCCCTTCCCAGCAGCACCTCAAACTCTACTCCCTGAATGTAAGGGGCCTAAACACCCCTGAAAAACGCTCCAGTCTCCTACACTTACTTTGGAAAGACAAACCGCACGTTGTAATGGTCCAGGAGACTCACTTCCGGTCCGATAATGTCCCTAAACTCTACGATCGAAACTTCCCAACGGTCTTTCATGCACCTAACGACGACGCCAAGTCCAAAGGGGTGTCCATCCTATTTTCCAGGAACTGCCCCTTCCAAATCACAGACGTTCAGAAGGATCCTCAGGGAAGGTTTCTCTTCCTTAAGGGCACACTGCACGACATGGTATACACATTGGCCAACATATACGCCCCCAACACGAAACAGGTCTCCTTTTTTCGCGAGGTTCTGTTCCAACTAACCGCCTTTCAGGCCGGAGTGTTGGTGCTGGGAGGGGACTTTAATGTTCCACTGACGCCTAGCATGGACACATCCAACGGTTCCTCGTGCATGACATACAGAGCCTTGAGAACCATTAAAACTCACCTAACTACACTGACCCTACACGACGCTTGGCGCACCCTACACCCATCCACGAAAGACTTCACATATTTCTCCCCTCTACATGCTAAGTACTCTCGGATAGATCACTTCTTTCTCGCGCAAAATAGCCTTACTTCATTAATAGATGCCACCATCGAACCCATGTGTTTCTCAGATCACCACCCGATCACCATGACGCTACTTCTTCCCTCTCTCCGTCCCAAATCACCAATCTGGAGACTAGATGACTCGCTCCTTTTAGACGACGCAAACGTTCGTCACATCTCGGAAACTCTTGATAACTATTTCGCCGAAAACGCGACAGACACCCATTCACCCACTCTAATCTGGGCCGCACACAAGTGTGTGGTGAGGGGAGAGTTTATGTCCCTGGCGGCGAAACGTGCGAAACACCGGCGAGCCCGACAAACTGAACTGATGGACAGGGTCAAAACCCTGGAACGCGCACACAAACTCTCCCTGGCGAGGAGCACGCACGACGAACTGTTAGTGGCTCGGGGGGAACTCTTGGAGGAACTCCAGACGCAACTAAATCGAAAACACGCACTCACAAACAAACTCTTTTACGAGTTCGGGAACAAGTCGGGCAAGCTTCTGGCTGCGGCCCTTCAGAAAAAAAGAGCGTCGCATACTATCCACACAATAACGTCCCCGTCGGGAGACAAATTGGCTAAATCAGACGAAATCGCAGACCAATTCGTGCGCTATTTTTCTAGCCTCTATAATTTGCCCAAACCTGTGGACACCCCTACGACTGTAGACAGGACCTCCCTCATTGACTCGTTCCTTGCGGACTACTGCCCTACTATTGACGCATCCAGAGACTTAACAGGCCTGGACTCTCCGATCACGTCGGAGGAAACTCTTCTCGCCCTGAAACAGCTTAAAGCGGGCAAAAGCCCCGGCCCGGACGGTCTCCCGACCGGATACTACAGAACGTTCGCCCACTCTTTGCTACCACGCTTCTTGGCGGCCTATAACACCCTCCCTGACTTGACGGCACAAACCAAGGACTTACTGGAAGCCCATGTTACCCTAATCCCCAAACCTGGTAAAGATGCAACTATTGTCTCAAACTACCGCCCCATATCCCTCCTGAATGTAGACCTGAAGCTCTATGCAAAGATACTGGCCAACAGACTCCTGCCCCTCCTCCCTGAACTTATATCCTCGGACCAGGTTGGTTTTGTCCCAGGACGGGAAGCCAGGGACAACACCACCAAAGCCCTCAACATCCACCATTGGCTCTCGTCGTCCCGCAAACCGGGTTTTCTTCTATCCTTGGACGCGGAGAAGGCGTTTGACAGGGTGGCATGGGACTACATGTCGGCAGTTCTGCACAAACTGGGACTGCCGTCTAGAACCGTTCAACTGATCATGGCATTGTACTCTGTTCCCTCCGCCAGACTTAGGGTGAACGGTCACCTGTCGAGCGCCTTCTCCGTGTCCAACGGTACCAGACAGGGCTGTCCCCTGTCCCCCATTCTATTTGTCCTGTCATTGGAACCCTTCTTGCGTCGTCTGTCCTCGAACCCTACAATCAGGGGCATCGAGGTTCCCGGGAACCACTGTAAGCTGGCTGCTTACGCAGACGACGTTTTATTGTTTCTCTCAGACCCTCTGACTACGTTACCTAACCTCCTGGCTGACTTCCGACTTTTTAACTCCCTGTCCAACCTTCAAATAAATTTTGAAAAATCGACGGCCCTGAATGTCTCCATGCCTGACTCGACAATATCTCTTTGCAAGCAAAACTTCCCCTTTAAGTGGGCCACTAACTCCATTAAATACTTGGGCATCGAGATACCACCTGACCTGAGAGACTTATACAGCCTCAACTTTGTGCCTGCTCTCCGGGCCATCAAACATGACCTGGAGAGCTGGGACAAGGGTCGTCTCTCATGGTTTGGCAGGGCCGCGACCCTCAAAATGAATGTCCTCCCTCGTCTCCTATACCTCCTGCAAGCCATCCCGATTGCTCTACCACCGTCATTCTTCGCCCTTTACAAAAAATGCTGCAGAAACTTCCTATGGGCGGGCCGCCCACCCAGACTGAGCTGGGCAAAACTTATCCTCCCAAAACTGAAGGGTGGCCTAGGGTTACCGGACATAACACGTTATCATACGGCCTGCCACCTAGTTCGAGTGACTGACTGGCATCATCATGCTCACGACAAAGGCTGGGTTAACTTGGAAAACGCTTTCCTAGACTTCCCCATTTCACACCTCCCCTGGATACCGCCGCATGCGGTCCCGAAATCTTGCCTGACCCACCCTCTCATTGGCCCCACCCTCCTCAAGTTTAAAACGGCCTGCCGCTCACTCGCCATAACCCCATGTCCGGGCCCCATGACCCCACTACTCTGCAACCCTGCTTTCAAACCGGGCATCCCTACTACGGCCCAGACGCCCAAGTCTGTGACACTGAAAACACGCGCGGCACATTTCTTCCGTGACGACGCCCTCCTCCCTTATCCGGAGATGGTGACTGCTTTCCCACATTTGAAAATATCCATTTTCAAATACATACAACTGAAACACTTCTTTGACGGTGCGCGGTCACCCTCGCCCTGGTGTAGGGACCTTACACCTTTTGAGAAACTTTGTACAGCCGAGGACCCCCCGCGACACCTGATCTCCTCCCTGTACTCACTACTGATCTCGACGGCAACCCCGATTACCAACACCCGCACTGCCTGGCAGACTGACCTGTCCCTCGACCTGACGGATACAGATTGGGAACTGATCTGGGAACACACACACAAGGGGTCAATCAATGTCTCAGCCCAAGAGAACAGATACAAACTGGGTACACGTTGGTACAAGACACCCGACAAGCTGCATAAAATCTTCCCTTCGGTTCCACCAAATTGCTGGAGGTGTGGTGGGGGCCCAGGCTCCCTCCTACACATCTGGTGGGAATGTCCCATTCTACAATCGTTCTGGAAGGAGATACATGAACAAATTGTACGTATCACCACATATCAAATTGAATTCTCTCCAGCTCAATACCTGCTTCACCACTCGGTTCTGCCACGTTCGCAATATCGTCGATCTCTTCCCTTACACCTTATAAACGCAGCCACCCAATGCATTCCCTTACGATGGAGATCTCAGACCCCGCCTACGATTAGAGATTGGCACACGAGAGTCACGAAAATTGAAGAACTAGAACGTCTCATTCACCAATCCAATGACACACATGACAAGTTCAGATTTACATGGGCCTGTTGGACTCACCACAGAGAATCACTGGACCACCCCCCCCCCCCACCCAATCCAGGCCATCTGGCGCACTGAGCCACGTCCTCGGTACTGGTCCCCCAACTTCCCCATAGATCGTACCACTCCCCCCTTTCTACTCCCCTCCCCCCAAAATTTTTATTTTTTTTTCTCTTTTTTCCTTCCTCTCTCCCCCCTGCTCTGAATTTTCGGAATTGTATCCCCTTCCCCTACCCGTCCACAGATTGACCCCAATGGGGTGGACGGGTACGGATGGGATCTGCATCCTACTTCCACCAGTGACGATGAATTCCTCTGACTCCACAGTCACGATCGCGGAGGGGGACACTTCCAGATAGACGGGAGAATCCAACCCCATACACCTGTACCACATGTACCTTCTCCCGAATAAGGTTCCCCCCTCGGCTCACCCTACCTAACTTGCTGGACCCCAGGAGTAACAGCCGCTACACCACTTCGAGCTGTTTACATGTCTTACTGATGAAGAAAGCTGCTGCTATAAATGACTGTTAAGTTGATCCCACCATGTGGATACTGTTGCATATGTTTTGAATGCATTATGAATACTGTTACGATATACATGTGCCTCCCATTGTGTCATGTGACGAGTTCTATACTATATTGTATTGTATCTGATTCCCCTGTACTCAATAAAAATTGTTTGAACAAAAAAAAAATAGTAATCCAAGATAGAATCACCTATGTCTCGGAAGCATTAAGACTACTGGCAGACACTAATACATATAAAAAATTAACTAACGACCCCCTTCCCTCTTATCGTAAGGAATCAGAGATGCTCATCCAAAAAGCTTTATTAGACCATGTGATAAACAAAGATGAGGTCTCCTTCTTACGAAAAGAATATTACAGCACACCTTACTTTATCACTTACCGAAAGTACACAAAGATTCCCTGCACCCCCCAGGGAGACCCATTGTTGCCTCCATGGATAGTATTTCCAGTGGTTTTTCGTTATACATCGATTCTTTTTTACAACCCCTAGCCCAACAACTCCCTTCTTATATAAGAGATTCTATTCATTTAATGCAACTTTTATCCTCATACAATTGGCAAGAAGGATATTCGTGGTTGTCCCTTGATGTAAATTCTTTATACACATCCATCCCTCATAATGTAGGTTTGGCAGCAGTCCAAGAGTTTCTCCTATCCGACCCCCTGCTCAACACGAAGCAGATAACTTTTATCCTAGAAGCGACAGCCTTCTGTCTTGAACATAATTATTTTTATTTTGAAGGGAACTTTTACCTCCAGACTAACGGCACTGCTATGGGTGCCAATTTTGCCCCGTCATATGCTAATTTAACAATGGGTTTTTGGGAAAATCGATTTATTTGGAAGAATAACCCCTTCTCACGGCATATTATATTCTATGGCCGCTATATCGATGATATAGTTATCATCTGGGATGGCCCTTTATCCATAGTAAAACAATTTGTCGAACACTGTAATTCCAATAATTTAGGCCTCTCTTTTACTTTTGTATGGAATGAAGACATATTAGCCTTTCTTGACCTTGAGCTGAGCCACAAAGAAAATATTGTAATTGCACGAAACTACACAAAACCCACTGCTGGCAATTCATACTTACACTATAACAGCTGCCATCACCCAATATGGATCAAAAACATACCCAAGGGACAATTCTGTAGACTAAGACAGAATTGCACAAAAGACAGTGACTATATCAATCAAAGTCTATATCTTAAACAAAAATTTCTAGAAAAAGGATACCCTGAATCCCTAATAGATCAGGCATACAACACCTTCCTGTGTAAGAGAAAAAATTCAACACAGAAAAAAACGTCTGAAATACCCACTGTTCGTTTTATAACTGGATATCACCAACAACACAAAAAAATGGAAGATATACTAACCAAGCATTGGAACATCTTAAAACAAGATCCATACTTAGTTACCACCCTACGTGACAAGCCAAAAATCACCTATAGGAGGGCACCAACTCTTAAAAATAAAATAGCCACAAGTAAATTAAAAGATCCCAAAATATCAAATTCCATCTGTTTGATCTCCCTCAAAGGGATGTACAGATGCAACAAATCTCGTTGCAAAACTTGCCAATTTGTCACCCATGGCCAAAAACATTTTACCCATAGAGAAAAAACTTACCACCTAGAAAATTTCTATAATTGTTCCACCGATCATGTGGTATATTGCCTTACATGTTCTTGTGGCCTACTATATGTGGGTCGCACCATCAATCCTCTTAGACAACGTTTCGGTACCCATCGACGCCTCATTGAGGCTAGTTGTGATAAGCATAGCGTACCACGCCATTTCCTTTTACATCACAATCACTCCACTGATAGCCTGCGAGTATGGGTAATCGAATCAATACCCCACAGGCTATCTGAGGCTGAGAGGTTCTCGCGACTATGTGAACGCGAGACTTTCTGGATTTTTACTTTAAATTGCCTTGCCCCACTTGGCCTTAACGAGGAATTAGATGTTAATACCATCCTCTGAGAAAATAAAAAATGTTACATACAAAAAATAAAAATAATATTAAAACTAATATAATAGATGTCATGTTTACATTCCTCTTTCAACCGATCTTCCACTAATCTCAATTCCAACAGTATCTTTTCACTTGACAAATAACCGTTTCTTCTAATTTTTTAGGTGATCTCCAAGGTTCCCTTTAACGTGGAGATTACTATTATTTATTCACTTATTCATTTGTTGCATGACCACATCATGCATTATAGGGTATATGTGAGATTTTTTAATTGTACACGTTAATTTTACATGTTAACTTGTATGTATGTCGGTACATGTGTTCATTCATGTATACATGTATATATTTTAACAATCTATGTTGTCATTTTTATTGTGCTATTTGAAACATCCACCCAGTGAAAGATATTTACTATTGTACTTTGCATTTTCATTTTTACTACAGTCCCCCTTTTTTTTTTTATATCTTAGATATGTGATACAACGTTTGTTTTCTACCTATATTGTTCTCCCCTTTTCTTTCTGTTCGTATGTACCTTTTCTTATTTATCTTTTTACACCGGCCGTCTGACACGTAAGCTGATCGTGTTTTGCGGCTTTCTATTGGTCGGCGAACCCCCCATGACTCCTACTTAATTTCTCCAATCCCATCTTTCCTCTACACTTGAGAAAGGAGCGCGCGGTTTTCCTCAACAAGCCAGCGCTAGCTCTGAAACGCGTTGTGTGCTTTTTGGTCCTGATCGGCCACCGTCCTCCTGACGTCACCATCCAACAGACTCTGCATACGAGCTGCTTCCCTTTCAGCTTTACAGCTCACAGATCGTAAACATCGCTCCTTGCCAGCAATCCAGCTAAGAACATTAAAGGTTCACGGACATTCTTCACCAGCTGCTGTCCCGTTTTAAGTGTCAGCACTTCCACCTTTAGCAGTGATATACTCGGCACTCTTCAAGTCTCTGATCTGATGCTCTCCACAGCCTGTACACAATTGACTGCCAGCTTTTTCATCTCCTGCCGCTGCCTTATTTTATGTAAGTGCTGGATACGTCCTATTTGCTATTAAATTTTACTAGATAACCTAGAGGCGCTTTTTTCTTTCTTTTCTTTTTTTCATGTATATTGGAGTTGACTTCACTCTTGGAGAAGCAGCCCTGGTTGTCTACAAAAAATCCATTCACCAATTGATTACCTCTTTATAGATCTGGATGTTTGATACGGATTTTATGGACAAAAATAAATGAAACATTATAGACATTGCCTCTAAAGTATTCCCGTACTAGCCAGTTACTCTTTATATATGATTTTCTCATGTTTATTCCTATTGGTGAACACTCTGAGCGCTGTATTTCCGTGTTATTAGGGTGCAGTGAATAGCTGGTTGTTATGAAGCGGGGGGTCCTTAACAACCGATGATTCAACAGCTGTCAATGGACTTACCCAATGACAGCTGAGTAAAATAAAAATAAAACATTGCTGGCAATAAAAAGTGAAAAAAAAAACGACACGGGGTCCCTCCCAAAATCCATACTAGATGCGTATCTGAGCACGCAAAGTGGCAAACCATTAAGGGAGGAGACGAATAACCATACCAGGCCACATGCTCAACATGGAAGGTGGATGCTTTGGGGATGGGGACAAGGACCTCAACCCTGGACTGTGGTTATGGGAGGACTGTGGGGGGGGGGCAGATCCAAGCTCCTCCAATGTGAATGAGTATGGAGTACTGTACTGTACATAGTACCCCTACACATTCACCAAAAAAAGTGTCAAAAAGTAATAAAAACACAGAGCGTTTTGACAATCCCTTTCATTAAAAAAAAATAAAAAATAAAAAAAGTGTCCCCTATGTAAATCCATTGTCAATCACAATGCCGATGCAAACCGCCGAATGACTGGCTTTCCATTTACAGTTCTTATATAGGGAAGGGGCGGGGCCACCTGGCAACGTCACTTGGTTGAACCCCCCCTTGTGATGTCACCAACCAGTGCAAGACAAGCATTCGGTGAGCATCATGATTGACAATAGAAAACAGTGTTTTTTTATTTTTTAATAAAATAATTGTCTGTTTTTATTAGTTATTTAAACTTTTGGGTGAATTGGTAGGGGTACAGTACCCCATACTCATTTACATGGGGGGCAGGATCTGGGGCCATTGTCCCCATCAACATAGAGACAAGGTGATTTGGGAGCCTTGAAGGGAAGTCAGTGCCTGCATCTCTTGTGGAGTAAGCTGAGAGTATTGAGGCCTCAATCAACAAACCTCATAAAATCCTGAAAGACCATCTGATAGAAATGTTCTATGGGCCCTTAGCTTGGTAGGGATTGAAGATTGATTGTGGTTTAGATGGGGGGGTGTGATGGGGATAAAAGGCGTTTTTGATCTTTATTGTCCCCCTATCAGCTCAGTGTAAGTGAAATGTTATAAATGATTCCTTTTAATACACCTGCTGAATGCAGCCAAATCTTGTATCCTGGCTTTTTGTAAACAAAGGAAACCTCCACTGATCAGCCTATGGTTGTCCAAGTATATTTAATTGGAATTCCGCTCTTAGGTGTGGACTGAGCTGCTGCCCCCCAAAGAAAACTCCACAAGTGAAGTCAATTGATTAAGTTAAATAAAAATTAAGTGAACTGGGATTATTATTAATTTATGTTAGCTGGAAGCCAGTGCTACTTTCCTCTTTTTATTTAATTCATGGTTGTCCAAGGTTATCAAACTCCAAACCATGAAAGAGATGATGGTGGCAGCTAATTGTAGAGAGGAACTAGTTCACAAAACTTGGTTCTATTGGACCATGTTCACATACAACAGGGAGTATTGCTCCCTAATGCATGATATCTAATGGGACCATCCGAACATAGACATTGTACTGGCCTGGTTTACCACTCCCTATAGTTAGCATGTGAAGTTCTCTTCTCTCACCTCCCTTTCCCTCTAAGCTAGGAAGAAAGGAAGTTACCGCTCCAGGTAGAATGTGTTCAATGGTGCTGACAATGCACAAGGCAACAAATGGAAAAAGAAAATATGGACAGCTGCACTCCAAAAAAAATTGATGGTTGTCTTTATTAAAAAAAAAAGGAAAAATGCACTACAGGTCACAGCACACAACACGGGAGTAAAACAACTGACGCGTTTCGCACTATAAATTAGTGCTTAAACATAAGCTATAATTAAGCACTAATTTATAGTGCAAAACGCATCAGCTGTTTTACTCCCGTGTTGTGTGTATCACAAAAAATTGACTGGTTAGGAAGTAGGTAAATCCTTCAGGGCTGAAGTGGCTAATGCAAAAGTTCTTTCAAGAGCACAGAATCGATTGAGGTTGTCAATGGTTTCACTAAAGGAGAGTACCAACATAGTATTTCTTTAATATATTTAGTTTTGCTGCTATTAATATGTGTATAGCAATAGTTCTAGCTTGTGATGTAAAGTAGAGACATGTCCACTGTGGGTAGAATAAGGGAAGGAGGAAAATTCAGATAGCAAACTGAATATACATTTACAATAGGAATGCCTCGAGTTACAATACCTGAGTATATTTATAAGAGAGCCAATAGAGCCACACTTGCGCCAGCATTGAAAGGGAGGCAATAGGGTATAATTTCTCAATTTTATATGGAGTGAGGTACCATCTATGAGTTACTTTGTGCATTAGTTCCCTGCAAAAGCCATTTTAGTTTTGGGAATGACCATGTCTCTCAGCTTCACCCTCTCCAGGGGTCCTTGAGAACAAGAGAGTTTCAGTACTGTCAGGAGGTACAAACAAGAGCCTAAGTATGGTGGCTATATTAGGGGTGCTGCAAGAGCAAGCCATGAGGCTGAGTATGCATTTTGTAGATTGCTAAAAAAAAGTATATTCATTGTTTTTAACAGTGATTAAAAATTAGGCAGACAAGACGGCACTTTTTATCTTTTAAGCATTACTCAACTATATGGGCCATGAATACACTGTGAAACTTTGTGACTTAGAAAATGTTAACCTTGTTTAAAATGCAGCTTGTCTTACTGTGTTAGGTTATAGTGTTGCTGAAGAAGGGGAGAAGGAAAGCTTGTGTATGACCTTCCTGGTATCATAATGGCACAGATCATTACAATTAACAGAAGCTAACACTAGAGATAAAATATAACCCTTGTGCATAGTTACAGAATTCAAGAAAAAAGAAAAATGGTGTAGCTACAAATATAACATATTTTATGAAATTTGAAAAGCTACCTCTTATATCTACAACAAGGGTATTTGGCTTTGTAAAGGAAAATGTTTCATACCATCCAAAACATCATTAAGAGTCCTGTTCTACCTCAGGGCCAATTCGGCTGGCTGGGACATTGGTCTCTCAGCAAGGCTCCTGCCAGCTTAGCAAAGGCACTCCAAGAAATGTTGAAGGCACGAGACTAAATATGAACATCCAAATCCTTGTTGATTAAAATCCTTGGATGCTTGGTTTTTAATCAATAAAGAATTTGCTTTTGATATTTGGCATCCAACCTTCAACATTTCATAGAAAGTTTCATCAATCTGAAGCAAAAGTTTAGTTTTAAAGAGGAATATTTAGCTAAGCAAAATATTGATATTTACTTATGTATTTGTTGTATGTATGTAAAAAATAAAAATAGTTTGCAGAGAAAAAAAATTAAGACTGCAATATGCATTTTTTGTCAAGTTATTTTAAATTTTTTTGTTAGCAAAATTGCGCGAAAAAAATTAAGCGTATTACACAAAAAATAAAACAAAGAAAAAGTCCACCACAAGCCAGGCTAACAATCAAAATTCCATGACCAGTATAGAACAATCCCTATTCAAGAGTACAGATCAAGATATTTGATAATGCACCACACACTCAATATTTCAACCCTGTAATTGCCAATTAGAAGAAGGGAGGTGACCTCACTTTAGACTCTCCACAGAAAAATAGGTGCCAGAATTGCATGTGTTAGGCCCCGTACACACGATCAAATGAATCTGTTCAAATCGGTCTGACAGACCGATTTGATCAGATTTGTCTGCTGGCTGATTTGGTTTGATCGCTGTACACACGATCAAACCAAAATCCCCGCCGGCAGACAGCGCAGTGACGTGGCAGTGACGCTGACGCCGCCACGTCACCGCACCAGGAAGTAAAACACGGGCAGATATGTCTGCTGGTTAGCGTACTAACCAGCAGACATATCGGTCAGACGGGTTCCCAGCAGACAGATTTTAAAGCAGGCTTTAAAATCTGTCTGCTGGACAAATCCGTCTGCTCGCCCGTACACACGATTGAATCTGTCTGCTGAGACGGTCTGTCAGACTGTTAAGGATAGCTTTCAAGGTCAATGTGTAGACCAGTGAGCATTAGAACAGGACACCTAGGAGTATATAATTAAGTCTAATCAGAGGCAGCTGATGTGGAGGAGATCCATCCACCCCAAACCTTGTCAAATTTGAAAGATGCATTAAGAATATTAGGTGGCCTTATAGAGGGGAAGAGTCTTGTTCACCAGTAATGTCCAGGCCATTAACAGTGGCTCTTCAATCTTTTTACAAGACAAGATAATCAACCGACTTGCATAAAATAATAGCAAGGTAAGGAACCTGCCAATGGTATTTGTGAGAGCTAGGGAGTTTGCCAAGCTCAGAGGGAAAACCTCAATAGATGAGATTATGGGATAGTAGCGACCGAAGTGATGCAAGCCAGGACCTTCTTCCAATATATATGGATAGCTGGACATTCCCAGAAAATGTGAAGAAAACTGTCATGTGTGGAGGAGTAGTGCCAGGAAGAAGAGGTAGGCACCTCTGCTCACCCCTTTAAAGGAGTCCTAAACCACTGGTGGGGTAGGAGCGCCCTCATTCTGGACCCAAACATTATTGAGATGTGCAAGGACAATGGTTTCCACAGAGGACTCAACCATGCAGCCAGGGTGGAGATGTCAGGCACAAGAACACTTAGCTGCTGATAATTTGCAAAGGTGTATGATCTGATAACCCTCTAGCAAGGTATGTTGCTTCCAGGCTGTGGGTAACATGGCCAAGTAGGCAAAGGCCATGTTGATTTTAGAGTAAGAAGCAAGAATATGTAATATATAGGAGTATATAGGAGTATATTTTGACTTCAGGGTTTTTCCAATGCCAGAGCTCTGTATAAGCAGCAGAGTCATCCCAAATTTTAAGATCTGGGTAAATTAAAGTGTAACTCCACTGTTGAGAAAAAAACATTCCCCCTAGATGATCTATGTACATTGAAAGGATTATAACAATCTTTGTTACAGATTCCTATCTTTTGTTATTATGAAGTGGGTCTAATGGTAGTGGTTTAATAATTATCAGTCAGCTGTGGCAGCTACAGAGCACTAATGATGAAAAGCTGCTGGGCCGACATCCCTTTCGACGTGTTCCAATTGGAAATATCTCACCAAAAAATGAATTTTTGTTGCAGGGGATGCCTGAAATTTGACTTGTATCTTAGGCAGACTTCTGAGAATTATTTTTAGCCAATCACACAAGCAGTAAAAGAGGTTTCTGGGGAGTGGTCAGTACACATTCTGTGCACAGAAGTCCATGTAGCCATATTGCATTGAATTTATAGAAATTTACAGCAGCTGCAGATTGAAAAGGAAAGGTAATTTTTAATGACATTCAATTACAGTACAATATGACTTGTATCAACGTTGTACACGTTATATAATGTTTTCTTTATTTAATTTTGTTTTTCCCCACAAAAGAGAAGTTACCTTTTAAGGGTTGGATCACAGTTTAGGACATTATTAAAGACGCCAGCTTTCAGGAGTCTTAAGCCCCGTACACACGATCAGTCCATCCGATTAGAACGGTCTGAAGGACTGTTGTCATCGGTTAAATGATGAAGCTGACTGATGGTCTGATGTGCCTACACACCATCCGTTAAAAAAACGATTGTGTTAGAACACGGTGACGTAAAACACAACGACGTGCTGAAAAAATGAAGTTCAATGCTTCCAAGCATGCGTCAACTTGATTCTGAGCATGCGTGGATTTTTAAACGATGGTCGTGCCTACTAACGATCGGTTTTGACCTATCGGTTAGGAATCCATCGGTTAAATTTAAAGCAAGTTGGCTTTTTTTAACCGATGGTTAAATAACCTATGGGGCCCACACACGATCGGTTTTGACCGATGAAAACGGTCCATCAGACCGTTGTCCTCTGGTTAACCTATCGTGTGTACGAGGCATTAGAGGCATGAAAAGGGACAATTTAATTAGACTTTTATAATGCACATGGTTATGAAAAGTGGTGGAATGTATACACTGACAAGGGCCACTAATTGAGAATCAATCTCTACAATGATAGCTGCATACCTGCTTTGAGGATTAGAAAATACAGTTTGTATAGAATATTACAGATTCTTATGAAGCAGAAGTCACCCCCATCATAGGAAGATTATGTGGCATACACTGCTCTCTTGATACAATGCATTCTTAGTGAAAGAACTATATTTTTTTTTTAAACAGTGCATTTCCTGAAGGAAGATGTTCTGTGGCTGGTGGAATTTCAAGCACTGGATAGAACTAGGGACCTTTTGCAGTTCGAGTTTGAGCTCTGGGCATTCCAGGAAATAGTGTGGGTGCATAATGATGCTGCTATGGTTAAAATGGGGGTACATAAATGGATGCAAAGAGCCACAAGTAACCAGTCACAGATGCAAAAAAGTTAACAAAAGAAACCTTTCCAGAAAAGGATAAAATAAAACATTTTCCCCACTCATGTCCACCATACAGAAACTCCTTGGCATAGTGTGAAATAATCACCTGTTACTCTGACAATGAAAAAACAAAATCAAAATAGGGCCAGAACTGTAAAACACTCTTAAAATTAATAAGTATATATAAAAAGCAGTGCAGCGCAAACCAAAATTCAAATAATGATAAATATACTCATAAAGTGAAAATGAGAACCAAGAAAGGAAAAAATAGTCCAAAACGGTAAACAACATGTGAATTATATCCTGCGACCAGATAATAAGAGTATCTTCACCACGTGACTGGACAGCCAATTTCAAAGTGTGATCCCTTCACCAGTAAAAGATGGGTACTCTCACCTCACAGAAAGACCTTTGTTTTACCAAAGGTCTAAAGAGCTTAGATCAATGATGGAAATCCGGATGGATCAGGGGTGTATACTATTCAGCCGTAAGGACCCGGAGATGAATAAGTATCCTCAGTGGCACCAACGAACAAGTATGTGACCGATGATATGTAAAGGAAAAAACTAGATCTAAGAGCTTCCGTAAAGCCAGGTCAATTTATTGCGTTTAAAACGTACAGGTTACTCACATTTGTGATGAAAAATGAAGGCATATAACACCATGAGACTGGTAGCTCGGATGAAAATATGGGACGACAGCGAGTGACGTGGAGTGGTTCCTGACCCCGGACGCGTATCGTAACACTACTTCCTCAGCAGGGAGGAACCTTTTGCTTCACATCCTCGATTTAATATACACTGCCGTATACACAGCTCAAATCCCAATGCAAACGTGATGACACGGTAAGGCACGTCCCGCGTCACACGCTATGCTTGCGAAAAAGCTTTATTGTTCCCTTTACAGCAACAATAGCGAAAAAAATCTCTATCGCCATCTTGTGGACGAAAAAGAGAATGCAGTTTTGTATAGTGGCTTTATTGTTCCCTTTACAGCGAAAGGAATTCTCCAACGCCATCTTGTGGACGAAAAAGAGAATACAGTTTTAAATAGTAACATCACTCTATGTTGTCCCAGATTTTCTTACAAAAGAATATTAAATAATAATAACCCAAGTAAAATTACTTTATATATATATACATCATACAGACTTATAAAATTAATATAAAAAAAAAAAAAAAAAAACAATCTTCAAGAAAGAAAAAAATGTTACGATACGCGTCCGGGGTCAGGAACCACTCCACGTCACTCGCTGTCGTCCCATATTTTCATCCGAGCTACCAGTCTCATGGTGTTATATGCCTTAATTTTTCATCACAAATGTGAGTAACCTGTACGTTTTAAACGCAATAAATTGACCTGGCTTTACGGAAGCTCTTAGATCTAGTTTTTTCCTTTACATATCATCGGTCACATACTTGTTCGTTGGTGCCACTGAGGATACTTATTCATCTCCGGGTCCTTACGGCTGAATAGTATACACCCCTGATCCATCCGGATTTCCATCATTTATCTAAGCTCTTTAGACCTTTGGTAAAACAAAGGTCTTTCTGTGAGGTGAGAGTACCCATCTTTTACTGGTGAAGGGATCACACTTTGAAATTGGCTGTCCAGTCACGTGGTGAAGATACTCTTATTATCTGGTCGCAGGATATAATTCACATGTTGTTTACCGTTTTGGACTATTTTTTCCTTTCTTGGTTCTCATTTTCACTTTATGAGTATATTTATCATTATTTGAATTTTGGTTTGCGCTGCACTGCTTTTTATATATACATGTACATTTGGGATCTTGTGATTGTCCTTTTTGGTGTTCAGCTTGCATCCATATGAAATCCACTCTGGGAGTTGTTTTTCATTCTTACATTTCTTACATTTATTAACATTATCATTATTTTGATTTCTTTGTTATTTTTGCGCTGATTGCACACCCCCTATTATTGATTAAAATTAATAAGCACTCAACTTGTGAGGGTAGCATGGCAGATGGTACTAGCATGTGAAAGCCCGCAAGTAAACAGGGAAACAACAATTAAACAAATATTAAAAGCCTTAAACAAGCTCAGAGGGCAAAATAGAGAGTGACAGAGAGTCTATAGTCAGGAAACAAAAAACTTACACCTCTGACAGCAGATCAAACAATGAAGTTCAGCCAGTCTGCAGCTTTGACCAAGGATCAAAGAATTTGGTTAACTTTGGTTTATCATGCTGTACTGCAGCCCCTTTTCTCAAAGCCACTTCCAAACATCCACAAAGGAGCACCTTTCCTTATGGTAGCTCTGGGAAGAGATGGGTGACTGCATTTTCATACTATAGCTGTGATTCCACAAGAATGTGCCCTGCAATTGAGACAGCAGACCAGGGAAGGTCTAGGAGGGGAGCCCAGTGGGCTCTCTCCATCAAACAAACTAGAAAAAGGGCTCTGCAAAGTTAGCTGGTAGAGAATCTTCAGCCCCCTTCAGCAATCCAGCCACTGTGACACTGTTTTGGCGGAGTCTCTGCATCCTCAAAGCAGACCATGAGTAGTTTGACTGTGTGGCAAGTTCTAGGTGTCTGGAGTCCTCAAGTGGAGTTGTGAGATTCAGCAGTGGTGGGATGGCCGTGGAATTTATCCAAGTCTTGTCGGATCAGTCCACATTCCAGTGCTAGGGTTTTGTTCTTAGACATCAAGAAAGATTTACTGGCATTGATGGATGCCAAGATAGTTGTTGTTGCAGGGTCCTCTGGCAGGACCATAGTCACTGAGGGAGAGGAGCCCCCTAGATAAGTGCCCATAGTGACCTTGATCCACTGCTCTGTCTGCACAGCCACAGAAGAGGTGGGAGGCAAGATGGCAGGCAAAATGGCCACTGCATGTGTAGCTGAGAAGGAGCTCCATTGCCCAAAGGAAGCTTGGCTGTTGCTGTCTTTATATGTACAGTATATATGTCATGGGGAGAATGGGGTTGGCTCCCCAACCAGGAGGTTACCAAACAAGATGATCAATAAGTAGTGGATTAAAGCAGGATAAATACCATGGATGGCATGACGCCCAGTGAAAGTCCACACATCCAGTGCAGCACAGTGGTGTAGCTGCTAGCGCGTTCACCTAGCAGCAAGAGGGTATCTGGTTTGTATCCAGGCCGTGACACCACCTGCCTGCAGTTTGCATGTTCTACCTGTGCCTGCGTGGGGTTCCTCCAGGTACTCCAGAGAAAGAGGGTCTGTTGGCTTTGGGGGGGAGCAAGTCCTACTGGGAAAGTTGGCATGTGGTCAGTACCTCCTGGAAGCCATGGCGGACAAACAAGGACCCAATTTATAATATTTTTGATCAAGGATTACTTCCAGAAATTAGCCCTATCTCAAGTTCAGTCAGCGCCACCTACAGAGGCAAGTCGATCACAGCTGAATAAAATATTTAAATTAGATTCTGTATAACCTTTATCATTGCAGTTAAAGATGCGATTCAGTGGGAGGAAGATCCGGAAACCTCTGTAGAAAAAAAAAATATATATATATATATATATATAATCTCACCTGCCAAAGAATAGTTTCAACCTTCCCTTTGATGAGATTAGGGGAGTAGTTACGGATTAGTGTGGAAATTGGACAAAGGCCCAGCGCCTACAATCGGTTCCATAGGCTTTACCCACTGGCGGAAGCAGATGCTCATCTCTTTGATTCCATTCTGACTGTGGACACGTCGGTCATGAGGTTAGCCAGGAATACAACGTTGCCTTGAAAAGACACAGTCTCTTTCAAGGATGTCCTGGACTGCAAGATCAACTCAGTTCTTAAGAAGCTGGATGAGTTGAAGCTAGCCTCAGATTTTATGGTAAAAGCAGCCATCAATGTGCTGAGGTGTTCCTCCAGGCCCTTGCTGTACTCCATCACAGCCAAAAGGGCATTATGGCTAAAGCCATAGTTGGCGGGATCATACTCAAAGCAGTCCTGGTGTCGTATCCCACGCGATGAAAAGGCACTTTTCGGTGATAAATGGATGCAGAATCTCAGGTGGAAAGAGCACCTAATTCCACAGGATAGAAATAGGAAGGAAGGGGTGTGGCCGGCAGCCGGAGCGGATGGTCGCGTGAGAAGAGAGCTCCGTGCGAGAGAACCTCCATACAACGACATTAAGCGACTGCCCCGCACTAAAACTGTTGATTTACCTCGCAGACGGTAGCGGGACTACAGCGGCTGCTATGGGGAAGAGGAAATCCGACAAGAAGCCGGCAAAGCTAACTGATTTCTTCCCGTCGACGAGCACCCCAAGGCCCCAAGATGGCGTCCGGACCTCCGGCTCGCGGCGAGGCATGCAGAGCAGTAGCAATGCTCAGTCCCCATCGCAGCAGACGAGCAGATCACCACTCCACAGTGGAAGGGGCGAGAGTGGCGAATCCACCCCGACTTCTTCCCCGATCAATAGCACGCAGAAATCTACACAAAAGAGGTCCGTGGAGCACAGATATGCAGGTGAGCTTGAAGCACCATGCGACTCTCAGAATAGCACCAGAGAGTTTATTGAGCAACTCCATGACTTCCCTACCTCCGGGGCCCCTCTCAGTGATACGGTTATGAAAGACATGTTGGTGACACTTAGAGGCTCCCTCCATAGGGATATGATGCAATGTGTTTTACAGATCAGACAAGAAGTCTGCGATATAGGAGGGAGAGTAAGTCACTTGGAGGATAAAATGGCTGATTTCACAGTTGCTCACAATGATCTAGTGGATGCTCATTATGAAGTGGAGGATGATATCCAGGCAATGAGAGAAAAGTTAGCGGATTTGGAGGACAGATCCCGTAGGAACAATGTGAAGTTGAGGGGGGTGGAAGAATCCGTTACTCCATCTGAATTGCGGCGTTATGTACAGGACTTTATTGCAGCCATGTTGCCGGAAGCATCTAGTGCTGAAATTATTGTGGACAGGGCCCATCGCCTCCCTAAACCTAAGTTTTTGCCTGAGAAAGTACCTAGAGATGTAATAGCCCGCGTACACTATTTTCACATTAAAGACGACCTAATGCGGTTCTCAAGGAAGAATCATCCTTTGCCTCCTCCTTATTCGGACATCTCAGTATACTCTGACCTGTCGCAACATACCATGTTGGCGCGTAAGAACCTTTCTCCCATCACCAAATTAATGCAAAATCACAAAATTACTTACTCCTGGGGCTTTCCTACCAAACTATTGATTACTAAGGACAACCGCACCCACGTCATTAGGAACCTTGAAGAAGGTTTGGAGTTGGCTAAAAAATGGAACCTGCTTCCAGAAGAAGCTCCTACTACTTCTCCCAAAGCTTTGCCTGTCCGTCTGTCCCCTGAATGGTGCACAACCTGATCCCTTTTGATATGGCTCACTTGATGTGAATTATCATTCCTGCTATGCCTGGGTTCTTAAACAATTCTTTATTTTTATGTTTTGTTATTTTTTTGGCAAGTCTGTCTGGTTCTCTTGGGAGTTTACCCCCCTATATGGAAAGTTTGCGAGAATTACTCGTACTTTGTGGAGTTTTCCACTTTTTTATGTTACTTATGTTGTCTTTATTTTCCATTTCCTATTTTTTGGTTTTGTTCCTTTTTTTATTCTCTTTCATGTCCTTAGAGTCCTACGTACCATGTGGTTTCACTACAGGAGATCTAATACAGCTAATTACTATCTACTCATCCAGTCAACCTAAGAAGTACAATTCTGCTACAACAGCTTCATCTACAGGTAAAATGATCCTACTACAACTGGAGATTTTTGCAATTTTTACCCATAAGCTTGGCAATCCTATACTGATAAAATGGCCTTAAACTTTGTATCCATGAATGTCCATGGGCTTAACAGCCCGTTTAAAAGGAGCGCAATGTGGAAGGACTTAAACAAATTTAAAGGTGACATTCTGTGTGCACAAGAAACGCATTGCATGGCTCATAAGCAACCAAAATGTTCTCATAAGAATTTTACCCAAGTTTTCTTTGCCTCTGCTCAAGTCAAGAAACGAGGAGTCTTGATAGCCATCAGGAATACAGTTGCTTTTAAACTTCACGACATAATTTGTGACGTACAAGGTAGATTCATTATACTAGTATGTGACTTGAATAATACCACTTATACAATAGTGAATATCTATGCTCCTAACCGTAGACCAGTTCCCTTTTTGAGGTCCCTCTTAAAGAAAGTTGATAAGGTCAAGCGAGGATCACTTCTTCTTTGTGGTGACTTTAAATGTGTTCCTAACAAGCTCCTGGATTGTTCTGTAACTTTCCCTTCCAATAGGACAGTTCTCCAACCCTTGATGTCTGAGTGCAACCTTTTTGACCCTTGGAGATGCTTACACTCCTCTGAAAGAGACTTCACCTATTATTCTCATCCACATAAGGTCTACTCTAGGATCGACCTCTTCCTCACGGATTTGCATCTTCTCCAGAAGACGACGTCAACAAAGGTCCACTCTATCACATGGTCGGACCATGCCCCTATTTCTATGGTCATTAAGGGACAATCCTCTACCTCTCCACAGTACTTATGGCGGAATAATTTGGCTATTTTGGCTATTTTGGCTAACCCCTCTCTTCGCTCACGTATTAACTCTCAATTATCTGAATTTTTTAAGATTAATGCCACTGATGATGTGAACATCTCTACACTTTTGTGTTCACATAAAGCTTTTAGCAGGGGCCTCCTTATCCAGGCTGCGGCAAGGGAGAAGAGGCGCAGAGGGGAGCAGTTGTGCAGATTGCTTGAGGGGCTTAAAACCTTAGAACAGGTACATAAACAGGCCCCTTCCCCAAAGGTTGAGGTGGAACTATTTCAATGTAGACACCGTCTACGTTTGTCCCTTCTCTCTGCCCTTCACAAATCTTTGAGGCGCCTTAAAGCTACCTATTATGCCCATGGCAATAAAGCTGGGAATTATATCTCTAAACGGCAACAAAAATCCAACCTCGTATCTATTAGAGACCCGCATACGGGTATTGTAGAACATCACCCCACTCAAATTGCGAATGCGTTTATGAAATATTATCGAGATTTGTATAATCTTTCTGATGACAAGGAGACCCCACAACCCACTGAATGTAGTATTGCCTCCTTTTTGAATTCAGTGTCCTTGCCGTCCTTAAGTGCGGAGGAACTGGTCTCATTAAATGCCCCCTTTAGTGATAAGGAAATCTTGGATACTATTAATGCACTCCCAAAAAATAAATCCCCAGGCGCAGATGGTTTTTCATCTGAGTACTACAGGGCATTCTCACAGATTTTGACTCCTCATCTAAACTCTTTATTTAGCAGTGTTGCCTCTGCTGCCTCTTTTCCCGAAGAAATGTTGCAAGCTATAATAGTGACGATTCCTAAACCAGGTAAGAACCCAGATGCTCCTCAAAATTTCAGGCCAATTTCCCTCCTAAACACTGATCTAAAAATGTACGCAAAGATTTTAGCAAACAGATTGGCAAAAATTACTCCCTCCCTTGTCAAATCTGATCAGGTGGGCTTAGTCAAGGGTCGGCAAGCGCCTGACGGCACTAGGAGATTATTTAATCTTATACATATTGTAGAAAATAGGAAAGTGCCCACGGCCATTTTGGCTCTTGATGCTGAAAAGGCCTTTGACAGAGTCCACTGGGGGTATCTTAGAGCAACCCTGCAAAAATTTGGCCTGAAAGGAAACGTATTCTCAGCAATTTTAGCGCTTTACTCTGTCCCATCAGCTTCGGTTTTTACTTCTAACGCTATCTCGGAAAGATTTTACATTACCAATGGAACCCGCCAGGGGTGCCTGCTGTCTCCTATTATTTTTACGTTGATGATGGAACCCCTGGCGGAGGCCATTAGGTCTGACACAGGCATATCGGGGATACAAGTTGGAAACCGCACTCACAAAATCGGCCTATTTGCGGATGATGTGATCTTAACCATTACTGATCTGGCTTCTTCCCTGGTGAAGTTATTTTCGGTCCTACAGAGTTATGGGGATGTCTCTTACTATAAATTAAATGTTCAGAAAACATGTATCTTGCCTATTAATCTACCGCGTAAACAAATTTCCTGGTTGCAAGAGCGATATCTTTTTCAATGGATGTCCAAGTCAATCCCATATTTAGGCATTAGGTTAGCCTTCCCATCCTCCTCCACTTATGAAACCAATTTCCCAACTTTAATTGAAGTCATTAAGTCCGACCTACAGCATATTGCTAAGTATGAACTCTCCTGGCTTGGCAGAATTGCAGCCTTAAAAATGATTGTCCTTCCTAAATTGATTGATTTCTTTAGAACTATCCCAATTTGCTTACTGGAACCCTTTTTTAATACTATTGATAAACTATTTAGACAATATGTATGGAACCGCAAGTTAGCAAGGGTTCCCTATTCAATAGTCCAAAAACATAGATCACAGGGAGGGGCAGGTTTTCTGGATATCTGGAACTATCAGAGGGCAGCATTGTTAGACCAGTCGAAAGCATGGTTTGACCCGCTCTCCCCGAAGCTTTGGGTTCAAATAGAACGTTCAGTGGTGTCGAATAGAGATCTCCCATCTCTGCTATTAGCTAAACTTACTGGTCTACCCCTATTTTGCCCCAATTTTCCTTCTATCGAGGCAACCCTTAGTGCCTGGGGAAAATTGCATTTGGGTTTGCCCCCAGACAGTCTTTCCACTCAGGACTTATCCAACCTCAAAATTTTTGAATTCCTAATTCCAAATCTCAACATTCAATTGGGCCGCCGAGGGTATTGGTACATATAGTGACTTAATAGTTAAGACGCCTCGCACGCACCCCTTTTCTAACCTTCAAATACAGCATCTTATGTCAAAGCGTCATGCCACTACATTTAATCTCCACAGTGATGTATGGAGATATCTTATGCTTAATCATGATAAGCCGAAAGGCTTATCCTGGTTCTATATCGTGTTGCAGAACTACTCTACTTTCAAAAAGACGTCTAATATGTTAAACTGGGAGAGGGAGTTAGGCAAAGTTTACTCGTCAGAGACTTGGATCTCTGCTATCAAGAATTGTTATAGGTATTCCCACTGCACCAACCATTGGGACCAGATGATAAAGATTTTGCATAGGTCGTACCTGACCCCAGTTAGGCTCTCTGTGATCTTTCCATCCGAAACCGACACTTGTTGGAGAAGGTGTGGAGCAAGGGGGAATATTTTTCACATTTTATGGGAATGCAAAAACTTGCGCAGTTTTTGGAATGAGGTGTTTAAACTTATTTCTTCAACAATAGGTTTTTTTGTTAGCCTGTCCCCTAAGTTGGTCCTACTATTCCTCACCATTCATGTTATCCCTAAACAACTTAGGAATATAGTGACTCACATTCTTATCGCTGCGAGGCTGTCAATCACGTCCAAATGGAAATCTAACTTGACTCCTAATATTAGTGAGGTCATAGAAAGGGTGAAAATACAATACTCTTTTGAAAAGCACTTTGCTGTTAATTCCTGTTCAGTTGCCCAATTCAGCAACCAATGGGAACCTTGGACTTCAAAGTTTGGAAATTGACTTCTTGAACCCATTTTTCCTTGGATTATATATAGATTTTATCTCCTGCAGTGGTACGAACTCTTGTCTCTATTTTTTTTTCTCTTTTTCTCTCTCTCTTCTCCTTTCTTTTCCTTAGTCTTTCTACTTTCTCTATCACTCTTCTCGATTTTAGCTCCTCTCTTATGTCATGCTTTTGTTTTACTAGTTTGCAGTTTTAAAACTAGACTTAATGGTATTATCCTTTTGTGTATGATTGGCTACTGACATCCGCCACTATTTATGGTAATTTGATATTGAGTATTAAATGGGCCCCTTTGTTTGTTCATGGGCACTAAATGTCTCCTAGTTTTGTAACAATACTGGGAGTGCGGAGTCCACACCTAGCAGTAGGACAAATGCTCCCTGCCACGAAACAAGGATGTGTATGGGGACATTTTCATTGCCACCTTTCTGCTGTTAACTTCAAGGGTAATCTCCGTTTTTGCTGTCATTGATAATGCTGTGATATGACCAACATTTGTTGTATTTCTAAAGTTTGGTGTAAAATTGTAACTACTCTTTCTTATTACTAATAAAAATGATTTGAAAAGAAATAGGAAGGAAGTTCACCTCGCAGCTAGCTATCCAACAAAGATCAAGGGATGCCAGGACATACCGTCTGGGTAAGTAGAACAGAAGAGGCTGGAAAGGGCTCATAGGCGACCTTTCTCAAGTGGGGGAAACCTAAAGCCTCGACATTGAAGTTTGAGAGCCAGGAGTCTTTTTTTGGCTCCTTACCCACCCAAACTGGCCCAGTGGTAGCAAGATTTGGGTCTTTCGTCCGTGAAATTGCACAGATCAGTGGGCATTCTCTACGGTCCCTCCAGGACATTTGTGGAAATTCAAAGTCGCCCTCCACCCCCTTGTCTTTCTAACCCACCAAAATTCTGATCTCCAAGAAGAAGAAAGAAGATCTCCATCAGTAAAATCAAATACGTTTACACCAACAGGCAGTACTGCCAGTGCAAAATTCAGAGAAACACTCAGGGTCTACTCCCCAGTTTTTATAGTCCCTAAAAAATCGGGAGGCTGGAGGCACATATTGGTCCTAAATAGGGTAAGCAGATATATTCAGGTAGAACATTTTTAATGTAATCCCTGAAAACAGTAATTCTATCAGTACAGCAAGGGGATTGGATGGTCTCTATAGATCTCCAGGATGCGTACCTTTACATCCCCATCCACCATAATTTCCATCCCTTTCTCCTGTTTCAAAGTAGGCAATCTGCACCTCCCAGTTCCAATGTTTTCCTTTTGGAATTTCATCAGCTCAGTTTTGGTAGTCATCCTAGCTCCCTCCGGAAGAAAGGGATTAGGGATCCTGCACTACTTAGATGGCATACTGATACTATCCCAGCATTGGAAACACATGTGCAGCTAGTACTGAACACTTTGCTCCAATTAAGGGCGCTTATCAGCTACTCAAGAAGGTATTTGACGCCTATGCAAAATTGACAGCTGCAAGCTTTTATTCAACACACCGAAGAAGGCTGTGTCACTCCCACCAGAGAAGATCCCTGTATTGTTACAGAAGGTGAAAGTCAGAAGGAGAGCCGTCCCATGCCAGCATCAGACTGTCTGAGTCTCCTAGGGTCCCTTTCGTCATGCATACCAATGGTGAAGTGAACCAGGTAGAATCTACATGTTTTCCAATTGGGTTTTCTAGCGCACTGGAGAAGGAGACACCTGGGACAAATGATGGTCATCACCTTTTCCATGAAATCCAGCTGCTGGTGGTGGAAAAGACCACACAACCTTCTAGTTAACCGCTCCCTTGGCCCCATCTCATGGACCATTCTTGCATTAGACGCAAGTCATCTGGGATCAGGGGATATAACCAGCAAGGAAGATGGTGATTCAATGCGGAAGGGATGATTTCCAATATTCTAGAGCTAAGGGCAGCATGGATGGAAATTCTACATCTAGCCCCTCTTTTCAGAGACAAGTCCATACTGCTCCAGATGGACAAAAGGGCGCAAGTGTCCTATGTTCAAAACCAAGAGGGTAAGCACAGCAGGTCCCAAGCCAGCAAAGTTGCCCCAATTATATCATGGCCTGAGAGCAATTTGATCGATCTTCAGGCTGCCTACATCCCAGCTCCCGAGAATCAGCTAGCTGATCGCCTTTCAAAATCTTTCAGCTGCAACAACGAATGGTCACTAGACCCACTGGGATTTTTGCTGGATGTGCCAACAGTGGCACATCCAGAGCTCCCAAGATAGATAATTTTTGCTTCCCTGCTCAACACGGAAGCTCCTCTGTTTTTTTCATGAGATTCCCATCTCCAAGGTCAGCAAGAGTGGATGCCCTAATCAAACCATGGAGCTCCAACGGGGTATGAATTCCTTCCGATTACTCTGATACTGAGGTTCCGTCAGTGTCCGATGTCGCAGAAGGTCACTATCCTGGCGGGCGCCCCATACTGGCCGAAGAGACCAATGGTTTCCGCTCTTAGTCAAGCGGCTCTGTAGCAGCCCACTTCCGCTTCCACACATGAACAACCTCCTATCTCAAGGCGTTTTCTTTCACCCACATCCGGAGATCCTGGACTTGAGGGCCTGGAAGTTGAACGGAAGACACTGGGTGACTTGGGGCGCTCACATGTTATTATCCAGTCATTATTACAGGCAAGAAAATCGTCCACCAATGCCACCTACTACAGGGTAAAGAGAAAAGTTCACAGAACTGAAATCCAGCCATATCAATCCACTGGACACTAGAGTCCAAAATATTCTACTCCTTCTGCAGAACTGGTCTGGACTTAGGCTTAGGTCTTGGAACGTCAGGGCGTAGAGTGTCAGAAAATTCAAGCTCTAGGGATACATGAACCCTATGGCCTCGTACACACGATCAAATCTGTCTGCTGGAAACGGTCTGCTAGACCGTCCCAGCAGACAGATTCGATCGTGTGTACGGGTGAGCAGACGGATTTGGCCAGCCGACAGATTTGAAAGCATGCTTACCAATCTGTCGGCTGGGAACCTGTCCGCCCGACATGTCTGCTGGTTAGTACGCTAACCCGCAGACATGTCTTCTCGCACACGCGCCGAATGATTTCGACGCATGCACGGAAGTGTTTTACTTCCTGGTGCGGTGACGTGGCGGCGTCAACGCCACCGCCACGTCACCGACACGTCAGCGTGCCGTCTGCTGGCGGGGATTTTGGTTTCCTCGTGTGTACACGCGAGCAAACCAAAATCCAAACAGACAGATCTGTCCAAATCGGTCGGTCCGACCGATTTGAACAGATACATTGCCTCGTGTGTACGAGGCCTAAGTCTCTTTTTTTTTTTGAGACAGGGTAGTCCTGCAGCCTATTCACCAATTTGTCCTTAAGGTATCTTCAGCCTACCATCTCAACCAGGAATGGGTTCTTACGGCCTTTTGGAGAAGATCCAAAACTACATGAATTGGGATATAGCCAGACCTCTGAGGTGTTATTTATAACTGACACAATAGTTCTGCAAGGATCAACGTTTATTCATTATTCCCAAGGGTGTAAAGCAAGGAATGGCGGCTTCCAAGGTGACCTTGGCCTGTTGAATCGTGAGACTATTCCAGAGAGCGTATCAGGCTAGGAGTCCTTCATGGCACACTATTCCCTAGATCCGGCGGTTCTCACCTCCCGAGATTTTGAAGAAAGGACCTTAGAGATATCAGTTCTGTAGACTCTTCAAAATGTTTTATTGCAGTACCCTCCCTGTAAGTGAGTTATTTACCATCGGTATGCTACCATGGAGGCACCAGGAAAATGTAAAATTGAATACACACCTTTCCGTAATTTTCCTTTCCTGGTGCCTACCCATGGCAGAATACACCCTCCCTTCTATAATCCTTAATGTTCTGAAGACTAGTTACAAGAATACCTGGGGGTATTCTTTTTTTTTTATAGAGTTATGTGGTCCTCTGGGTTGGTCGAGGGCAGAGCCACCAACCAGTGGTATGCTGCAATGGGTAGGGACCAGGAAAGGAAAATTAATAATAGTGAGTATTACATTTTCCGTTTTCTATTTCATATTTTCATATTTTCTTCCTATAGCGCAGGTTTTTTCCCTTTCAATTCATACCTAAACAATAGATAACCTTGACATGCATATAGTCAATCATTTTGGGGTGCATACCCTGACACTGGTGTGCAAAAACAGCAAGAAAAATTGTGAATTAGACGAACCACCTAAGCTCCAACCACTGATATCAACATTTCACAGCATGGACTTAAAAAACATTTAGAAGGGAAATCGAAGACAAGTAATCCAACAATGCACTAGCTTAACCACTTAGCAACCAGCCGCCGTCAAATAACAGCGGCAAGGTGGTTGCTTAACTCTGGGATCACGTTATATAACGTGATTCCAGAATCGCGCTCCCGCGCGCCCCCTGCGGCGCGCACACGGGAATGTCCGTGACCGCCGGGTCCAGATTAAATTTTCCAATGACCGAGCGATCACATGTAAACAAACCGGCGTCATTTGATGACGCCGGTTCCTCCCTCCTTTCTCTGTACCGATCGGTACAGTGTGAGAGGGGAGCGTGGATGGCAGCAGCGCTGTGGGATGGATCTGTGACTATTGCAGTCACAGATCCATCTATCCCTGCTCAGCCATCCCTACATTAACCCCTTCTTTCCCTGTGCATTACTCTGCATACCCCCTGCACAATACTCTTCCTTCCCTGCGCAATACTCTGCAATACCCCCTGAGCAATAGTCTGCATACCCCCCCTGAGAAATACTCTGCATACCCCCTGAGCAATACTCTGCATACCCCCTGAGCAATACTCTGCAATACTCTGCATACCCTGCGCAATACTCCGCAATTCCCCCGTGCAATACTCCGCAATACCCCCGCGCAATACTCTGCAGTACCCCCACACAATACTTTGCAGTACCCCCGCACAATACTCTGCAGTACCCCCGCACAATACTCTGCAGTACCCCCGCACAATACTCTGAACAATACTCTGCAGTACCCCAGCACAATACTCTGCAGTACCCCCACGCAATACTCTGAACAATACTCTGCAGTACCCCCACGCAATACTCTGAACAATACTCTGCAGTACCCCCACGCAATACTCTGAACAATACTCTGCAGTACCCCCTGCGCAATGCTCTGAACAATACTCTGCAGTACCCCCTGCACAATACTCTGAACAATACTCTGCAGTACCCCCTGTGCAATACTCTGAACAATACTCTGCAATACCCCTGCGCAATACTCTGAACAATACTCTGCAATACCCCCACACAATACTCTCCAATACTCCCTGCGCAATACTCCCTGCGCAATACTCTGCGATCATTTTTTTTTCAGGCTTGCCAGCCTAGAGGCAAGATATGGGGTCTTATTGACCCCATATCTCACTGTAAAGAGGTCTTGTCATGCTGTATTCCTATTACAAGGGATGTTTACATCCCTTGTAATAGGAATAAAAGTAATCAAAACATTTATTTTTGGGGAAAAACTTGTCAAACTAAAATAAATAAAGTAAAATGAACAATACATTTTTTTTTTAAAGCGCCCCAGTTCCCGCATGCTCATATACAGAAGCGAACGTGCACGTAAGTCCCGCCCACATATGAAAACGGTGTTCAAACCACACATGTGAGGTACCGCTGCGAACGTTAGAGCGAGAGCAATCATTTTGGCCCTAGACCTCCTCTCCAACTAAAAAGATGTAACCAGTAAAAACATTTAAAGTGTCGCCTATGGGGATTTTTAAGTAGCGAAGTTTGGCGCCATTTGGCGATGTTCGAGTCGAACATGAGTTTGACTCGAATACGAAGCTCATCCCTACTCCTGAGGTAATTTAAGGCTGTGCAAATGGTGTTGGTGGGCTCTAGTACTGGCATATTGGGAGTTTTAATCACTGTGAACTTTAGAGCGAGAGCAATCATTTTGGCCCTAGACCTCTTCAACTAAAAACATGTAACCAGTAAAAATATTTAAAGCGTCATTTTTAAGTAGCGAAGTTTGGCGCCATTCCACAAGCGTGTGCAATATTGAAGGGTGACATGTTGGGTATCTATTTACTCGGCATAACTTCATCTTTCATATTATGCAAAAACATTGGGCTAACTTTACTGTTTTTATTAAAAAGCACAAAACTGTTTTATTTCCAAAAAAAAAACGCGTATGAAAAATTGCTGTGCAAATACCATGCGCGATAAAAAGTTGCAACAACCGCCATTGTATTCTCTAGGGTCTTTGCTAAAAAAGCATATATAATGTTTTTGGGGTTCTATGTAATTAGCGGTTTGCATATGCTGTGTGGGAGAAATAACCTGATAATATGAAAAGTTTGTGGAAAAAAAATAAAAATGAAAAAAATCTTGATTTTGCAAAGAATTGTGGGAAAAAAATGGCAACTTCAAAAAACTCACAATGCCTCTTTCTAAATACCTTGGAATGTCTTCTTTCCAAAAAGGGGTCATTTGGGGGGTATTTGTACTTTTCTGGCATGTTAGGGTCTCAAGAAATGAGAGAGGCTGTCAGTACATCAGATGTGATCAAATTGATCAATTTTCAGTAATTGGTACCATAGCTTGTAGACCTTATAACTTTCACCCAGACTAAATAATATCTATTTTTTTTTTGTTTTGTTACCAAAGATATGTAGCAGTATACATTTTAGGCAAAATTTATGAAGAAAAATTACTTTTTTGCAAAATTGTATAATAGAAATGAAGAAAACATTTTTTTTACAACATTTTCATTATTTTTTCATTTATAGCGAAAAAAATAAAAACCGCAGAGGTGATCAAATACCACCAAAAGAAAGCTCTATTTGTGAGGAAAAAAGGACAAAAATGTCATTTGGTTACAGTGTTGTATGACTGAGTTATTGTTATTCAAAATGTGAGAGCACCAAAAGCTGAAAATTGGTCTGGTTATTAACCACTTGACCACTGGGCACTTAAACACCCTTAATAACCAGACCAATTTTTTAGCTTTCGGTGCTCTCACAGTTTGAATGACAATAACTCAGTCATACAACACTGTAACCAAATGAAATTTTTGTACTTTTTTTCCCACAAATAGAGCTTTCTTTTGGTGGTATTTGATCACCTGCGTTTTTTTTTTTTTTTTGCTATAATTAAAAAAAGAACAAAATTTTGCAAAATATAATTTTTCTTCATTTCTATTATAAAATGTTGCAAAAAAGTAATTTTTCTTCATAAATTTGGCCTAAAATGTATACTGCTACATATCTTTGGTAAAAAAAAAAAAAAATGTTGGATATTATTTAGTCTGGATGAAAGTTATAGGGTCTACAAGCTATGGTACCAATTACTGAAAATTGATCAATTTGATCACACCTGATGTACTGACAGCCTCTCTCATTTCTTGAGACCATAACATGCCAGAAAAGTACAAATACCCCCCAAATGACCCCTTTTTGCAAAGAAGACATTCCAAGGTATTTAGAAAAAGGCCTGGTGAGTTTTTTTAAAGTTGTATTTTTTCCCACAATTCTTTGCAAAATCAAGATTTTGTTTTCCATCAAATTTTCATATTAGCAGTTTATTTCTCACACACAGCATATACATACCACAAATTACACCGCAAAACACAATCTGCTATTTCTCCCGAGTATGGCGATACCACATGTGTGAGACTTTTACACAGCGTGGCCACATACAGAGGCCCAACATGCAGGGAGCACCCAGGCCAATTCTGACATTTCTCTCCTACATGTAAAAATCATAATTTATTTGCTAGAAAATTACATAGAACCCCAAAACATTATGGGCCAGATTCAGGTAGAGTTGCGCTGGAGTATTTCGATATGCGCCGCGTAACTGTGAATATGCGCCGTCGTTTCTATGTGGCCGTACCCACCAAACTAGATGCGACAGAAACGGGCCATTTCCGATCGGCTTAACTTTCCGACGCCAGAGTCTCGTCAGCGCATAATTTCGCTTGGCGCATCAGTCGTGCCTATTGATTTCCCCTGCAAATATGCAAATGAGGGAGATTTCCCCATTCGCGAACGGATTAGCACCATATGCTGGCTGCATGCGCCGCGCGTATCTCGTCCGTCCGGCGCAAAGTTATTTCTACAAATAGCTGCTTTATCTTTACTCCAGACGGCCTCAGGTCAGCAGGAGAGCAGCTACAGCAGCAGCGTTACCGACGAAACTAGCAAGCTGAACAACCACACGTGCAAGGACAACACCTCTGTGTGCCAACGTGCCAGGGGCAGTCGCGGTCCTAGCACTAGTACTGGGTCCCCCGGAACGAAGGAGGCGGGCACGTGAGAGGATATACCGCACGCGCATGAGCCTCTTTGGCATGGGGGATGAGGAGGTGTATCGCCTCTTCAGATTCAGCCCAGATGCAATACTTGAACTAACCACAACCCTGCAGGGTGACATCACCAGCAAGACACACCGCTCACAAGCAGTGCAGCCACTGGTGAAGGTACTGGCAACACTTCATTTCCTTGCCAGTGGATCATTCCAGCGTACAAGTGGAGTGGTGGCTGGGATGTCACAGTCCTCCATGAGCAGATGTGTGCACCAGGTTGTCCCTGCAATCCTCAGACGCATGTCCAACCACTTCATCAGACCCACCACTGAGGAGCTGCGGCTGAAGGCAATGACAGATTTCTACAGCATTGCCAGATTCCCACGCACTGTGGGGGCCATTGATTGCACACATGTGGCCCTTCAGCCCCCCAGTGCCACAGAGCACATATACCGCAATCGGAAGCATTGGCATTCCATCAACGTACAGGTGATAGCCGATGCCCAACGCCTCATATGGCACGTCCGTGCCAAACACCCAGGGTCCAGCCATGACAGCTTCATATACCGTCAGAGCCCCATCCCAGCAGAATTCGAGCAGAACATGTATGGGGACAGCTGGCTGATTGGTGAGTGACATGGCAGTCATGCATGACTATCCCCTCCCATGATGCACGCATCACAAGTGGCACATGCATGACTAACATCCTCCTGTCTTTTCCCTTACAGGTGACTCTGCATATGCACTGGGACCCCATCTCATGACTCCTTTCCGGAACCCCCAAACCAGAGGAGAGAGAAAATACAATGAAGCACACATCAAAACCCGTGCAGTGGTGGAGCAAACATTTGGGCTCCTGAAGTCCCGTTTCCGCTGCCTGGATAAGTCCGGGGGGGCCTTATTGTATTTCCCTACCTTTGTGTGTCAGATCATCGGTGCATGTTGCATTCTGCACAACTTTGCAATGAGAAAAGGCCTGCAGATTGACATGCGTGATGACCTGACCCCCCAACCAGACCATCCCCCCCTGCCAGAGGAGAACCAGTCTGCTGATGGGAGAGCAGTCAGGAGGGTCCTCACCGTAGGCATCTTTGGACACTAAACCAAAACATTAATTACACAGACAATGCACGTATGCACACCACTGATGTCCCTAGATCACACACACCACATGCACATCACATTGGATTAGCCCAAGTCCAGCATGTAGGACTTGGGAGCAGCAACGCCAGCGTCAAGGCCCCAATGATGTCGCTGTCCATTCATACACCTTTCACACGTCATTCATACAGCCGTGGGGTTAACTTCACCACCACGGCCGAGGGTGACACCCCTTATTGGCAGGAGTGCCACCCCCTCACATTCACACACCATTCACACTGCAACGTGTGCAGTATCAAAAAATAAAAATCTCATATCGAGAGTATAATCACAAAATAAAAATCTCATATCGAGAGTATAATCACAAAATAAAAATCTCATATCCAGAGTATAATCACAAAATAAAAATCTCATATCCAGAGTATAATCACAAAATAAAAATCTCATATCCAGAGCATTCCAAAATAAAAATCAAAAAAACTCATATCCTGAGCATTCCAAAAAAAATATATAAAAATCTCATAACTTGAGCATACAAAAAAAAGAAAAAAAATCATCTGGGATTCCGGGGGCTCCTTCTGGTGGCCTCTCTCTGGCTCCTCAGCTGCCTGGATGGAGTGGGTGGGGGGGCATCTGGAGGTGGCTGATCCCCGGGTGGGCCACTTCTGGCAGGTGTGGCCTGCATGCCCTCCAAGGCCACGGCAATCCGGCCGAGGTATTAATTGGTCTGGGCCTGCACCCTGAGCTGCTGGGCCTGCATCCTGAGCTGCCGGGTGACTTGGTAATGCTGGGCCCGCCGACTCTGCCTCCCCTGGTCCCGGATGGCAGCACTGTTTGCCTGGATGGCAGCAGTGTTTGCCTGGACGGCTGCAGTGAGGTCCCTTATCTCACCCTGCACCTCCCCCAGGCTGGTCACCACTGCAGCGCAGTTGCAGCTCACATCCTGCACTGCCGAAGATATCTGGGCCACGGAGCACAGGCTGTCAGCCACTCTGTCCAGGTGCCCAACTATGTCCCCCATTTGCTGGGTCTGCCTGGTGTGATCCCTCGCCACCTGGTCCTGGACCAGATCAGACACCCCCCTGGTCTTACGGGTGGCCTTCCTGGGGCCAGTAGATGGTTGTCCCCGGGGGGATGGAGTCGCCCTTGAGGGGCTTCCTATAATGGGGGAGGGGATCTGAGAGGGCCCTGCAGAAGAGGACGACTCGTCCAAATATAAAATTATGCAACAGGCTCCTCCTCAACAACCTCTGCAGGTGAGGTGTGGGCACTCTCCTCCTCCACCCCGGTCTCTTCACCACCCAGGGGCACGGGCACTGGATGCCGTTGGGGGGATGGGGTGGACTGGCCGCCGACAGATGATGTCCCAGCTCCGTCATCTGTGGATGACACAAAGCAGACACATGTTGGTGGTCCCACACACTTGGCACATGTACCCTCCCCCCCACATGCAACACACCAAATAGGGGTTAAAAAACACTTACCTGTCCTGGAGCCTTCCTCCACGGAATCATATCCATGGACCCCCTCCAACTGCTCCCTCTCCAGGCAGCGGGCGACCATCTCCTCCTCTGTGGTCAGGCTGACCGGACATGGGGGTCCACCACCTGTGCCCCGCTCATAGCTCCGAATTGTGGCCACCTTGCCACGGACCTTGCGCCGCAGGTCATTTATCTTTTTCTGGATATCACCAGCAGTCCGGGTGGAGTACCCCAACACATTCACCCTGCCAGCAATGGTGTCCAGGATGGCCTGCTTACTCTCCCTGCTGGTCTTCCTACTTTTCTTCCCATGCAGGAAATCATTGTAAGTCTCCATAGCAGAGATGACCACAGAGACATCCTGGGCATTAAAATTGAGGTTCCTCCTCTCTTTGGGGGTAGCGGGAGCAGCCATAACAGAGCAAAAGTAAATTCCCTGGGGTGGGGGGAAACGGAAGTACTTTTGCGCCGGAATGGCCCTTCCGCTGGCGCTTTTATACGCGCAACGGAACACATTGCGCTGGCGTTTCCCGTGAAGTGGTGCCGACGGAAGTTGTGAGCATGCGCACAGGGGGCCGAGTGAAGCCTCACTTACTGCGCATGCTCCGTGGATGATGCGCTGAACGTAAGCCTCTGCGCTGGGCTCCGCCCATCATTTACATATGATCACACCCACTTCCACTTGCGTCGGGTTACGCCAGTGCATTTTCGTTACTCCGGCGCAAGTTTAGGAGCAAGTGCTATGTGAATAACAGTACTTGCGCCGAAAGTGTCGGCGGAGTAACGTAAATGAGAAACGTTACCCCAAAGTAAAGAAGCGCCCATCTACCTGAATCTGGCCCTATATATGCTTTTTAGCAAGGACCCTAGAGAATACAATGGCGGTCGTTGCAACTCTTCATCGCGCATGGTATTTGCACAGCAATTTTTCATACGCGTTTTTTTTTGGAAATAAAACAGTTTTGTGCTTTTAAAAAAAATCATTAAAGTTAGCCCAATGTTTTTGCATAATATGAAAGATAAAGTTACGCCAAGTAAATAGATACCTAACATGTCACCCTTCAAAATTGCTCACGCTTGTGGAATGGCGCCAAACTTCGGTACTTAAAAATTCCCATAGGCGACGCTTTAAATACTTTTACTGGTTACATGTTTTTAGTTACAGAGAAGGTCTAGGGCCAAAATTATTGCTCTCGCTCTAATGTTCGCAGAGATACCTCATATGTGTGGTTTTAACACCGTTTTCATATGTGGGCGGGACTTGCGTATGCGTTCGCTTCTGCATGCGAGCTCACGGGGACAGGGGCGCTGTATGCCCAGAGTATGCCAAGAGTATTGCAGAGAATGCCCAGAGTATTGCGAAGTATGCCCAAAGTATTGCGAAGTATGCCCAGAGTATTGCAGAGTATTGCAGAGTATTGCCGAGTATTGCAGAGTATTGCCCAGAGTATTGCCCAGAGTATTGCCAGAGTATGGCCAGAGTATGCCCAGCCGAGTATTGCCCAGTATTGCAGAGTATTGCAGCAGGGATGACTGAGCAGGGAGGGATGGATGGATGGATCTGTGACTACATTTGTCACAGATCCAGCCCACAGCACTGCCATCCGCTCCCTCCCCTCTTCTCTGACACTGTACCGATTGGTACAGAAAGAGGAGGGAGGAACCGGCGTCATCAAATGACGCCGGTTTGTTTACAGGTGATCGCTCCATCATTGGACGGAGCGATGACGTGGTAAACCGCCGCAATCGGAGCGCGTGGGGGCGCGTGGGGGCGTGATTCTTGAAAGCCGTTAATTAACGGCCACTTAGAGTTAAGCAACCGCCCTGTAGATGTACTTTGTCTATAGGGCGGTTGCAAAGTGGTTAAGGGTGTTTAAGTGCCCAGCGGTCAAGTGGTTAAAGGAACCTATTTAGAAAATAAAAAACAAACCTTTACAACCCCTTTAACCACTTAGTCACCGCCCTATAGATGAAATACGTCTATAAGGCGGTTCCTGTACTCTAACAGGACGTCCATGGACGTCCTCCGTTAGAGTCAGGTGTGCGCGCCCGACCGGGTACGCACACGCGATCACCGGTGCTCACCGGGTCCACGGGACCCACAGCGTCAATGATCTCGGTAAGGAGCCAATGGCAGCGGCTCCTTACCACATGATCGCGCCGTCCAATGACGGCGCGATCACAAATGCAAACATTGTGGGGCACCTCTCTCCTCACAACATTGCAGCGTGAGAGAAAAGGAGAGAGATCAGTGCCCAGCAGTGCCTCCCCAGTGCCACCAGTGCCCCCCCCAGTGCCACCAGTGCCCCCCCAGTGCCCCACCTGTGCCCCACCAGTGCCACAACACTGCCACATCAGTGCCACCTGTGCCCATCAGTGCCACATGTGCCCATCAGTGCCAATCAGTGCCACCTGTGCCCACGCGTGCCGTCTGTGCCAACAAGTGCCGCCTGTGCCCACGAGTGCCGCCTGTGCCCATCAGTGCCTCCTGTGCCCATCAGTGCCAATCAGTGCCGCCTGTGCCCACAAGTGCCACCTGTGCCCACGAGTGCCGCCTGTGCCCATCAGTGCCACATGTGCTCATCTGCACCCCACCAGTGCCATATTTGCCCACCAGTGCCATCTGTGCCCACCAGTGCCATCTTCACCTACCAGTGCCATCTGTGCCTACCAGTTCCACCTGCACCACTGCAGTGCCGCCTGTTGGCTTGTTAGGGTCTCAAGAAATGAGAGAAGCTGTCAGTACATCAGATGTGATCAAATTGATAAATTTTCAGAAATTGGTACCATAGCTTGTAGACCCTATAACTAGGGATGAGCCGAGCACCCCCAGGTTCGGTTCGCACCAGAACGTTCGAACAGACCGCGGGTTCGCACGAATATTTCGAACCCCATTGAAGTCTATGGGACCCGAACGTTCGAATTCATAAACGGTCGTTTTAAAGACCAAAATTCAATTAAATGTTGGATAACGTTGTTCAGAACCCGGGTCTTGCCCCAGGGAACAAGTATCAATGGAATTTTTTTTTTTTTAAAACGGCCGTTTTTTGCGGAGCAGCCATTTTAATGATGCTTAAAGTGAAAAAAAAAATCCTTTAAATATCACACCTGCTGGGTGTCTATAGTAGTGGCACATGTTTAGAAATGTCCCTGCACAACATGAGAGGACTATAAAAAAAAGTAATTAATGCTACTTGCGCAAGTTCTGTGTGGCAACATTATGTCGAATATTTTAGCGGTGGTGGGGGGCCATTATTGTTTTGTGAAAGAAATTTTTTAGAAAAAAGGGCACCCCTCAAATATACTGTAATTGGAGCGCAACAAGGAGCCACGTGCAAAGTATTGCATCAAAAATTGTTATTAGGCGCCCCTGTTAAACAGGGGCTGAAAAATTGTGCCTTGGGCACAACACAACACTTGCAACCCCTCCCAATAACTCCAATTGGAGTGCAACAAGGAGCCACATGAAAATTATTGCATCAAAAATTGTTATTAGATGTTATGTACAAAAAAAAATTAATGATACAAATGTACCATCAATCATAAGCACATTAACAGCGCTAAAGTCAGGTTCATACAGATCTCAGAACTTGAAAATATGAATAACCATATCCTGCTTCAAAGAACCATTTTGTAGTACAAAAAAATGCATGTAAACGCATGCAAATCTTAAAATCAGGAGCTGTATCTTAATCTTAGTAATTCACAAGCTACCGCTAATGTGAAACCAAGTATCAAAAACCCGGGTGCTCACTGACACTAAAACAGTGTATATACTACAACAAATACATAGGCAATTAAATATAAATAAAGTAATATGCCATTTATAAATAAGATGGAAAAAATGATAATAGTAGTAACTAAAGTCCTTCAGTGAGTCCTATAAATCAAGGTTTGGAGAGCACTTAAATATATAGGTTCTGCCGTTAGGCTTGCATTAATAAATAGACACAAGTTTTTTGCCTCGACGGGATCCCCCAAGAGGACCTCACTCACCAGATAGACGAGTAAGATGTGCAGTCAAAACACTTGCTGTCTCACACTTGTGTAATGTGGCTGGAAGGCTCCTCACAGTCTCCACTCATCACTGGTCAGTGTTTAATGTGTTGATCCTCCCATAGGTGGATAGTCATGTAAGGAGAGAAAATGGACTCCACATAGTGTAAATCTGTATTTATTCAACATGGGCTCTCTTCAAAAATAAACTTACAGAGATGAGGTTTTAAAATCAGCGCTTAGAAACTAATCATTAATCTGAGCGGCTCTCACTGTGCTGTCTGACGGGGGGATTCCTCCTCTTGACGCCGTGAGTCCCGGGATGCTGCTCGCTCGATTTGTTAGATGGATCACGTGACCTTGCTCTGACGCGTTTCATGATTGGACAGAAGTCCAGGAACGTCTTCAGAGGGCGTAAATAGCGCTATGCTAAGAAGATGCACGCCCACCGTGTGACGTGAATCACCAGCTGGATGTGCGTCTTCAAATGTTTATCAGCCCACAGCTGATGCAGCGCTGCTCTCCCTGCGCGCACCCGCTTTGGCTGAAAAACAAAATCTTGTTCACAGAGCACAAAAATTACAACTATTAGCTCCTACTACATAACATGAAATACAATATACAAGTCTTTATATAGTCCTCTATTTTCCAGATACCACATGGACATGAAAAATGCACTTGTCACTTGTTAAAAAACAGATCAATTAAAAATGTATAATATAAAATAAAAACTCATAATAAACATGCTATTGGTTTGTTATTATACCTAATACATTAAACCCAGGTTACACATTACCAATCAATGAAAAATAGGTAACAGCACCATAGAAGAATTAATAAACCATATAGGTGCATATACTAGTATATTTTTTTTTAAATACATGCACTTATTGCAGAGAAAAAGTTAAAAAAAAACTCCTCTGTGGGTATGGGATGACAAACAGAATCAAATAGGTCATTATTATATAAAACTCTTAATTGACCCTCGTAGCCTATTGACTCTATAGGTCACATTATCCTTAGTTCTAGACTTGTGCTTCTGCCTATCTATGGTTGCGCCATCTTCTGGCTTGTCATGAGATGGCAGGTGATAAGGATAAACCTTACAATGTGGATACATATGCATGCAAATGTATACTCATATATACGCATTCGCACACAAACTGTGCCCACATTACAATGAAGAAAAAAAGGGGATAAGTCATGAAAAGCATGTATGAAAAAAATGATTAATTACTTTCTTATGCGAATTGACTAGTTCCCATTAAATGCCAAGGACTTAATCTAATGATATTGTATGACCCTATGTCTTGTTTTAATGGTTGCTAATAAAACAATTAAGGTCCAATTCAATATTTAAACCTTTCGGGCTAAGTGAATTGGTCAGAAAAATCCATTTAGTTTCGGATTTTGAGATCTCCCTTACCATATTGGCACCCCTACACTTATGTTTTATTTTTTCTACTCCCCAAAATTTCAATCCGATTGGATTGCTCTCATGCTTTTTAAGGAAGTGTAGGGAGACACTTTGGTCCTCATATTTAGTTTTAATATTATATATATGCTCGGATACTCTTTTGCCTAAGGTTCTCTTAGTGCGCCCTATATATAACAAGCCAAAAGGACATTCCAGAGCATAAACTACGTGTGTTGATGCGCAAGTTAAGCAATCTGTTATTTCAAATTGTCTACTGTTAGCTGTGCAACAACATTTCTCCTGAACCCAGACAGTTTAGGAGAATTTTGTAAAAAAAAAAAAAAAAAAGAAAAAAGGACCCATGTCTACAGCGCATGCGATCGTGCCGTTAGTGGCGGCACCTGTGCACATGTGCGGGAGTGACGTTGTCGTGGCTCCAGTCAGTCACAGTGCCGGAGCCACGATATGCGAAAGTCACTCCTGGAGAGATGGCGCCGATGGAGGAGGGCAACGAGCACCACTGCATTAGCTTCGATCTCAGGTAAGCATTATTCCAATGCTTCCTGAAAATATTCTCAATCTCCCTGTATTGTTTGTAATACTGGGATATGAAGCCCCATTCATGCATCTGATTCTGGGGTCTTATTTTGGGTTGAAGTAACTGCTCCTGGGTATTTTTCCCAACTTCTTCTTGGGTCTTCTCTAAAGCATCTTTATCATAACCCTTTTCAATAAAACATTGTTTAATAAGGGATGACTGGAGTACATAATCCTCCTGTTGTGTGCAGTTACGACGTATACGCATAAATTGGCCTTTTGGTATATTCTGCAGCCAATGTGGGTGGTGTCCACTCTGCACAGGGATATAACTATTCCTAGCACTGCTCTTAAAATAGGCTTTAGTTATCAGTTGTTTACAATCTCCCTTCATAACTAATATGTCTAGATAGTGTATTTGTTCTTTATCCCAATTAAATTCCAAATTAAAGGGGTGTTCCACCCAAAAAAACGACCTTAGCTTTTCCCACTCCTCACCCCCATACATGCCACATTTGGCATGTAATTTTTTTGGGGGGGGAGTGGGGGCTTCAGTAGGAGTGGGACTTCCTGTCCCACTTCCTGCTTCCGCCGAGGGGCTGGTTAGGCGATTAAGCTTAATCGCCTACACCAGCCCCCTCCCTGTAGGCGATCACATGGGACACTGACAGGTCCCATGCGATCGCCTCTCCAATCAGCGGCGAGCCGCGCCGTGCACGCATGCGCAGTACGGCTCGCGCATGCGCAGTGGGTGCCCGGCCGTGAAGCCGAAGGCTGTCACGGCTGGGTGCCCACAGTCAGGATGGAGACGCCGGCCGGGCAGGGGGGAGAGGAGCGGAGCCCCGGTCGGCGCGTCGCTGGAACGCAGGAGCAGGTAAGTGAGTGTTTATTAAAAGCCAGCAGCTACACTTTTTGTAGCTGCTGACTTTTAATAAACACAACTTAGGGCTGGAACACCCCTTTAATGTTATTTGTATTGGTGTTCAACCATGCGGAGTATTCTTTCAAGGATTCCTCGGTACCCTGCCATACTATGAACAGATCATCAATATATCGCGTATAGAATACCAGTTCGCTACGTCTATTTTGGTAGATCCATTTGTCCTCCCATTCACTCATAAAGAGGTTCGCTAAACTGGGTGCGAACTTCGCGCCCATAGCGACTCCTGTCTTCTGACTATAGAATTCTCCTGCATACCAGAAGTAATTCCTAGTTAGACAAAATTCCAAAATCATGCCTAAAAATTTCTTCTGTGTATGTGGTAGGTCTTCCCATTGGCATAACGCCCAATTTAGAGCCAGAAGTGCATCGTCATGTTGTATGTTCGTATATAACGATGCCACATCTGCAGTGACCAGGAAAACATCTGTGTCTTTGGGTAGATTAATTTCACCTAATAAGCTAGTCGTATCCTTCAGGTATGCTTTAGTGCTTTGAACACTGGTTTGTAGGAAGTGGTCCAAATACTGTCCTACTCTAGCTGTGACTGATTCGATGCCTTGCTGGAGGGATGGTAGGATTTTTATGGACTTTAGGTACTGTGTAGATAGTTGGAATACGGTTGAAACTAGGACAGAGATATTGTTTTTCCTTTTTGGTGATTACTCTCTTATAAAAACCAAAATCTACCAAATTTCGAAGGTCATCTTTATAGCTCTTAGTGGGATCTTTCAATAGATGAGTGTATGTCGTCTCATCTTTAAGCATATTTAGCAGTTGGGTGTGGTAAAAGGATTTGTCCATAACAACCACCCCTCCCCCTTTATCTGCTGGTCGTATGATGACTTATTTCCTTGCTTCTAGTGCTTTGATGCCTTCTCCTATGTGTTTGGGATTAAGGCTCTTTTTAATAGGTAAATCTTCCAGATCCCTTATCACCATTTGCTTAAAGACTTCAACCTGATGATTAGCTTGTTGTTGTGGGTTAAAGAGAGACTTATTTCTTAATCCACTGTCTACCCCTATCGTTACCTTTGGTTTGAGCTTGTATGTGTTTCCAGTATTAGATAAAAAGTATTTTTTCATATTTATCTTTCTTATAAATTTATGTATATCTATGTATACGTCAAATTTATTCATAGGTTTCATGGATGCACATTTGAGTCCTGCATTTAAGATGTTAATTTCTTTTTGTGTAAGAGTAATAGTGGAAAGGTTGTATATACCACTTACTCTGTCTGCCTTGATCTTTTTCTGCTGGATCCTTCTCCCTGATCTGCAGCCTCTGCGTGTTGGATTTTTGTTGGAATTCTTGCTGGGCTGTGGTATTCTTGCCATTGGGGAGGATTCCACCAGTTTTGAGTGGGATTCTGATTGTATTGTTGCTGTGGACGACCCCTCCAGGGTCTGTTCCCCCTTCCTCTTCCTCGGCTCATACCTCTCATGCCCCTCCCTAAAAAAGGGGCTGGTCAAGGGGAGGATATATAGTTCATATTATCTTCAGGATTTTGCGTCACCAAAGATTCATATTTATTATCTGTGGACACCTTATATGGCCTATTGGCTTGGGTGTTGTAATGTGTATAATTTGGGGCAATGGGTACTTGATATCCACCTCTCTGGGGTACTGTCTTTTTCCCCCTGCCGCGTTGATTTCTGACTGAATGCCTCTGCTGCTCCTGAGTCATAGTGTCGGCTGTTTGCCCCAAAATGGGTCTGCCTAATTCTTGAGAGTTATTGGCCATTAAAGGTGGAACTTCCATTGATGGTTGTGTGGGAGTTTTTTTATTCGTGCTATTCTGCCACAGATAGATTTCTCCTTTGTCAAAATCGTTAAGATCACCTCTATATTTTTTAATTTTCTTCTTCTGTGTTTCTTTGTCCACCTTTTCTAACTTCTTTTTAATTTCATTGTCAAAGTTTATGACAAGTGTAGTACCTTTAATGGGGTCTAATTTCTCCTGTAATTCGGAGATCTTTAATTTAAGCAATGACATTTTTCTTTGTTTGCGTCTTAACACCAATTGTTGGAGCTTGAAACCCACCCCGTTGAAGAAGTCAAGCCACTCAGAGGTTGATGCTTTATCCTCTAAGCCATCTTGTGGGGTGACTTCCCATCTCAAACTCTGCATTATGATGTTATCCTTTGCATACTGCTCGAATGTCCCACCAGGTGCGTACCTGTTTCTCGAGCGTATTGCTTAATGTACTTAATATTACATTAAAATCTGGTTCATTTGTTCCTAAATCATCGCTATTAAAAATGGAATCCATATTAAGTTGACGATTATTAAGAAAATTAATGGAATCCATGTTCGCTATAGGTTAAAGAATAGATACAAGATTGTCAGACACTCAGTATAATCACGTCTGATCAAAGATCAGACCAATAACACTGAACCAAGCGCACAAATGGAAAGAGTAAAGACAAAAAATATTTTGTCTCTAAAAAATAAATAAATAAAATAAGGTAAAATAAAATTAAAATAAAATAAAAATAAATATAAAAGGGTCAGCAGTGTAAGCAGCTGTTATAAAATAAAGTATATGTTAGAAGTTATGTACAAAAAAATTAATGATACAAATGTACCATCAATCATAAGCACATTAACAGCGCTAAAGTCAGGTTCATACAGATCTCAGAACTTGAAAATATGAATAACCATATCCTGCTTCAAAGAACCATTTTGTAGTACAAAAAAATGCATGTAAACTTTTTTTAACTTTTTCTCTGCAATAAGTGCATGTATTTAAAAAAAATATACTAGTATATGCACCTATATGGTTTATTAATTCTTCTATGGTGCTGTTACCTATTTTTTATTGATTGGTAATGTGTAACCTGGGTTTAATGTATTAGGTATAATAACAAACCAATAGCATGTTTATTATGAGTTTTTATTTTATATTATACATTTTTAATTGATCTGTTTTTTAACAAGTGACAAGTGCGTTTTTCATGTCCATGTGGTATCTGGAAAATAGAGGACTATACAAAGACTTGTATATTGTATTTCATGTTATGTACTAGGAGCTATTGCGAATGCATTATCTCCTGTTTCCACCAGGAGTGTTGACAGTTGTAATTTTTGTGCTCCGTGAACAAGATTTTGTTTCTCAGCCAAAGCGGGTGCTCGCAGGGAGAGCAGCGTTGCATCAGCTGTGGGCTGATAAACATTTTAAGACGCACATCCAGCTGGTGATTCACGTCACACGGTGGGCGTGCATCTTCTTAGCATAGCGCTATTTAAAGAGAAGTATCACGACACGTGGCCACGCCCTCTGAAGACGTTCCTGGACTTCTGTCCAATCACGAAACGCGTCAGTGCAAGGTCACGTGATCCATCTAACAAATCGAGCGAGCAGCATCCCGGGACTCACGGCGTCAGGAGGAGGAATCCCCCCGTCAGACAGCACAGTGAGAGCCGTTAAGCTTAATGATTAGTTTCTAAGCGCTGATTTTAAAACCTCATCTCTGTAAGTGTATTTTTGAAGAGAGCCCATGTTGAATAAATACAGATTTACACTATGTGGAGTCCATTTTCTCTCCTTACATGACTATCCACCTATGGGAGGATCAACACATTAAACACTGACCAGTGATGAGTGGAGACTGTGAGGAGCCTTCCAGCCACATTACACAAGTGTGAGACAGCAAGTGTTTTGACTGCACATCTTACTCGTCTATCTGGTGAGTGAGGTCCTCTTGGGGGATCCCGTCGAGGCAAAAAACTTGTGTCTATTTATTAATGCAAGCCTAACGGCAGAACCTATATATTTAAGTGCTCTCCAAACCTTGATTTATAGGACTCACTGAAGGACTTTAGTTACTACTATTATCATTTTTTCCATCTTATTTATAAATGGCATATTACTTTATTTATATTTAATTGCCTATGTATTTGTTGTAGTATATACACTGTTTTAGTGTCAGTGAGCACCCGGGTTTTTGATACTTGGTTTCACATTAACGGTAGCTTGTGAATTACTAAGATTAAGATACAGCTCCTGATTTTAAGATTTGCATGCGTTTACATGCATTTTTTGTACTACAAAATGGTTCTTTGAAGCAGGATATGGTTATTCATATTTTCAAGTTCTGAGATCTGTATGAACCTGACTTTAGCGCTGTTAATGTGCTTATGATTGATGGTACATTTGTATCATTAATTTTTTTGTACATAACCTCTAACATATACTTTATTTTATAACAGCTGCTTACACTGCTGACCCTTTTATATTTATTTTAATTTTATTTTAATTTTATTTTACCTTCTTTTATTCATTTATTTTTTAGAGACAAAATATTTTTTGTCTTTACTCTTTCCATCGGTTCAGTGTTATTGGTCTGATCTTTGATCAGACGTGATTATACTGAGTGTCTGACAAAAATTGTTATTAGGCGCCCCTGTTAAACAGGGGCTGAAAAATTGTGCCTTGGGCACAACACAACACTTGCAATCCCTCCCAATAACTCCAATTGGAGCGCAACAAGGATCCACGTGCAAAGTATTGCATCAAAAATTGTTATTAGGCGCCCCTGTTAAACAGGGGCAGAAAAATTGGGCCTTGGACACAACACAACACTGCAACCCCTCACAATAACTCCAATTGGAGCGCAACAAGGAGCCACGTGCAAAGTATTGCATCAAAAATTGTTATTAGATGCCCCTGTTAAACAGGGGCAGACAAATTGGGCCTTGGGCACAACACAACACTGCAACCCCTCATAATAACCCCAATTGGAGCGCAACAAGGAGCAACATGCAAAGTATTGCATCAAAAATTGTTATTAGGCGCCCTGTTAAACAGGGGCAGAAAAATTGGGCCTTGGGCACAACACAACACTGCAACCCCTCACAATAACTCCATTTGGAGCGCAACAAGGAGCCACGTGCAAAGTATTACATCAAAAATTGTTATTAGGTGCCCCTGTTAAACAGGGGCTGGAAAATTGTGCCTTGGGCACAACACAACACTTGCAACCCCTCTCAATAACTGCAATTGGAGCGCAACAAGGAGCCACGTGCAAAGTATTGCAACCAAAATTGTTATTAGGAGCCCCTGTTAAACAGGGGCTGAAAAATTGTGCCTTAGGCACTGGTGGCGGAGCCCAGAAACACAACATTTCTTACTAGCTATCAGCAAGAAAAGTGAGGAGGAGAAGGATATTCCATCAACAGCATAAGAGGACAGTCACTCAGCATCAGCAGTCTAAAAGGAATCCGACATTTCAAAAAAAAAGATATTATTCATTAATATCAGCATCAGGTGCTTGGTAGCTGGTGTTGATCCAAGCCTGATTGATTTTGATGAAGGTCAGTCGATCAACAGAGTCGGTGGAGAGGCGCACCCTGTGATCAGTCACAAAGCCTCCAGCAGCACTGAATGTCCGTTCTGAAAGAACACTGGATCCAGGGCAAGCCAGTAGCTCAATTGCGTACTGGGCAAGCTCTGGCCAGTGATCCATCCTCAAGACCCAGTAAGCCAGAGGATTTTCGGTGGGGAAGGTGTCCAAGTCGGATCTTGCCCCTAGGTATTCCCGGACCATGTAAACCAGACGCTGGCGATGGTTGCTGGAACCTGTCAGACCTTGGGGCTGCGGACTAAAAAACTGCCTGAACGCATCCGTCAGACTATAACCTTCTCCACCGCCCCTCCTGTGACTCACCGAAGCCTCAGCAAGACGTTGTCCAGAGCCAGGTTTTGGTAATCCCCCCCGGTTCTGGGAACGCATTGCACAGACCCTTCTGCAAGGCCTCCCGCAGAAGTTTCATCTTCTGCTCCCTCTGCGATGGCAACATAAGGTCCGCAACCTTACTCTTGTAACATGGATCAAGGGGAGTCGCCAGCCAGTAATGATCCCTCTTCTTAATAGCACGTACACGAGGATCCTTACGCAGGATTTGCAGGATCAGGGAGGCCATGCAGCGTAGGTTTGCAGAGGCATTCGGGCCACAGTCCTCTGGGTCACTGAGGATGACAGGATCCACAGACACCTCATCCCAGCCACGTAAAACTCCACTTGCTCCTTGGGACTGTAAATGATCCCTTGAAGACTGCTGCTGCTGAGTGCTAGGCTCCACCTCCATGCTGCTGATACAATCCTCCCCCTCCTCCTCCTCTTCCTGTGTGCTAGGTGGGCAAGCAGGACCACTGTCTGGGAAAAGGGGGCCTTGAGAGGTAAGGAAGTCATCCTCTTCCTCCCTCTGTTCTGCCTCAAGGGCCCTGTCCATTATTCCACGTAGCGTGTGCTCCAACATGTGAGTAAGAGGGACAGTCTCACTGATGCATGCACTGTCACTGCTCACCATCCTCGTGGCCTCCTCAAATGGTGACAGGACAGTGCATGCATCCCTGATCAAGGCCCACTGGCGTGGGGAAAAAAAACCTAGCTGCCCTGACCCAGTTCTTCTGCCATATTGGCACAGGTACTCATTGATGGCCCGCTGCTGCGTGTGCAGCCGCTGCAGCATGGCCAACGTTGAGTTCCATCTGGTGGGCATGTCACAAATTAGGCGGTTCTTGGGCAGGTTGTATTCCCTTTGGAGGTCAGTCAGCCGAGCAGTGGCATTATATGACCTCCGAAAGTGCACACAGACTTTCCTGGCCTGCTTCAGGACATCCTGCAAGCCCGGGAACCTGCCCAAGAACCGCTGTACCACCAAATTGAGGACATGCGCAAAACAGGGCACGTGGGTGAGTTTTCCCTGTCGCAGGGCAGAGAGGAGGTTGGTGCCATTATCGCTGACCACCATTCCAGGCTTTAGCTGGCGTGGCGTCAACCACGTCTCAGCCTGACCCTGCAGAGCTGACAAAACCTCTTCCCCAGTGTGGCTCCTGTCTCCCAAGCACACCAGCTCTAGCACCGCATGGCATCTCTTGGCCTGCATTCCTGCGTATCCCCTCGTACGCCTACGGAGCACGGCTGGTCGGAGAAAACATCAGCACAGGAAGAGGCCACAGAGGAATAAGAAGAGGAGGGGGTGGAGGAAAGAGGTGTGTCACAAGCAGTAGTATTGTTTTGGAGGCGTGGTGGCGGAACAACCTCCAAAACTACTTTACCTTGCCCTGCGTCCTTCCCAGCTGCCAGCAGAGTCACCCAATGTGCCGTAAAAGACAGGTAATGTCCCTGTCCATGCCTGCTGGACCATGAGTCAGCGGTAATATGCACCTTACCACTGACCGCCCTGTCCAGCGAGGCATGGACATTGCCTTCCACATGCCGGTAGAGAGCCGGAATAGCCTTCCGTGAGAAAAAGTGGCATTTTTGTACTTGCCACTGAGGTACTGCACATTGCACAAACTCACGGAAGGGGGCAGAATCTACCAACTGAAAAGGTAGCAGTTGAAGTGCTAGCAATTTCGCTAAGCTAGCATTCAACTACTGGGCATGTGGATGGCTGGGATTGTACTTCTTTCGGCGCTGCAGGAGCTGGGGCAGGGAAAGTTGCCTGGTACTCAGTAGATTGACCGCTAATACTAGCTTGTGACACACCTATTTCTACACCTTCACTGCAGGCTTCAGAGAGGACTGGGGGTCTACTGGGGTTGGAGGTCCCAGAAAAGCAAGGGGGGGTATGCTTTTGTCTTTGGTGTGGGTCTTTCTGGTGTGCTTGCCAACGAGCTGCATGGCAGGTCGACATATGTCTGGACAAGCATGTGGTACCCAGGCGGTTGATGTTTTGGCCACGCGAGATAAGCTTGCGACATAAGTTGCAAATAGCAAAGGTACGATCTTGTGGACATGTTTCAAAAAAGGCCCACACCAAAGAACTTTTGCTGTACCGGTCAGACACAGCAGCGCCATGCACAAGCGCCGTAGATGTGCACTGTAATGCAGTGGGTGTGACCTTAAGCTGACCCCTGGAGGGCATCCTGCCTCTTTGGAGATGTGCCTGTGCCTCGTCCTCCTCCTCCTCCTCCTCTCTCCTATCAGGCACCCAGGTAGAGTCAGTGACCTCATCATCCCCTCCCTCCTCATCACTGTCAACAACCTGGCAGTATGCTCCAGCTGGGGGAACATCATCACTGACAAATTGCTGTCCCTCTCGGACACCCCCTCTCCCTGGGCTCACATCAATGCCTTCCTCTATCAGTGTTCCGTCATCGGAGTCTTCAAAACGCTGCGCATCTTCCTGCAGCATGTACCCAACACTGTGTTGAAACAGTTTGGGGGACTCCTCAGGAGGACATGGTGGTACTAGGGAAGTATTGTGTGAAGCCATTGTGCAGAGGGAAGAGGACGCCTTGGCAGCTGCTTTGCCAGATGAACTTTGATCAGTCTGTGTGAGAGAGGATGAGGAGGATGAGGACGGCTTGGTCATCCACTCTACTAATTTATCTGCATGTTGAGGCTCAACACGGCCAGCTCCCGAAAAGAAAGACGAGCGGCCACGGCCACGTGCTGAAGAGGATGCACCACATACACTACCAGCGTTACCTCTACATGCAGAGCCTGTTTGCCCTCGTGAATCTCTGCCTCTCTTTGTTGTCCTTCCAGACATATTTATGCGCTCAGGTGGTATATAACAGCACACGTCCAGTGACACTAACTGCGCTCAGGTGGTATATAACAGCACACGTACAGTGACACTAACTGCGCTCAGGTGGTATATAAAAGCACACGTACAGTGACACTAACTGCGCTCAGGTGGTATATAAAAGCACACGTACAGTGACACTAACTGCGCTCAGGTGGTATATAACAGCACACGTCCAGTGACACTAACTGCGCTCAGGTGGTATATAAAAGCACGCGTACAGTGACACTAACTGCGCTCAGGTGGTATATAATAGCACACGTCCAGTGACACTAACTGCGCTCAGGTGGTATATAAAAGCACACGTACAGTGACACTAACTGCGCTCAGGTGGTATATAAAAGCACACGTACAGTGACACTAACTGCGCTCAGGTGGTATATAAAAGCACACGTACAGTGACACTAACTGCGCTCAGGTGGTATATAAAAGCACACGTACAGTGACACTAACTGCGCTCAGGTGGTATATAACAGCACACGTCCAGTGACACTAACTGCGCTCAGGTGGTATATAAAAGCACACGTACAGTGACACTAACTGCGCTCAGGTGGTATATAAAAGCACACGTACAGTGACACTAACTGCGCTCAGGTGGTATATAAAAGCACACGTACAGTGACACTAACTGCGCTCAGGTGGTATATAACAGCACACGTCCAGTGACACTAACTGCGCTCAGGTGGTATATAAAAGCACACGTACAGTGACACTAACTGCGCTCAGGTGGAATATAAAAGCACACGTACAGTGACACTAACTGTGCTCAGGTGGTATATAAAAGCACACGTACAGTGACACTAACTGCGCTCAGGTGGTATATAAAAGCACACGTACAGTGACACTAACTGCGCTCAGGTGGTATATAACAGCACACGTCCAGTGACACTAACTGCGCTCAGGTGGTATATAACAGCACACATGCGGTGACACCAAATGCGCTCAGGTGATATGTAACAGCACACGTGCGGTGACACCAAATGCGCTAAGGTGGTATTAAACAGCACACGCACAGTGAGAGCGACTGCGTTTCTCTGCAATTCAATAGCCCAATTGCATTAACAGCAACTGCCTTTCTGTGCAAATAAATAGCACACGTGCAGTAACAGTTAATGCGTCTATGTGCAATTAACTAGCACACGTTGACTAACACGTTAGAGCATCGAGCACAATCTCCTGCCTGACAGATACTAATAGCAGAACTAGCTAAGCTATACAGTTTATAAATATATTGACAACTCATAGGGATGTCAATATATTCTCTACAAACTGTACATTTAACTATACTAACTAGTAGCCTCCCTGATCTATCTATCTATCTATCTATCTATCTATCTATCTATCTATCTATCTATCTATCTATCTTATGTGAAAAGACACTGTGGGGTAAATTCACATAGATCAGCGGATCTTTTGATCTGCGTGATCTATCTTTTTTACGATCCGCCTGCGCCAGTTTTTGAGGCAAGTGCTGTATTCAGAAAGCACTTGCCTCGTAAGTTGCCCTGGCGGATCGTAAATCGCCCGGCGGAATGCAAATTCCGCGGCTAGGGGGAGTTTACTATTTAAATCACGCGTGTCCCCGCGCCGATCGTACTGCCCATGCGCCGCCGGCTAAATGCCTCAAATGACGTCGCAAGGACATCATTGTTTTCGACGTAAACGCTATTAACGTATGGCCGTATTCCCGAACGACTTACGTAAACGACGTAAAAAAATTCAAAACTCAACGCGGGAACGACGGCCATACTTAACATAGGATACGCCGCACTTACCCCGCATATAGCAGGGGTAACTATCCGCCGGAAAAAGCCGAACGCAAACGACGTAAAAAAAAAGCGACGGCTGGGCGTTCGTTTCTAAATCGGCGGTTCTCCTCATTTGCAAATTTGTCGCGTATAATAACAGAAGCGCCACCTAGCGGACGGCGGGAGATTGCAGCCTAAGATCCGACAGTGTAACTCACTTACACCAGTCGGCTCTAAGGGAGATCTATGCGGAACCTGATTCGAGGAATCAGCCGCATAGATCCGAGCGTCGGATCTCACAGATACGACGGTGTATCAGTAGATACACCGTCGTATCTCTATGTGAATCTACCCCTGTGTCTCTATCTATCTATCTCTCTCTCTCTCTGTCTGTCTGACTGCAAAGCAAGCCGGAATACACTACACGAGGCCGCCCGGGAGGCGGCCTTTTATAGTGTGGGGCATGTGCTAAAGCCCTGAGCCCTAATTGGCCAAAGCACCCAGGCTTTGGCCAATTAGGTCTCTTCGTTTTTTGGGCGCTGTGATTGGCCAAGCATGCGGGGTCATGGTGCATGCTTGGCCAATCATCAGCGCGCAACGCCGCAGTGAATTATGGGTCATTCGAATTTGGCGCGAACGACCCGATTTGTTCGTTTTCGACGAACGATCGAACGGCCAAAAATATGTAGCAGTATACATTTTAGGCCAAATTTATGAGGAAAAATTACTTTTTTACAAAATGTTATGATAGAAATGAAGAAAAATTCATATTTTTACAAAATTTTCGTTCTTTTTTCATTAATAGCGAAAAAAATACCACCAAAAGAAAGCTCTATTTGTGGGGAAAAAAGGACAAAAATTTCATTTGGCTACAGTGTTGTATGACTGAGTTATTGTCATTCAAAATGTGAGAGCACCGAAAGCTGAAAATTGGTCTGGTTATTAAGGGGGTTTAAGTGCCCAGTGGTCAAGTGGTTAAACAGAGTTTGGGATCAAATCTACAAAGAATGGATGAATTAACAAAACAAGCTTAGATAGCCCAACACATTAAGGGCAAGGAAAGACAAATCAACAAATACCAGCTTTCTATTATGGACCAGCAATGACAAAGTACAGGTAAGTTAAGCTGTAGGAGAATGATAGTGGAATATTCCAAAGCAATTAGGATAAGTGGGAAAAGAACCTCTCAGGCAGAAAGCTTACTCAATCCTAGTAGAATGTCTAAGCACACCAACATGTCCCTTTGGTAGATATCTTCACAGATACAGAAACTTTGATCCATAAAACTGCATATCAGTCACTGATTGAATCCAATTTAAAAGTAATGACCAGATGGTACCTCACTCCGGCCAAACTGGCCTCCATGTATCCTACATCGAACTCTCTTTGTTTTCGAGGTTGCCAATTAACAGTCACAATGGCCCACATTTAGTGGGAATGCCCCAGGATTAGGTCATATTGGAATAAGATTTTTGTCTTGATCCAAAGGGTTACATCCCTCCACATTCCCAAAAATCTGGCAACTGCTCTCCTGAATGCCAACCTTCCCGGGACAACTACATTTTCACGTAAACTTATTAATTTCATCTTACTAGGAGCTAAATTGACGTTAGCTAAAGCTTGGAAACAACCCAAGGTCTCTTTTTTGCCCACCAAACGTAAAATCTCATGGATAATGTCCCAGGAGAAACTCACAAGTATTCTCCTTGATACCCTTTTCTATCTTCTTCTCTCTCCTTCGTCTTCTGCTATTCTTTTTTTCTTTCCTTCTTTATCTCGCTCCTTTTCAACAGTCAGTGGGCCAGATTCTCATAGAAATGCATTTCTTCTGCGTAGCGTAGCTTATCCCCTTTACTCTACGCCTCCGCACTATTTACGGGCAAGTGTTGTATTCTCAAAGCACTTGCTCCGTAATTTGCGGCGGCGTTGCGTAAAGGCGACGGCATAAGGCCGCGTAATTCAAATAGAGAAGGAGGGGGGCGTGCTGTATTTAAATTAAGCGAAAAGAAGCCCACTGGGCATGCTCCATAGTACGACGCAAATACATTGGGAATGTAATTAACGTACAGCCCTATTCGTGACGAGTTACGTAAACAACGTAAACTATGGAAAAACCTGACGCTGTCCCGACGTCCATACTTAACATGGCGTACGCCGGACCTACGCAAGGTTACCCCTCAAATAGCAGGGGTAACCTTACGCTTACGCAAACTACGACGACGGCGCGCAAAAACATTCGGGAATCAGCGTATAATGCTCATTCGCATATTCAACGCAGAAATCGACGGGAACGCCACCTAGCGGCCAGCGTAACATTGCAACTTAGATCTGACAGTGTAAGTGACTTACGCAAGTCGGATTTAAGCAAAATCTATGCATAACTGATTCTAAGAATCAGACGCATAGATACCAAGCTGTACAAACAGAGATACGACGGCGTATCTCCTTTCAGAATCTGGCCCTATGTGTTCAAGTGGTATTTTTATTCTTGGGAGGTCAAAGTTTCGGTCCCCCACCCAGAGGGAGATGTGTCCTCTGAGCTAATATTTCCATTTAGGAAGCTTTGGTTGTGGGATACTTATGGCCAGGTCCCTCCAGGGGAGGTCTGGCGAATACTCCCTGGGCACAGCATGTTCCCTCAAAGGGGTGCCCGGAGTGTTCTCCTGATCTCCATTGAAGCATATCTTTTCTTCTGGCGGAACCTGGAACTAACTTCAGTTGTTCTTTCCAGTATGTCGTTCCCAGGTCTTTTAGTTGCTCTTTGTGTATTTAAACTTATCAAGATTGTACCGCTTGTGAATTTTTGTTTGCTTCGGGAGTTTACTCCCTTATTCTTGAAAATAAAACTTTTTGAAAGTAAAAAAAACTGCATAACAGTAGAAAAGGCTTAAAAATTCTGTATCTGTGTACATGTCCAGTCCCAAAGTGCTTCCTATCCACTTAACGATAGTACATACCCCAAAGAGGTCTATGAGATGGGAATCGATTTTTTTCCATCATGAAGGATTATAGGCAGGAGATTATCAAACAAAGGACATTGTGAGCTGGACAATGTTAGAGGGGAGGACATGTACCAATGCAAAGTATTTTTTTTTTATATTTTCTTGGGAAGCAGGGAAAAGCTCTTTTAAAAATGCTCGGGGATGCCTGAAACCTGCCTGCAAAATGGCACACTTGTAGGATCTACAGCAAAACTGATATTTATGAAAAAAATTATATATGTTGGGGAGTATCCTTTTTAGTAAGGCTTACCCTTTTGCTGTCACCAACATAATGGTTACATTTTGTGGCAAGCTGACTTTTTGGCTTTCTCCTAGAAATGATTTGGGCAGCTGTAACTTCCACAGGCAATAGAAAAAACTTTTTACATAATGATGTATTAAAGTGGTTGTAAGCTCAGAGAAACCTTAACAGTAAGGCTTGTACATTGTTATAATGTGGTTACATTTAATTTGTCACGTACTGTTCTCTTTTAATGTTTTGAAAATTAGAGATACAAGACTAACTTTTTGACTTTTTTTTTTTCAATTCACCATGACAAATATTGGTAAAATTCTTCTTTATACATTAAGGCTTGTCGTCTTAGAAAGGGTAGTGCAGCCAACCCTAATTAGGGGTACAAAAAAATAAAATAGTTGCTGTTTTCCAACCAAGGTCTGATTTCTTCGTTGCAGCACATAGGTTTGGAATTCTGCCAGATGTTATAAATCTGGCTATTTGACTTTTAGTATGGACACTGTTAAATGTTACTGCTGCAGGAAAGGTGGTTTAAGTTTATCTTGTAGTTAAAATGTTGTTTATAAACTGCAAGACATCAAAACTGAATAGCAAGGATATTCAAAGCATCATATAATTGGAAGATATGAATAAAAAATTGATGAAGCTCTTAAAGTTTGGCATTTACAATTTACCAGAAATTCTTGTAAAAAAGACTGTAATCTCAAAATGATTTACATAATTTTATGCTGCCTGAGTAATATACATGTTGTGGGAATAGCATCATAATTTGCATGAGACATCAAGCATTGCATAAGTTTTCATTTTACTAGTAGCAAATCCATGTGTTGTGTTTGAATGTAATTTGTCACTGATTTTAATTTACCCTTGTCACTCAAAAGATAATGGTGCACTAACCCAGATATAGCCTTTACAATAATTTTTACATTTGTTTGTTTGTGATTATCACTATTGTTAACCTTGGTACTTACACTATTAGTATACTGGCTACCGTTTATTATATTTTAAAAAATGTCCATTAATACAGTATGGCTTTTTGTATACCTAGCTGTTATTTGTCTATATGACAATCATTTGCCCTAAAATAGAAATGTACTTAATTGTATTATTATTCTTAATCACTTAAGAAAAAGTGCATCCCTTAGTCCAATATGAAAAGTCCCACAAATACCTATTGCACCTATGAGTTAAGTCCCCATAATACAGTTTCCTTCAGAGCAGAGTAGTCATTCCCATGTAGTCTGTGCCTGCTTGCACTACAGTGGGATGATTTTTTTTGCTATTGCTGATTCACAAGCTTGTCAATCAGTAGTGTTGAGCAGAATATCCCATATTCGATTTTGCGATATATCTCGAATATATAGTCGAATATTCGAGATATATTCGTTAAATGCGAATATTCGCAATATTTTTTTTAAATGAAATGATTGCGAAATTTCGCTATTGCGAATGCGAATGCGAATGCGAATTGCGAATGCGAATGAAATTTCGAGAAATGCGGAAGGAGCACTCTGATTGGCTCAGAATATTCGTGATATTTTATAATACAAAATAATTGCGAAATTTCGAGAAATGCGGGATGGAGCACTCTGATTGGCTCAGAATATTCGTGATATATTACAATACAAAATAATTGCGAATATTCGGCAAATGCGGAAGGAGCATTCTGATTGGCTCAGAATATTCGTGATATATTACAATACAAAATAATTGCGAATATTCGGCAAATGCGGAAGGAGCACTCTGATTGGCTCAGAATATTCGTGATATTTTATAATACAAAATAATTGCGAAATTTCGAGAAATGCGGAATGGAGCACTCTGATTGGCTCAGAATATTCGTGATATTTTATAATACAAAATAATTGCGAAATTTCGAGAAATGCGGAATGGAGCACTCTGATTGGCTCAGAATATTCGTGATATATTACAATACAAAATAATTGCAAATATTCGGCAAATGCGGAAGGAGCACTCTGATTGGCTCAGAATATTTTTGATATTTTATCGTAATTTCGCAAAAATGCGAATGAGAAATTGATTGCGGAATTTCGACAGTAACACTCTGAAATCGAATATATGTGTTATTTTAGCTAAAAACAATATTGCGAATTTCTCGAAAATAATCGCGCGATATCGCTATTGCCGAATAATCGCATTGCGATTTTTCGGCAATATAAAATGATCGCTGCAGCTACTCGGCCCAAGGTCTCTAATCATACCAGCAATGCTTTTAGACGTCGATGGGGATCTCTAGGATGTGATCTGTTCTAAAAAAAAATTGAAAAAATACGAATATTCGAAATAGCGAATATTCACCGCGAAATTCGGAATATATCGCGAATACTCGAATATGCCATATTCGAGCCGAATATTCGCAATACGAATATTCGTGAGCAACACTATCAATCAGCACCTGATTACACAAAGTCATGCCCTCTGTTTTTTTGGATTGACAGCCTTGCCTGAACCTTTATACTGAGCTGCAGTGTCTGACAAGAGGGAGTATGTGAGTCACAAATAAAATAAAATTTGGCTCAGTTGTAGCGGAGCTCCACCCAAAAGGGGAAGCTCCACTTGTTTGCACTCTTCATTGCCACAATTGGCAATTTTTGGGGAAAGGGGGGTGGGTGTCTGTTTTTTTTTTTTTTTCAAAAATAATTTATTGGATTTTGTAGGAAAACAAATAAACCATAAATCAAAGTCAGATAGTCCGAGATAGATACAATCAAGGCATTAGACATAAAGTAGTGTGATATAACATATCCTGTCTAGGGAACAAACTAGAAAACAGCTCTCGTATGAAGGGGAGAATAGGAAGTGAGAGGAGGGAAAAGGAGGGAAAAGCCGAGGATAGGAGGTAGAATTATGAAAGAAGAAGGGAGGGAGAAAGGTGGAGTGGAGCAGGAGGGATTGGGGAAAATAAAGTGGGGATGGAGCATAGGTGCGGGGGGTATCTAAGATGGTTCAAAGTTTGAACATCCTTGTGTTTTAACAATAAAGGTAAAGTTTGGAGAGGGTATAGCAAACGGGCAAAACTAATCATTTTAAATAGTGCACATCTCCCGAAAAACGAGAGCGGTAGAGCCCCCCAGTTTTCTAGTTCATCCACTATCTTGTCTATCAAAGGAGGATAGTTCAGATAATAGAGAGAGTATGGTTCCCTGCCAATCGTATGGTTCCCTGCCAATCTTCAGTCCCAAGTAGGTAATATGCTTATCAGAAATCTTAAGCGAAGAGGGGGGAAGACTGAGACATCTAGCACGTGTGCCCAGAGGAAGAACTTCACTCTTAGAAAAGTTGATTTTGAGTCCCGAGCAATTACGGAATTTGTCGAAGATTGTTTGGATAGCGGGAATATCTGTATGTGGGGAGGAGGAGAATATGAGAATATCGTCCGCGAATAGAGCCACCCTCATGTCCTCACGTCCAATGGGCAGACCATGGAGGTGAGGGGATGTAGAAAGAAGGCGCGAGAGGGGCTCTATGGCGAGATTAAAAAGTAATGGGGAGAGGGGGCAGCCCTGTCTCGTACCCCTATGCAAACGGAAGGGGGGGGATTGGATTCCCGCCGCAGTGACCGTAGCAGATGGGGCCGAGTACATATTGTGTATGAAGGCCTTAAACGGACCAGACAGTCCGAAACATTGCATAACTAGAGAGAGCCATTGGAAACTAATGTTATCAAAGGCCTTTTCGGCGTCAAGGGTAACCATCACTGTATCAGAAGAAGGGTGTGCTTTCGCAGACTCGAGAGCTGTCAGTACCTTACGGATGTTGGCGGCCGCTGATCTTGCCTTGGTGAAACCTGACTGGGCGGAATGGATAAGGGACGCCATTATTTCGCCTAACCTGGTGGCCACTATTTTGGAGAGTATTTTGGAGTCCACATTTAACAAAGATATGGGACGGTATGAACCTGGGTCAAGGGGGTCCTTCCCTTTCTTTGCAATGAGCTTGATGTTAGCTAAATGGCCTGTGGGAAGGTAGGGTCTGCCATCCCAGATGTGCATGTAGACAGAGTGGAGTGTAGGCGCAAGGTCCAGTAGTAGCAGTTTAAAAAATTCAGAAGTGAAGCCGTCAGGGCCCGGGGCTTTACCATTAGAGAGGCCACTAACTGCGCAGGTGATTTCATCTAAAGTAATAGGAGCATTTAAGCGGTCTAAATGAGTCGGGTCAAGTAGTGGCAAGGTGACGTTGTTAAGCCAGTCTAGACCAACATCTATAGGCTCTGCACTATAAAGTTTGACATAGAAGTTTTCTAGCGTTTTGTTAATCTCACTAGCTGTCGAGGAAAAAGACCCGTCTGGATTACGTAGCTTGGTGAAGTGTGTTGGGGTGTAGGCACCCTTGGTTAATCTTGCAAGAAGCTTTCCAGCCTTATTACCATATTTGTGGTAAAGTAATTGTGTCGCGGACAACTTCGTCTGTTCTACCTTCTCTGCCCAGGTATCAAATAGATTTTTGGCTACTTGCCACGTTTTAAGATTTTCATCTGAGCGAGTGGTATTGAGAAGTAGTTGTGCCGCTCTCACCTGGTCACTAGCTTCCAAATACTGTTTCTGTGCATTCTTTTTATACGCCGATGTGAACGAAATAATCTTCCCTCTCAGGCAGGACTTTCCCGCTTCCCAGAAAAAATTAGGGTTACCCGAGTGCTGCATATTATTTTGCGAGTATTCTGTCCACTCCTCTTGCAACATTAATTTGAAACCTTCGTCATGGGCCAAAAAAGCAGGGAACCTCCACTGTCTAACAGAAGTAGTTGGCCGACAGTGGTGAAGTGAAATCGAGATAGGAGAGTGATCTGAGATCACCAGATCGTGAATTTCCGTGTGGTTAACCCGCGGTAGCAGTGAGTGTGTACATAGGAAATAATCTAACCTGGCAAAGGATTTGTGGACTGGCGAGAAAAACGTGAATTCCGAATCTATAGGGTGATGTAAACGCTACGTATCTAGTAAATTAAGGGCCCGAGTCATACGGAAAAGGGGAGTGGTGTTAGCTGTGCGAGTTGTCGCAGAACAGGGGCGAGGATTTGATCTGTCCTCCTGTTCACTAAGTGTCGAATTAAAGTCGCCCCCCACCAGGTGGGGGATAGATTTATTGGATGTCAGTGCAGATCCTAACTGTGTGAAGTACGATTGATCAGGGGAGTTGGGGGCATAAATATTAGAGATCCTCAGCTCACCTGTTGGGAACTTCAGGTGGATGGATATGTGTCTCCCATCGTCATCGCTAGTAACAGATAAAAGATCATAGACAAGGTTTTTGTGTAATAAGATGAGTGTGCCTGCCTTGCGTTTAACCGATGCTGAGCCTAGTACTTTCCCTACCCACAGCTTCTGCATGCGGGAAAAATCCTTCTTCTCTAGATGCGTCTCTTGTAACAAGGCAATGTCTGCCCTGAGTCTTTTGAGATGCCTGAGCACTTTCATACGTTTGGAGGGTGATCTTAGGCCCTTGACATTCCAGGAGACTATGTGAGCTTGAGACATGGTGTATAAGTAATGGAAATGATAATATGTGGGTGTACGTATCGTTTACCTGTAAGTAGATGCATGTGTCAAGAATAGGATAGGATACCAGTGGAGTATCAGAGTGAATTGGCAGGTCCATCCTCTTGGTAGAAATAGAAGAGCAGTACAGTAGACATAGAAAAGGAAAGAAAAACAGTTAACGGTAAAATAAAAACAAAATACGATATGTGACTTCACTTTTTTCCACATGCATTTTCCCTCACCGGATGTACCGCACCACCGCAAACAATGATATTACCGATCCCGGCAATGCCCCATTGGGTGAGATCAATTTGGTTGTGATGTATGAATCAAAGGGTTTAGCACAACTCATAGGTAGTTGCAGATGTCCGTGCGGCGAGAATGCATGACTTCCTCTTACAAGGAGAGTGATCAGAGTCGTATAGACCCACATGTAGGTACATTAACACATGTAACACTTACTAAGTTAGCTAAAATAGGCCTATGGAGTGCCTGAATAAAAGAAACGGAGCTAACAGTAAAAACCCATACCGTCCATAAATGCGACATGAAACGTAGCAAAAAAAATGCGGGTTTAACCGGGGCTAGCAGACACACAGCCCGAAAACAGAAAGTTAGAAGCCTGGCGGTGGCCCGGCCAGGCAGAGTGAAAAAAAGCAAGCTTCCGCTTCCATCAAAACAGCAAAAAGATTATTAATAGAAAAAACTCAGCCATATCCCTGAAAGTCAAGTGGTGATGTTGGTTTGAGGCGCTTAGGTGGTTCCTTGCGTGGGCTTCGCTGGTCTCTGGGTGCTTGTTTCGCTCGATCAGCGTAGGTCATAGCGGGTGCTCGGTCCTCTGTAAGGGATTGGAGGAAGGCCCGGGCCTTGTCCAGAGATTGGATCGTGAGTTGTTCCCCGTCCGGGGTTTGCAGGCCTAGAACTGCAGGATAGGCTAGGGTAAAGCGGATGCCCCTCTTATAGAGATCTGCACAGATCGGTTGGAACTCTTTACGCTTGCGGGACACTTCCACCGAATAGTCTGCAAATAGTAAAAGTTTGTGGCCCCCAAGCTCAGCCGAGCACGATTTTCGGAAGGCTTGCAAAAGATTGGTACGGTCGGCATAATTCAGATATCGTGCAATCACTGGTCTGGGACGGGCCCGATCATCCGATAAGGCACCTATGCGATGGGCTCGTTCTACAATACATTTGCGGCCAAGGCCCAGTATTTCTGGTAACGCGGCCGAGCAGATGTCCAGCAAAGATCCCTGTTTGTGGGACTCAGGGAGGCCGATTACCTGTACATTTTTTCTCCTGGAGCGATTCTCAAGGTCCTCCATGCTGTCATGGAGGTGTTGTTGATCCTGAATGAACCGCTCCAGGGTGCTATCCATGTTGTGCTGGTCATCCTCTAAAGAGGAGATACGCTGTTCTGCCGTGGATAGTCTCATGGAATGTTCCCCAATTTCCTTGCAAAGCTGTATGATGCCCTCAGCTACTGCCCTGTCGACCGCTGCCGTGATCGTGGGAGAAACCAGTGCCGCTACCTCTTTGGCAATCCGCTCGTGTGTGCCAGGCTGTTCTAGGGCTGCATGGAGCAGAGTGTCCATAGCTTCAGGCGGATTGGTGCCCGAGAAAGACCCTGATGCCGATGGCAGTGGAGATACCTGGGGTGGGGGAGCGCCACGTGCAGCATCTTCAGCGGCCATGTTTGATGGGGCTGCCTCCTCTGCCACTATGTCAGCCGCGCCGGATCCTCGAGGCGTTTGGGCTTGCGTGAGGTACCGCTCCATGCACGGAGACTCGTGCAATGTGTGTGGGTATAAGGTGCCGCAATCCGGGACAGTGCCGGGGCTTTATAAGCTGATTTTCAGCGCGGTGGATACAGAGCCTCCGGAGCTAGCTTCCCCTACATGCGGCGCCGGAACCGGAAGTGGTATCTGGTTTTGACAGGTGGGATCCCTGTACCAGTAAGTGCCCTTATATTAAAAGTCAGCAGCTACAGTATTTGTAGCTGCTGATTTTTTTTCTTCTGAAGGAGCCTGCAGATCCTCTTTAAAGAGAGGATATTTGAAAAATATTTCTTTATGAGATTTGTGCTTCACATTGGATGTGGGACGTCTACTGTTATACAGAAAACAACTGGTGTATGTATGTATGTATGTATGTATGTTATACTGTATACAATGACAGTCCGTGCATTGTAGGCGATGCCCCCCTAACACCTCCGCCGCCCTCCCTATTCATGTGCCACGACGCTGGACACATGGATTCCTATAGCGGGGAGTGTTTTTTGAAGCACCTGATTAGAGCCAGAGGCTCTAATAGGCTTCAAAATAGGGTGGGCTTGGGGCACAGAGAGTTGGGACCATTGGGCCCCTTAAAGGTGTAAGACCCTTTGTTGACCCTGCCTGTACTATATTATGTAGAAGAATAGGTATCGGCCTAAACTGAGAAAAAAATTAGTTTTTTTTTCTTAAATTGGGATATTTATTATAGCAACAAGTAAAAAATATTGTATTTTTTTTTCAAAATTGTCACAGTTTTTTGTTTATAGTGCAAAAAATAAAAACCGCACATGCGATCAAATACTACCAAAAGAAAGCTCTACTTGTGGGGAAAAAATAACGTCAATGTTGTTTGGGAGCCACGTCGCACGACCGCGCAATTGTCAGTTAAAGAGACACAGTGCCGGAAGCTGAAATTTCACCTGGGCAGGAGGGGGGTATAGGTGCCCAGTAAGCAAGTGGTTAAGATGAGAACGTGTGGATGGTCGTGAATCTGGAAGGGGATCCAGGGGATCCAGATTATGCCTAACATGGAAAACCTGTCAAACTCCTTAATATATTTCATTACTACCGGCAGGGATGAGCAGATATTAGTTAAGAAAAAAGATCATCTGCATATAATGATATATTTTCCTCCATGTATCCCTTATCAAACCGGTAACATCGGAAGAGGCCTGCATACAGTACAGTACATGCCAAAGGCTCTATAGCCAGGGCAAAAAGGGGGGACAGGCCGGGGACACCCCTGCCTTGTAACCCGGGAGAGTCTAAAACTTGGAGACTGAAGGCCATTGACCCTAACCGATGTGGTATATAGCAACTGTACCCGCTGGCAGAAGCCAGAGCCGAGACCAAATTTTTCAAGAATGGCCCATAAATATGACCATTCAACACTATCGAAGGCCTTGATTGCGTCTAACACCTATAGCACCCTTGTACTTTTAGGTACTGGTGCTGTTCTAAGGTGGATAAAGCACCTGGACCAGATGGCATCCACCCACGGATCCTAAAAGAATTGAGCTCTGAAATTTCAAAGCCACTGTATCTAATATTTAGGGACTCATTAATGACAGGAATAGTACCACTGGATTGGCGTAGAGCCAATTTGGTGCCTATATTTAAAAAGGGAACAAAGTCTTTACCAAATATAGACCTGTTAGTTTAACTTCTATAGTTGGGAAGATACTGGAACGTTTAATAAAAGACCATATGGATGAGTTCTTGCTGGAAACAAACTATTTATGCAACATACAGCATGGATTCATGAAAGACAGAAGTTGCCAGACAAACCTGATTTCCTTTTATGAAGAGGTAAGTAAAACCCTGGACAGAGGCGTGGCTGTGGACATGGTATACTTGGATTTTGCAAAAGCGTTTGATACAGTACTGCACACATGGCTCATGTGTAAGGTAAGGTCTACAGGATTGGATATAGCAGTTTGTAAATGGATAGAAAACTGTCTGAAAGACAGTATTCAGAGAGTTGTGGTTAATGATTCATACTCTGAATAGTCAAAGGTTATCAGTGGTGTACCCCAAGGTTCAGTGCTGGGACCCTTACTTTTTAATATATTTATAAATGATATTGGGTCTGAGATCAAAAGTAACATGTCTGTCTTTGCAGATGACACCAAGCTATGCAGTGGAATAACGTCCTTACAGGATGTTGCAAATTTACAAGCCGACCTCAATGCTCTGTCTAATTGGGCGACTAAGTGGCAGATGAGGTTTAATTTTGATAAATGTATGCACTTAGGGGCTAAGAATATGCATACATCATACATGCTAGGGGGAGTACAACTGGGGGATCTGTAGTGGAGAAGGATCTGGGGGTTTTAGTTGATCATAAGCTAAATAATGGCATGCAATGCCAAGCTGCGGTTTCCAAAGCGAGCAAAGTCCTTTCTTGTATTAAGAGAGGTATGGACTCCAGAGATAGAGATATCATTTTGCCCCTGTACAAATCATTAGTAAGACCTCATCTGGAATATGCAGTCCAGTTTTGGGCACCAGTTCTCAAAAAGGATATTGGAGGACTGGAGAAAGTGCAGAGAAGGGCAACCAAACTGATAAGAGGCATGGAGGAGCTCAGCTATGAGGAAAGATTAGAAGAACCAAATGTATTCACTCTTGAGAAGATGAGAATAAGGGGGGATATGATCAACATGTACAAATATATTAGAGGTCCATATAGTGAACTTGGTGGTGAGTTATTCACTTTACGGTCAACACTGAGGACAAGGGGGCACTCTTTACGTCTAGAGGAAAATAGATTTCACCTCCAAATATGGAAAGGTTTCTCCACAGTAAGAGCTGTGAAAATGTGGAACAGACTCCCTCCAGACGTGGTTCTGGCCAGCTCAGTAGATTGCTTTAAGAAAGGCCTGGATTCTTTCCTAAATGTACATAATATAACTGAGTTCTAAGATGTGTAGGTAAGTTGATCCTCTCGGGGGATCAGGAAGGAATTTTTTTCCCCTGCTGTAACAAATTGGATCATGCTCTGCTGGGGTTTTTTGCCTTCCTCTGGATCAACTGTGAGTATAGAGTTGGGTATATGCGATGTACTGTGTTTTTTTTATTTTGTTTGTTTATTTTTGTATGGTTGAACTGGATGGACTTGTGTCTTTTTTCAACCTGACTAACTATGTAACTATGTAACTATGTAACTATGTTCTAAATTTAAGGGGGATAAGAGAGTTAATTGGTTCTTATCCAGTTGATTTATTATATTGGGGATTATACCTCGGCTCGGGTGTGTTTTTGTTCACTCTGTTGTTCCTGGGGTGCTGTTTCACCCCAGGACGATAGGTGGCAGCAGTTGGAGTCGAGGAAGGTGTGTTCTCTCTCCGCAGCCAATGGGGATGGTTGTGCCTCACTTGGCATGCTGGAAGAGAGTATTTAGGGGCAAGACATTTTTGTGTCTGGGTTGTTCTGGAAGTGCGTCACCCACCTTCAGGGTGTCTGCGCTGCATGCACCGGCGTTATGGCCTACCAGGCCGGGGTACGCGTGCCACGAGGTGCTTTTGGTTTTGGGCCTACTTTGGTTCAGAACATCCAGGTTTGTGGCTGGGCCCCAGTGAGCGACTGGGTCCCTATGATCCATTGGGGATCAAGGTGCTGGACACTGGAAGGGCTGGACGTCGGTCGCCCTGTCATTCAGTAACCTAACTACAAATTACCTGAAGTTACTCATGCTTAAAGCTTACTGAGGAGAATATTCTCCGTGATCGAGATTCTAGGAAGAGGCCTGCGGCAGAGGTTAGCTTCCCTCAAAGTTCTAAGCGGTACTCCGGCTGCCAGGCTTGTGGCAGAGGTCTGTTTGGGTACATTAAACCCACTCTGGCGAGAGTGGTGAAGAAGTTAAAAGTCCTATTGGAAGCAGGACTGACTTCCTTATTGTTATGCCTGAACCTGCTATTTCTTCTTCTAACACATCTTTACCTTCACTGTATGTTTTACCATTTACCATGTTGGGTAAATAAAAGCACAAGATAAAAGACACCTGCTGTTTGGACATTCCATCATTACTGCTCTCATCAACTACCCTAGACGGCGGAGCTACAGAGGTACAGGACATCCCAAATCTAACCTGCAGCTCCTTTGGGGGTGAGTGCTACACACCAAAAAGGCATGATTTAAGTGGCCCAGAGCTGGAACCTACATATTTAGATATGTGCATCTGATATTAGGTGTGGTTGACTTATTAGACATGAATCCTACCTTATCTGAATAAATAATTAATAACCTTGTTTAACCTAGTAGCAAGTATTTTGGCAAGAATGTTAACGTCTGTGGATAATAGAGAGATTGGTCTGTAAGATTCGGGATGTAGCAAGTTTTTATCCTTTTTGGGTATGACTACTATTACAGATTGACCTATAGCGTTGTTTTACTAAATGCAAACTCACTCTGCACAACAAATGTACTGTAAGTTCCCTTGAAAGTGCACTTGGAAGTGCAGTCGCTGTAGATTGCTGTAGATCTGAGGAGAAGCTCTGAAATTAGGGGAAGTTCTGCTGATTTTATCATCCAATCATGTGCAAGCAAAAATGCTTTTATTTTCCTTCCATGTCCCCCTCAGATCCACAGTGACTGAACTTGAAAGTACACTTGTAGTGCAAAGTGGATTTGCCTTTCGTAAATAACCCCATAGTGTCTGGAAGCTGGCCCAGATGAAAAGGCTAATTTAATGTACTAAGGAGGGCGGAAAGCAACTCTTTGTTATATTTGTTATATCTCTCTATAGGTAGACCATCAATACCTGGGGCCTTTGAGTTAAGGAAGCTAGCCACCGCACTTTCCACTTCCAGTAAAGTGAGTGGAGCATTAAGGCTTTCTCTCTCTTCTGTTGAGATAGCCGGAAGATTAATACTGGCAAAATAAGTAGATAGCTCTGCTGAGGTATAATCAGCCCTAGAGGTATATAAATCCTGATAGTAGGACTTGAAAATAGATATAATATGGCTAGTCTGATTGAAAACCTACCCCTCTGCATTCCTTAGAGCAGAAACCTGTGTAGGTTTAGATTGAGACCTTACTATCTGAGCCAATAGTGACCCCAGTCGATGACTTATTAGTCGAAACACGTCGGCATTTATACACAAGCTCCAGCTACCCACCACACCATATCTCTGCTCTTTTTATTTTTATTTTCATTTTTTAATATTATTTTACTTATGGTTACATGCACGTCGGAGTGTTTGTTTGGCACATGGTTCCTTGTTGTGCACCATTTTTTACCATTAACTCCTGTTTGATTTTTTATACATCCTTGTGTGTATGGCAATTTACCTTTTTGTGCAATAAATTTGCCTACTTTTGCCAGTATTACACTATGTGGAGCCTTTCTTTTCTTTTATATGCCCATATTTAAGTCCCACTATCTACCTTGGCTTTTGAATCAACACTGGACCGAAACGTGGGAACATCCATGAGTCGGCGACCCGAAGGAGTAGTAATTTCCTGGTTCCAGTTTATGCAGTCTGTTGGTGTGATTAAGCGCTGCCGATCCACCACCGCATGGTGAGCTGGGTCCTTTTAGTCTGGTAAGAGTGTTTAATTCTCCCCCAAACCATTGGTGAAGGCACTCCAAGGTGATTTTTGGATTCGCACCTTAACAGCTTGGATTGCTTATTAGTGTTGCTCACGAATATTCGCATTGCGAATATTCGCTACGAATATTGCATATTCGAGTATTCGCGAATAACACGAATATCGCGGCGAATATTCGCTATTTCGAATATTCGAATTTTTTCAATTTTTTTTTTAGAACAGATCACATCCTAGAGATCCCCATCGACGTCTAAAAGCATTGCTGGTATGATTAGAGACCTTGGGCCGAGTAGCTGCAGCGCTCATTTTATATTGCCTGAAAAATCGCAATGCGATTATTTGGCAATAGCGATATCGCGCGATTATTTTATATTGTAATATATCACGAATATTCTGAGCCAATCAGAGTGCTCCATTCCGCATTTCTCGAAATTTCGCAATTATTTTGTATTGTAATATATCAAGAATATTCTGAGCCAATCAGAGTGCTCCATTCCGCATTTCTCGAATATTCGCAATTATTTTATATTGTAATATATCACGAATATTCTGAGCCAATCAGAGTGCTCCTTCCGCATTTCTCGAATATTCGCAATTATTGTGTATTGTAATATATCACGAATATTCTGAGCCAATCAGAGTGCTCCTTCCGCATTTGCCGAATATTCGCAATTATTGTGTATTGTAATATATCACGAATATTCTGAGCCAATCAGAGTGCTCCATTCCGCATTTCTCGAATATTCGCAATTATTTTGTACTATAAAATATCACGAATATTCTGAGCCAATCAGAGTGCTCCATTCCGCATTTCTCGAAAAATCGCAATAGCGAAAAATCGCAATAGCGAAAATTCGCAATAATTTAATTTCCAAAAAATATCACGAATATTCGTATTTAGCGAATATTTCTCGAATATTCGACTATATATTCGAGATATATCGCGAAATCGAATATGGCATATTCTGCTCAACACTATTGCTTATTTACAGCCTATACATTGTGGACTCTGATTAGTTTTATTTGAATACGAGTTTGAAAGAACTGTTCCTCTTCATCTATAGATCTTGGATTATGGCATATATCATCCATCTATGTTCGGACATTTATTTATATCACATTTATGATGCACTGTCATTATAATTTGTATATATTTTTTCTAGTTTTGTATGCAATTTAGTTTTATTATTATTTCACATATCACGTGTGATCATTTATCCACTTAAACTCAGCCGTTCAAGTGGTCATTTTATACTTATAGCGTTGCACTTTATCATCCATATTCCTATTTGTCAATTTGTGAGTTGTAGTGTTAGCAGCTCATTCACCTTTCCATATTTGGCACAATTTTTTGTACTTTTTCCATTTCAGTAAGGTGAGTGGAACATTTCTCTCTCTTCTGTTGAGATAGCCGGAAGATTAATACTGGCGAAATAAGTAGATAGCTCTGCTGAGGTATAATCAGCCCTAGAGGTATATAAATCCTGATAGTAGGACTTAGATATAATATGGCTAGTCTGATTGAAAACCTACCCCTCTGCATTGATTAGAGCAGAAACGTGTGTAGGTTTAGATTGAGACCTTACTATCTGAGCCAATAGTGTACTATTCGCCTCTCCCTCAGCCCAGCTCAGTCTCTTCTGGAAGAAGAGTTTATTCCAAGCCCTAGATTCCAACAATTCATTCAGTCTATTTTGAAATGAGAGCCATTCCTGTTGGGTATCTGGAGAGAAATTCTGAATATACATGGCTTCTGCCACAGAGGTATCAGCCTTTGCAAGCTCAAGCTCTCTATGGGAGGCACTTTTAATAATACTTATATTCTGGATTAACATTCCCCAAAGATAGGCCTTTAAAACATTCCATACAACTCGTATAGAGTCGGAGTCCAAGTTAAGGGACCAAAAATCCACATTTCGAATGGAAATGGCATCCTCTTGGGATATGGTTCCAACTAGAAGGGGTTCAGCCGCCATGACATATTAGATGCCCGATGCCCTGATGTTAGAGTAAATAACAGAGGGGAATGGTCTGAAATTCCTTGAGGTTCGATATATACATCTATTATATATGGTATAAGATCAGCCAAACACAAAGCCAAATAAATTCTTGATAATGTGTTTTACAGTAGCATGCAAAAGCATTTTTCGGGATGTAACTTTATCTACATATCATACAGTCCCAATTCCCTGCATAGTCTTCCAAAAGGGGAGAGGTGCCCATCATTCATTGACCTTGGAGATGGGCAACTGTCCTGCCTTGTATCAATTACACTATTAAAATCTTCAAATACCAATATTGGCATCTGGGGTGAAACCCCCGCAAAGGAAATGAGCTGACGAAATATTTCTGGGTTATAGTGGGGAGGTATGCTAAGGAGGAAGGGCTCTGTTTGTTGCCGGCTGGCATCTGTTTTTATGTGAACGATTTTACGTGTATCTTGTAAGTACCACTTACTTTTTTTAAATAAACCAATCATACGGAATTATGCTATGGTGCACCTTCTTTCTACACATGTTTATTCGGTGAAGTCTATGAATGTGAAGGAAGCCAGCTCTGGGAATTTCCACCTCGGGAGTCCACTACAGCTTGTAAAGGCCGCGGCTGGGCTATAGCCGATTGCTAATCGAGCTTGCCCATTTAGTAAGCGGCTTTGATAATCTGTGGTGGGTCTTCACCTAAGTGTGTAACATCTGTGAAGTCACTGTGGTGTGAAGTTTTGGAGCATATCTCTCAAGATTGAATTATCTGTGTACACACTGATTGGTACTCACTTGGACTATATTTAGTCTAACATTTTTGGCTTCAGTGGACTTTATATTTGGTTTAGTGGTGCAGTTTTACCCTCTTTTTTCAATGAAGAAAAATGGTCTTTGTCGAAGATTTCAATAAGCCGTCGTTCAGCAACGTTAATCGGGTCATTACCCTCGGCATTCTCTGGTATACCCAGTACCCTGACATTATTAGAATGTAAATGGGGGCGTGGCCAAGCACCGGACCGAGATGGCTGCTTGATTCCCCTTCTCTGACACTGACAAGCAGAACTTAAGCCATACAGGACCCATAAGCGCCTGAAAAGGCATAGGAAAGGGTCATCTTACCTCCTCTACACCCCGGGAGACGATGGAGCCAGGTCAGTCAGCACAACCACTGATTCCTGAGATGTTCCGCGCGGCGCAGGCGGTAGGCCTCAAAGCCGCGGCCTCGCCTAAGCCTCTCGTCCCACCCGGCGGCTCCAGCACCATCGCGGATGCCGCGAATAGCGCGATCAGCGCTGTAAACAAATCCGGGCTCCACACAAATGACCCCAGCATCTCCTCTCATGTCCTACCCATCCAGGCACCTCAGCCACCCCACCAGACACCACCGCTAATGATGGCACAGCCGTTCAGCCTGGCAGACTTGCAAGCCAACCTGCAGGCTGTGGCCCTGGACATAAAATCATCCCTGTCTGCTGCCATTAGTGAGCTCCGTGCTGACATACAGGGCATAGCAGCTAGGACGGTGGTGATGGAACAAACTGCTGCACGCCATGCGGATGCTATTAAACAAGTGCAGAAGAACGCTGACATGCACCTCACCCATATCATTGAAATACACCGCCATTTAGAAGACCTGGACAACAGGGGGAGGAGACATAACATTAGAATAAGGGGGGTCCCTGAAATGCCTGACCAAATCCCTGTAGAACGCACTGCGGAAGCTATATTCAATGATATACTGGAAAGACCGCCTGACACACCGATCGAGTTCGAGAGAATTCACAGGGCCCTCAGGCCCTGAGGGAGAGAAAATGACCCCCCTAGAGACATAATCTGCTGCCTGGTAAATTTTCCACTGAAGGAAGCCATCTTAAGGAAAGCGAGAGAGAGAAATAGAGTAATTTTCAACGGTACTGAGATTAAACTCTATCAAGACCTCTCGAACATTACACTGCAACAACGCAGAGCACTGCGTCCGATCACAGAACAATTGAGATCAAGGGGAATTCCGTACAGGTGGAAATTCCCATTTTGTCTATCAGCCACACACCAAGGCCATACAGCACTGCTCCGCACGCCTGATGACCTCCGCTCCTTCTGCGAAGCAATGAATATCCCCAGGACGGAGGTCCCTGACTGGTATAGTTCATTTATGCTGAATGAACCGTGGATATAAATCTCCAACAATCTAACTCCCAGAGCTCAAAGACAGAGAGATAGACGTCGCAGATCACCATCTCCCCGTAACAACAGGGGAAATGAAGCCCAAGGAAATCCAGGAAACTCGCCACCCAGACGTAGAGATCGCCTTGACTACCAAGACCACATGGACACCTAAATATGCTTCTACATCTTTTGGTTCGGCTCCCCACATGCCCCTCTTTTTTCTTTTCTTCATATGGTTCTTACATGGAGCTGCTCTTTCTAGATCTACAACTGATCCTCCTGGCTATCCCTGAAGCACTCCTAAAGGAAGATAAAGGTTACACACAGGTCCAAAACCAGCTCAACATACCTATGTGACTCCCCTTTATTTTTATTTTTGTTTTTGTGTTTTTTCTTGCTGTTCTGCGTTTGTTTTTTCTCAACACCCCTGCCCTTGCTCCTTTCAGTTTGTCCTCTGCAGAGATACCAAACACCCCCATCGAGAGACAATGCATCCTCAAGATGCTCTGAGCACCCGCTGATCTACTGGACAGTCTTTCATGATAAAGGTTTGTCTACCTCAACCGTTACAACCTCATCCCGTGTAAGTACCATCTCCTTTACTCAGTTTTTCTAAAGTTCAAGAGGACAATTGTTAGATATTGGGCTATGCTGCCCACTCATCTTCTGGATCAGATCCCAGGTAGGGGGTGTTTGACTTGCATATTGGGAACACACGGCCACCAAATGGCTATTTGTCCCGCTATAATATCCCAAAGAAACCTCACGGTCCTAGCGGTCTACATAGAACATCTAGGGTATTGCATGAGGAAAAGAGCAGGACACTAAAACCGTTATTATTCTTTGTTATATCAGTTAATACAGTTACTTGGACCTGAGACCTTTTAATCAGGACCCATATAAACTTTGACTCCTGTTTGAATCTCTAGCTCAGAAGATAATTGAAAAAGATGTACATTACACCCTGTTTTGTTCTGTGCTTATGCTGCATAGTATGTATATGCCTAATCAATAGGGATCTTGTCACATGGCTAGCGGAGACATGGCAGTTTTCAATTTCCACCCCCCTCCCACAAGGGAAATGCATTAGACAACCATTGAATAAATTGTTACTCCCATTGATCTCGGCCATGCCCGGTGGTTATGCTGAAGGATCCTAGAGAATATCTAGCTCGACAAGTTAAATAGTTTTGGTTTATTGCCCATGTTTCATACCTCAGGACATTATAATGGTTCATGTATTTACATGCTGTGTGCTTTAAACATCATAGGAAGATGGTTTCCATGCAGAGTAGCAATGTACCAAATCCCTATAGGGGTCACATATATAAATTGCTTAAGTGAGTTCTCCTATTTCCTCTTGGGTCAGTCCTGCAGGGCCTAAAGTACTAAGCTCTTTTCAAGACATCCAAGCGCAGTACTGGTCTCATATCTTGGACACATACAGACTCAAAACTTGTAACACAAGACCCAAGGCTTGGGCCTGGCTACTAACCACTCCCAAACTAACAAACGGCCCCCCGTATTCACCAAGATAAAGATGCTCCTGTAACATTAGGTTTTCTCATTTCTATTGTAACAACTGCTCCGAAGTGCCAGACTCACAAACAGATAGGAAGGAAAGGCAAGTGAGAAAGAGAGGAGCAGGTTTACGTTCAGAGCTTGGTTCTTCTCTTTTCTCCATCTGATTGTTTAACTTCCAACAATCAGAATCTATACATACGTCGGTAACGACTAAAGCCACGTACCCAAACAGAGGGCATTCCTTAACTGCCCTTTGAACCATCCGGAATTTGGTACATTTGGGTAGGCCAGCAGGTCTAAGCCTACTCCCGGTATTCCCCCCCTACCCCGCTCCCCTACACCACCCTTAGTATCTCTCTTCGACCCCCCCCCCATCCCCCCCCCCTTTCCTTTTTCTTTTTCCTTCCCTTTTTTTTTTATTATTTTTTTTTTTTTTTATTATTATTTTTTTTTTTTCTGTTTTTAGGCATAATCCAAAACAATGGCTTCCAACATCCACCTTACCTCATCACTGTCTATTAAAATACTTTCTGTAAATGCCAAAGGTCTCAATATACCAGAAAAAAGGACCAAATTCCTCAATGAGTTCCACAAACATAAAGCAAACATTGTTTGTATTCAAGAGACCCACTTCAAATCAGAAAAAGTCCCGAAATTCCAAGATAGGAGATATCCGATAGCCTTACACGCTTCTAACACAGAAGGGAAAACAAAAGGTGTCTCTATACTGATTTCCAATCAGACCCCGTTCCAGATACACGATACCATGCTAGACCCCAGCGGGAGATACTTATTTGTAAAAGGCAAACTGGAAAATCATCCAATCACAACCGCCAACATATATGCCCCAAATTCGGGCCAAGTAGCTTTCTTTCGCAAAATTAAAGAACTACTGACCACCTTTACCACGGGCATTCTAGTCTTGGGGGGTGATTTCAACACCCCCTTGGATCCCATTATAGACACCTCGAATGGAGCATCGAGCCTTCCATACAGAGCATTGAAACAAATTAAGATCCAACTTAAAGACTTAACGCTGCATGATACCTGGAGAACTCTGTTTCCTCAAACCAAAGATTACACATACTTCTCTACCATTCACCAAAAATATTCTAGAATTGACTACTTTTTTATTTCCCAACCTGACCTAACCCTCTTGAAAGCTGCAACAATCGAACCTATGACAATATCTGACCATCACCCTATAACAGCAACATTGTCTTTCCCCGATAAAAAAACAGTGACCAAGACCTGGAGACTCAACTCCACAGTCCTTAAAGACCCTATAGATGTGCTAGAATTGAAAGAGAAACTGTTAGACTATTTTGCAAGAAACGAAAATGATGAAACCTCCCTAATGACTCAATGGGAAGCACATAAATGTGTTATCAGGGGTGAATTCATCAACAGGCTAGCTAAAATAAAAAAAGATCGCCAATCGAAAATTAAATCCCTGGTAGACCGGATCCACAAATTAGAGACAACGCACAAAAAAAATATTGCGACCTCAACTTTTGATGAATTATCCAAAACCAGAGCACTTCTGATGGAGGAACTAAATCTGAAAACGAAAAGACAATACATATTGAGACACAAGATCTACTATGAACAGGGTAACAAGAGCGGGAAATTATTGGCCAAAGCAGTACAGAATAAAAGAATAGCCTCAACCGTGCACCAAATCAGGGACAATCAAGGGAAAACTCATTCCACTAATGAGGAGATAGCCAAACAATTTGAAGCATATTATCATTCGTTATACAACCTACCATCAAACCCAAAATGCCCCCAGAACTCAGATAAAAGATCTCAGCTAATTCATGACTTCTTAAAAAAATATAGCCCACCCAAACTATCTAATGACAAAGCACAAGAACTAGAAGCCCCTATTTCAGGGCCAGAATTCGATAAGGCAATTAAAGAAATGAAAGTAGGTAAGGCGCCTGGTCCAGATGGCCTACCCCTGCAGTATTACAAAACCTTTATCGACATCTTGAAACCGAGATTCCTGAAAACCTTTCAAACTCTAAACTCTGACCATCAACCTCCCAAACAATTACTAGAAGCACACATTACAGTCATACCCAAAGAAGGTAAAGATACAACACAAGTCACGAACTATAGACCCATCTCATTAATCAGCGTAGATGTCAAGATATACGCCAAAATTTTAGCCAATAGATTGCTACCCTTACTTAATACCTTCATAAACCCTGACCAAGTGGGATTTATTCCTGGTAGGGAGGGACGGGATAATACAATCAAAGCACTAAATCTCAGTCATTGGTTAATTTCCAATAAAAAACAAGGCTTTTTTCTGTCCCTCGACGCCGAGAAGGCGTTCGATAGAGTGGCCTGGGATTATATGGAGGCAGTTCTAGAACACATAGGCATCCTACCCCAAATGAGGACTTACATCAAAGCACTGTACATGAACCCAACCGCAAGAGTACGAGTAAACGGCCATCTATCGAACGCCTTCTCACTACGTAATGGTACGAGACAGGGCTGCCCCCTGTCCCCATTGCTCTTTGTCCTCACCTTGGAGCCCCTTCTAAATAGAATCAGAGCCAATCAAAATATAAAAGGAATCGAGATCCAAAAGAAAACCTACAAAATAGCCGCCTTTGCGGACGATATGCTACTCTTTCTGTCGGAATCCCACATCTCCATACCCAACCTTTTAAAAGACTTAGAAAACTTTAATTCACTATCTAATTTAAAGATTAACCACTCGAAATCAAATGCTCTCAACATCACACTAACGGCAAAGGCTGTAGATCTATGTAAAAGGAACTTTCCGTTCACGTGGGCCACACAAAGCATAACCTATTTAGGAATTGAAATTCCCTCCAATCTGAAAGACCTCTTTAAACTAAACTTCACACCAATACTAAAAGAAACTCACGAAGATCTAAAGAGATGGAATTCCCTAAACATATCTTGGTTTGGGAGAGCTTCCCTAATTAAAATGACAATCTTGCCTAGGTATTTATATGTTATGCAAACAATACCCATTTCCCTACCCGCTTCCTTCTTTGCATCCTTCCAAAAGGCCTGCTCCACATTCGTCTGGAGGGGCAAACCCCCTAGGATCAAACTATCTAGATTATGCCTACCAAAAAACAAGGGGGGTATAGCACTACCCGATCTAAAAAAATATCACCAAGCAACACTCATGGCCCGGATTGTGGATTGGAACATACATACAACAGTCAAAGATTGGGTATCACTAGAACACAGACAATGCACACAAGAACTCAGCACTTTACCTTGGATTCACCCTAAATACCATTCAAGGGATGCTCATTCACACCCCCTAATAGGCCCCACCTTAAAAGTCTTCCGCAGTACCTTTAAACCCACCAACACAACACCTTGGCTCAGCCCTTTATCTACACTCAGAAACAACCCGGATTTTCCTCCAGGTCTAGAGAAAGATTTTCTAACTCACCATTGGCCTCACGAGAAAATCCTAGTCAAACACTTTTTTAAAAATGGAAAAATGCTGTCTAGGGAAGACTTGAACATTGACATAAAACCTTTCCAAATCCCACACTGGACATACATTCAAATAAGACATTTTTTGACCAACTCCAAGACTGCACCCTCATGGACAAGACCACTTACTAAACTAGAAGATCTTTGCACGAAAGTAACCCCGCACAGACATATCATATCAGTCCTGTACAATTCATTGTTTGAGGATAAAACAGACTTCTCCAGCTCCTCCTGCCAGAAGTGGGAGAGGGATATAGATACCTCTCTAACTGATGAGAATTGGGAAAGAATCTACACATATGCACATGAAGGTTCTCTAAATGTGGCCACACAGGAATGCAGCTTCAAAATAATTACTAGATGGTATAGAACTCCCTCAGTAATCCACAAATTCTCTCCTCAAAGCTCTGACAGATGTTGGCGATGTAAACAAGAGGAGGGAACGATGCTCCATATATGGTGGTCCTGCCCTCTAATTAACAACTTCTGGAAGGTAGTTCACGAAACCATTACAGCAATTACATCTGAAACTCTCAAATTCAACCCAGCACAATACCTTCTCCACTTTAACTACCTGCCGAGAAAACGCTACTTAAAATCATTACCAATGATCATGATTAATGCAGCACGACAATGCGTCCCTTCCCACTGGCGCACAAACGTTACCCCTTCTAAAACGGAATGGTTTAGGAGAATTAACTACATTGAAAAAATAGAAGAACTCATTAGCATATCCCAAGAGAAAATAATGTCATTCGCAGCGATCTGGCACGACTGGATGATTTTCAAAGAGTCTCTGGATTATACAACCCATATGCAGTAAGAAACCAGGATACACCCAACAAGGTCTGCTACCTATACTGGAAAAATAAAATACATAGTCAAAATTAATAATTGAATAATTTCACGTTTTATATTACAATATTTTTTTTTTTTTCTTCTTTTCTCTCTCTCCCCCCCCTTTCCCCACGTAGCTCCTCTCCATTTCCTCCCTCCCCCTCCCAACACCCCTCCCTACACTTCACAACCGCTAAGGTAAAACTAGTTCCAACATCATACTTACAGGTTGAGGAGTGCCTCTTATTATTCAAAAAAAAAAAAATAATAATAATAATAAAGAGCAATAATGAGATACAAGATCTTTGATAAGATAAACTGTTAACCGTTGAATTATATTGATCTTATTCTGTACACTTCTATTTATCTCTCTCAAGGTTTTCTATATGTTTAATGAATGTTCCATACCAATTGTATGTAATATATGACATCAGTTGAAAAGTTAACAATGTAATCCTATGTCGATTTCTCATTTCTTTTATGCTGTATTATTGTGTTACTTTGTTAATGTCTTCATAAGCACCAAATAAAACTTTATGAAACAAAAAAAAAAAGAATGTAAATGATTTTGCATGTCTTCATCTTTGGAGATAGTAGTATTTAACTTGTGGGTTGCTGCTTTCATCTCTGTTACTATGTGAGGAAAAGTGTCCTCTATGCCGCTAACCCTGTTCCATAATGTCTTAGTGTGTTCCTGTACATTTTGGAGATCCCCACATATATGAACACCTTCTTCCCGTATGGCCTGTACCTGGCCTGTAAGCACAGAGAGGGAAGAGGAGCAATGTTGTATCAAAGAGTAAACATTCCTTAGTGTGGGTTCAAAGACCTTTTCAGTTGTACTCTCCCCTTCAGTTAATTTCTGAGTAGAAACAGTTTGAGTAGTTAATGTATTTGCATTCATACTCACATTGAACTTAGAAGAGGATGAAATCAAGGTGGGCATTTATTGTCACCACTGGGATGCAGTGACAACCGGACATCCATCTTTGTTATTTGCAGGCATGGTTCTTCTATACAGGAGATCCCCCCATTACTCCTTTAATTGTCCATGGTGGTCTGACATTGCATTAGTGCCTTCTTGGCTGCAGCATTTCCTTGTGCGATTTTTGACCTTGTGCTAGCTTTGGATTGAAAAGATCCTCCAGGATTTTAAGCAGATTTTATAGAAGTAGTAGTTGTTGTTGTGCCTTTACCCTCCTAGCTTTTAGACATGACAAATAAATAAATAAATCAATAAATAAATACATTTCCAGCATAGGGATCCACAGAAGAAAATGGAGCTGGCAGCCCACAGCTTTTTTCACGGCATAGGAGACCAGCACTATGGTGCATACAGTTCAGGTAAGCAGCAAGAAGAGAGGAGGGGAATACTTGGCTCTGTCACTTGGCTCTGTCGCGACACCTGCCTGCCAGCTCAGACTCAGCCAGCCCAACCAGCAGAGAAGGACACAGCTCTATCATGGCTCGGTCATGTTCACGGCTCAGTCAACCTTCGGTATGCATCGATCAGCACATTAGTATGGTTTTCAAATGAAAAAAATCTTAAGCGCAAGATTACGCATGCTCAGAAATTAAAGAATACATACGAAACTATTCAACACCTTACGCCACTTCTGACCTTGTATTCTGTCAAACAAAAATTCTCGTATTGTTAGTAACCTCTTCACTTTCAACGTGAGACTAGTATGCCACAAAAATTGGACGTTCTGTCATCTGAAAAATCAAAGCGTGTGTACCAGGCTTAAGCCAGGCATTTAAATTTATTATGGAAAAAGGAGATCATAAATGCACAACCGAAATGTAAATATGTATAATTTTTTTTTTTTTTTCAAAGATTTTTATTTGTCATGTAAAGGTTACAAGTGACAGTATGACAATAACAGACTACAAAACATGTGAGTACAGGTAACGTGTCACTGTGAACCTACAATCTGACTGCTTTGCTGTGATGCGAAGTGGGATGGAGGGGGACCTTCCCTCTACTGATCGGTATACCTGCGTAAACTGCAAACCAAAAAAGAAAATAAAACAATACAAAGCGTAACATCATTGAAACAGTTCGGGGAGGATGGGGGAGGAAGACAGTTGGGCGGGATTTTAACATGTATCTGATGTAACAGGGGCTTCCGGATCATTGGGGTTCTACCCAGCATCCGCCCACCCCTAAAGGGGACACACTGTGGGCGGGAGGGTACTACCGTAGGAGGTGAATCATGGGGAGTCATGCTAGATCCGGAACAGTGTGCACTATGAGGGGTGGGGTAGGGGAAGGGGTGTGAGTGGGGGGGGGGGTACCTCGGCCAATGAGTTCATGGGGGGCTCGTTCCAGACAGCCCGGACAAGAGAATAGGGGGTGTACAGGGGGACGGGGGTTGTAGGGATTCCTTATAGTGGGTCCAGCAAGACCAGGTGAGCCTGAACTTGTCATGCATGTCTTTAGATTGATGAATAATCCTTTCCATTTCCTCGACTTTAGATACTCTAGCCTGACATTCTCCTATCGTGGGGGGGGTTGTGTCCTTCCAGTGTATAGGGATGCATTGAGTGGCTGCATTGATAAGGTGTAGGATCAGGGATTTCCGGTACGTTGAGAGGGGGATGGGGGTGTGATGGAGCAGATATTGTGCTGGCGAGAAGATGGGCGTGTAAGTAGTGATGCTGGAAATAAGTGAATGAACTTCTCTCCAGAACGATTGTATCTTAGGGCACTCCCACCATATATGGAGGAAGGATCCTTCCTCGGAGTTGCACCTCCAACATGTGGAGGGGGTGTTTGGGAAAATGTTGTGTACCTTGTCGGGGGTCCTATACCATCGTGAGTATATTTTAAACCTGTTCTCCTGTGCAGAAACATTAATGGAGCCCTTGTGAGTGTGTAGGAAGACCGATGCCCAGTCACCTGGCGTCAAGCCCTCCGAGAGGTCGGCCTCCCACACACGCTGGATCTCGGTTCTGGGCTTGACGGTAGAGATAAGCAGGGAGTACATGGTCGATATCACGTGCCTTTGCGGTTCTGCCTGAGAACAGAGACGTTCGAAAGGAGTTAGATCCCTGTGCCAAGGCAGAGGACGCGGCACACTGTGAAAGAAGTGACGGAGCTGGAAGTACAGAAATCGAGGGATATGATGGGATGGGAATTTGGAGACCATCTCCTCATGGGTCAGTAGCGTTCCATTTTCGAAAAAGAGATGGGCCTTCAGCGGTGGACTGTCGCTAGCCCCTGAGCTAGCACGAGCTGGTATGTCAGAGGGGAAGTCGGGGTTTCGGGTAAGGGGCGTCATTGGTCCCGGCGAATGAGTCGTGTCAGCAGAGGTATAGGTGGCCTTCAAGGACAATAGGGTGGGGCCGATCAGCGGATGGGACTTACCCGATCTGGGGACGGAACTGGGGGTAATCCAAGGTAAGTTCGCGATGGGCATGTCAACAAAAGCTTCCTCTACCCCGACCCAAGCCTTATTATGTTTATGTACGTGCCAGTCCAAAACCCGGGTGAGAAGGCAAGCCTTATGGTAATAGGCCAGGTCTGGCAAACCAATTCCCCCCTGTTGTTTTGGGAGGATGAGTCTGTCCCAACCTATTCTCGCGGATTGACCCGCCCATAAAAAGGATCTACAGACTGTTTTCAGGGAGGTGAAGAAGGAAGGGGGGAGTTTGATCGGTACCGCCTGTAGTAAATATAGTAGTCTAGGCAAAACGTTCATTTTCAGGATCGCCGCCCTGCCGAACCAGGAAAAATGACCCTTATTCCAGCTGGACAAGTCTCCCTTGATAGTCTGCAGGGCCGGGAGGAAATTTTTGGTGTAGAGATCGGAGAGACGGGTGGGGAGTTTTATGCCCAGGTAGGTGATTTCATTGGGTTCCCATTTAAAAGGAAACTGCCGTTTGCAAAAGGCAACCTGAGCCTGGGGGAGGGAAACATTGAGCGCCATTGATTTGCCGTAATTAATTTGCAGGTTGGAGAGGGTTTTAAAGGTTTGCAAGTCGTCGAGTAGGTTGGGCAGCGTAACATGAGGGTTGGTCAGGAACAGTAGCACATCATCTGCGTACGCCGCGATCTTGTGGGTTTTATCCTGGACTGATACCCCTTTGATATCTGGATTGTCACGGAGTCTGCGAAGGAACGGTTCGAGGGATAGGACAAATAGCAAGGGGGAGAGGGGGCAACCCTGTCTGGTACCGTTGTGGATGGAGAAGGCGCTTGACAGCAGGCCATTGACCCGTACCCTAGCTGTGGGTGCAGAATATAGAGTCATAATCATTTGGAGGAAACGGTTAGGTATTCCCGATTTGAGTAGTGCTGCGGACATATAGTCCCAGGCCACCCTATCAAACGCCTTCTCCGCGTCCAGGGAAAGAAAGAATCCTTTTGTATCGTGAGTGGTCATCCAGTGGTGGATGTTGAGAGCCTTAGTCGTGTTGTCCCGGGCCTCACGGCCAGGGACAAAGCCAACTTGGTCAGTCGAAATGAGATCAGGGAGGAATGGGAGAAATTTATTGGCAAGGATTTTTGCATATAGTTTTACATCTACATTAAGTAGGGATATTGGGCGGTAATTAGAGACTAGTGTAGCATATTTACCCGGTTTGGGGATTAAGGTAATGTGGGCTTCTAGAAGGTCCTTATCAGTATGTGGGGGAAGGGGGATGCCATTGAAGGCTTTCACAAATCTTGGAAGCAAAAGTGCTGGAAACGTTTTGTAATAGCCGGAGGTGAGTCCGTCAGGTCCCGGGCTCTTCCCCGGTTTTAGTTGTTTTAAAGCTAGCTGGGCTTCTGCAAGTGTCACTGGTGTGTCTAGCTGCGACATATCAGGTGCTGGGCTTGGGGGTAGTCCGTAAGCGGCGAGAAATTCTTCTATGAGTTGTGGGCGTCTCAGGTTGGCCACGGAGGCGTGTGGTGTCGGGAGGTCATAGAGCGAAGAGAGGTATTGTACGAATTGTCGGGCAATGTGATCTGACCTACGCACTGAGGCGCCCGTCGGGGAGGTGATAGCCCGGATCGTGAGTGCCGATTTTTTCTTTTGCAACGCAGAGGCTAACAGTTTTCCCGACTTGTTCCCAAACTCGTAGTATAATTTATGCGTGAAGGCGAACTTACGTTGTAACCGCGACTGAAGTTCACCTAGTAATGCCTTTCTGGCTGCTAGGAGCGCCTCGTGTGCATCGGCTGCTAAAGTACGTTTATGGACCCGTTCCAACGTTTTCACACGTTCCGAGAGCTCATCAATGCATGCTTTCCTGAGTCTATGCCGCTTCGCCATTAGGGATATAATTTCACCACGGATAACACATTTGTGTGCCGCCCACACTGTGGCCGGCACCACCTCCCCGGATTCGTTTTCTTCGAAGAACTGGGTGAGTTTGGTCAAAATAGCTTGAGTGTCTGCCGGATCTAGGAGGAGGGAATCGTCCATCCTCCAGATCCCTGATTTAGGACGATGGCCCGGCCACTTCAAAGTCATCGTAATCGGGTGGTGATCCGAGAGGACCATCGGTTCAATGGTGGCCGAGGCGAGTAAGTGCAGGTCATTATGAGAGAGAAAGAGGAGATCAATACGGGAGTATTTAGAATGCATGGGGGAGAAGAACGTAAAGTCTTTTTCGTTCGGGTGTAGCGTGCGCCAAGAGTCGTGCAGGGTGAGTGTGTTCAGTTGGGATGTTATAGCCTTAAGAGCGCGGTACGTTAGGCAGGTGGACCCGTTGGACGTATCCAGAAGGGGAGCTAGCGGTACATTGAAGTCCCCGCCCAGCACCAGTATGCCCCTCTGGAAAGCCGTTAGGAGGTGGAGTGTGTCCCGAAAGAATTTGACTTGGTGGGAGTTGGGGGCGTAGACGTTTGCGACCGTGATGGGAATGCCATGAAGCGTGCCCTTCAAAAAGATGTACCTTCCCAGGGTGTCTTGTTGAACATCTTCAATCTGTATGGGACAATGTTTAGAGAGCAGAATTGAGACCCCCTTAGACTTTGATTCAGCATTGGTGGCGTGATACACCGTCGGGAAATATTGGTTACGTAACTTAGGGACAGCATCAGTTCTAAAGTGGGTCTCTTGAATTAGGACAATATGTGGCTTTTCTTTTTGCAGAGTGTATAATAACCGTGAACGCTTTTCTGGGGTGTTGAGCCCCTTTATGTTTATCCGGGGTCGGCGGGGTTTGGCCGAGGGCCTCCATCTCGAGGGTAACGAGAGAAGGGGGGAAGAGGGGATGGGAAGCGTGGATGGGAGAGAAGGAGGGGGGGACAGTAGGAAGAGAAGGGTAGGGTACGTGCGATGGCACAGAGTGAAAGACAACCGAATAGGCTGGCGGAGGCTAGTCCACCTACCTATGAGGGAAGGGGGATTCGGTAAAGTACAACGCGAACGGGGGAACAGGTCCAATCACAGGGCCTGAGCACCGCCGTCCGTGCTAGTGTGGGGGTTGGAACGATCCCCACTGGAGACGGTAGAAACAATATAGGAGATCAAAAGGTTCTGAGTGTAACTAAGAGTGAAACCAAAATAAACCAAACTAAATTACTAAATCACTAATTCACTAACGGCCACCCCAGAGCAATGCCTTCTAGACAGAAGGGATAGTTAACAAGGGAGAAACGTGTTACCGAGTGTCCCGTGCGCCACTCCCCCGGCCACATGTGGGGAAGGTGCAATACGGCAGGCCTCAGGGGCGCCGCTCTCGAGGTCCAGAAGCTTAACCAGCTTTGCTACCAGGCCCTACAACCTACAACTAGCAAGCCACTGAACCTCGGATTGCATCCCCCTGGCACCAGGCGAAGCCCAGGGGGCACTCATGCGGGCAGGAGTGTCGGTGAGCCGGGCTGTCATTGCCCAAAGGCTCAGGCGTTGGGTGGCAGAGGGGGTCTCCCAAGCCAGCTGCTAGCGACAACCTGGGGCCCCGGAGCCTAGCTCAGGGCAGAGAGGTCTTATGAGGGTATCAACAGGCTCGGGGGACCTTGTACCCTCTCAATCACCTACCTCAGCACGAGAGAACATTTTAATAAACAATCAATCAAGGTCCACACAATCTGAAGGTGGACGCGGCTAGTCCACACTACTATAGGGTCAGCTGTCTATGTCCTCTGCGGCGGGTAGACTGTGGGAAGTTGATACTGGTGTGTTTACAGTGTCACTTGTGGTTGTAGATGTGGCGGGATCAGGAAGCCTCCACAGGACCGCCGTGCAGCGGTGAAGTCTAAGCTGATATTACAGTCGGTGGGCACCCACAGGTTGTGAGGAGGAACAGAGCCATGTTCTTTTGGGTGGTGCACAAGGTAGAAGGTGAGTCTCTTACCGGAGAGGTGCTCCGCTGCCTCTACTCAGTCCGTGGAGCGAGGGAGTGAAGGGACCGGGCGGTCGACAGGTCTATTATTCAGAAGTCATCCTCGCGGGCAATCCGATGGTAAGCATTGCGTTCCGGTCTTGTGTCCGCAGCAGCGTGAAGGGGCCGGTGATCGGAGGAGCGAGAGTGAAGGCTGCATCTCATTCATGGGATACGGGAGCCGGGAGGAAGGATCCTCTCTCTATCCGGGTCACGGCGGACATCCTGTTGCGTCGAGGATCATGTGTTAACTGATCAAATCCAGATCCGCCCCATCGAGACACATCCTGTAGGTAGGCTTCCGCCGCGGGGCAATGTGGGATTTGTAGTCCGAGGAGGTTTAGTAAGATGACCAGGTGGGTGGGCTCCGTTCAGTGGCGTAGGGTGGAGATGTGGCGCTCCGACATGTACGGCCTAGGGACGTCTTAGTATGAGCTCACCTCCAGGACAGCCAGGGTAGCTCATGTAGCGAGGAGTGCTAACAGACGTTATTAAAAGTTGTACCGTGCAAACACACATAACGTGGCAACCATTAGAACAGCCATAACAGTCCTACAAGCGTATTGTTTAAATGCAGGTTAACTCAAGTAGAGGAAGACAACTCACTTTCAGCCCTGTCAGTAGTCTCTCCGGGCCCTCCTAGCACCGGGGGTCGGGGACATCTCATCCGGTGCTCCGGGGCCTTGCGGGCCTCCCTGGTTTATGGATCCCGACGGGGATCTCCGGCGTCGGAAGCGGGAGGCTTGAGTCTCCATAGGTTCATCCCGGGGTTTAGGCCATCGGTGGACAGATTGCCGGAAGACAGCGTACCAGTCCGGTACTGCCACTAGGGGAATCCCGAGAGACTCACAAAAGCCGGGTAAATCTTCCGGAACCTTCAGCGTGGCAGTATGGCCTCGGTGGGATGCCGACAAGCAGAAGGGGAATTTCCATTGATAACGGATTTCCTTAGCTCGCAGGACTTCCAACAGCGGCTTGAGGTCACGTCGGTTCTTCAGCGTGATCCCTGACAGGTCTTGGTATATTTGGACCGGTTGGTCTCCATGGACGAGTCGCTTGCCTCTGGCCTTCTTTAGGACGGATTCTTTTAGCGCGTAATCGGGCAGGCAGCAGACGACATCTCGAGGGGGGTCCGAGTCCCTTCCCCTGGGGCGTAGAGCGCGATGAATCCTGTCAAAGGTTATGGCAGTCATGGGGGGCCTTTCTAACACCGAGTTGAATAGTGCAGTTACTGCTTCAGGGATGCGGTCTCCATCGATGGATTCCGGGAGGCCACGCACCCTAAGGTTATGGCGTCGGCCCCGGTTATCTAAATCTTCAAGATGGCGATTCATATCCCGGAGTTGGAGGGTATGGTCGTCCACCTTTCTTGTGGACCGTTAGAGGATGCCTTCGTGATCTGCTACCGATCGCTCCGTTTGGGAGACCCGATCATCCAGGGCGTGTACCTCAATGCGGAGGCCTGCAATGGCGGCCGCCAATGCCTCTTTAATGTCCGTTGCCACAGCTCGCAGATCGTCCAAAGTGAGGTGACGATGTGCCGAGGTAGGTATCTCCTGCGCCTGTGAGAAAGGGTTAAGAGGGGCTATCAGAACTATTTCAGAGTTGTCCGGAGGTAGGGGGTTTGCGAGGCTTTGTGTGGGGCCTTGGCGAGTCGGCGCCATGTTACCCCTCTGGGAGCGGAACATATCCGGGATGTGTTGCTGAGCGGTCCCGGTATTCCCCCTCGGGGACCTCGATCTCGAGGCAGAAGATGCTCTGGAAGCTGTACCCATCCTGCGCAAACGTTACTAAGGGTGAATATCTCCAGTTACTGCGGTGCTTGCTCTGAGGTGGCCGGAGCTCTAGATTTAAGCGTCCATCTTCCAGCAAGGTCCGGCCACGCCCCCCATGTATAAATTTATACAAAAAATAGGACTGAAAAGACAATGTTGCCACTGACTATGTTGTATGCTAAATAAATGACAAGTATTGATTCAAACACAATATAGATCCTTTAGTGAGTGATGAAGAAACAAAACAACGGAAACTACAAATGATTGTATTGAAAACAATATAAACCCTTAGGTGAATGAAAAGTCCAACAGGGACTGAAAGTGGCTATAGTCCATACATAAAAAACAAATATAAATATATGAATGTTGCTGTGAAGATCCTCATGTGGCACAAAACACCAGTGAGAGATGATACAATCACATCCGAAGAAAAACTGATAAGAAATGGCCGCTTACCAGATAGGTGAAAACGTCAAGCTTTTTACCAAGCCGGTCTGCCCTTAGATGTTCCTCTGAAGGCACTTGACAGATCAGCCGTTGAATCCAGATCTGAACACCGTTGGGACATCCATAAAAACAGAATCGACTTTTCAAGAACAGCCGCGGTTTACACTAGCAGATGTGGCCATTTCTTATCAGTTTTTCTTTGGATCTGATGGATCTGATGGATCTGTTGGACTTTTAATTCACCTAAGGGTTTATATTGTTTTTACTACAATCACTTGTAGTTTCTGTTTTTTTTTTTTTTCACTCACTGAAGGGTCTATATTGTGATTGCATCAATGCTTGTCATTTATTTAGCATATGACATAGTCAGTGGCAACATTGTCTTTTCAATCTTATTTTTTGTATCCTAATTTTTGTATCAGATTAAACATTTTCTTTCTTAGGTTGTGCATTTTTTTATCTCCTTTTTCCATTTAGCATGAACCTTATTCAGCTAATTGAATTGCAGCACCTATTCACCTTAGGCCGCATACACACACGATCGAACATGTCCGCTGAAACTGGTCCGCTACCAAGTTTCAGCGGACAGGTTTGATCGTGTGTACGGCCTATCGGACCGTTTTCCAGTCGACAGAAGTTTTCAAGCTTGCTTAGAAATCTGTCCACTGGAAACATGTTCGATGGTTAGTACACAAAAGCATCGGACCTAAAACCCGCGCATGCTCAGACAAAATGAGGGGACGGGAGCGCTCGTTCAGGTAAAACTCGTGTTTGTTTGTGACATGGCACATTCGTAATTTTAAATATCTAGTGTCTCGTTTATTGCCTCGTTTTTTTTTTTTTGACGTTCTCTTGCTAGAATAAACCCGTTCTATTGCTGATGCTATTTAGACTGAGTTGTCCCCTACTGAAATGTTACATTTTTGGCTTGTGTTTGTTGTTTTTGTAAATTTTGGTAGCCAGATTTTTTTGTCCTCCACTTGTATATATTTTTGTTCTTTTTAGTTAATGTTGATCTTATATATAAATATATATATATTTTTGCAAGTTATGTCAACATTGTGATTTTTTTTACTTGCTATTTTTTTTTTTTTGCAAGTTCTGTCAACATTGTGTTTTTTTTTTTAACTTGCTTTTTTTTTGCAAGTTATGTCAACATTGTTTTTTTTTTTTTACTTGCTATTTTTTTTATTTATTTTGTTGGCAAGTTATGTCAACATATTTTTTTTTTTATGGTTTTACTTTTTTTTTATGGTTTATCAAGTTGTCACACCAAATGTCCCCCCCTCCCCCAAGGAGTTTGTGTCCTTTGTAAATGAAGTATTGTATTTTTAAAATGTTTGATGCCTAATCACCACAGTATAAAACACAATAGACAAGGTTTGAACGTAAATAAAAAAGCCATTTATTTTGGCACAACACAACATTATAAATAAACAGAACGGCAGCATTTGATCAGTTAGCAAAATACATGCACACTTGGACTTCCAACATGATCAAGGAGAAAATGAATAACCTCAGGAGCCACGAAAAAAAGCAGCAGCACATGAACAAAGGAACCCAAGCTGTGGTACTCCAAAAGCTCACTTTTTTGGTTAATCAACTGGAAGGCAGGGAATCACTTTCTCGTATTCTTTCCAGCCTTCCTTCCAGGCTGCCTTACAGCGGAACTTCCATGGGGCCTTTCACGGCCCCTTGCAGATGGGGATGATGTGGCAGCAGGAGGATGAAGCAGATGTGGAGCAGGCCGGGCCAGGTCACTCAGGTCACTGTCTCTGGTCAGCAGGTCCCTCCGCATCCACCACAGGACCTTATTAATGAGGTCCTTTGCCAGGCCCCTTTGCTCCTCCCCCCTTGATTTAGTTCACGGGCGATGGAGGCGCTGAAGGCTTCTGTTGGGTTAAGGGGGGCCTCATTATTTGGGATGCCTCCCTTATCATCTCCAGGCTCTCCTCCTCCACCTGCCTCATGCACCTCCTTAGGCCTGGTCGCCTCATCTGGAGGGGAGGCATCTGGGAGATGGTGCTGAGCCTGCGCCTCTGGACCTGCTGAACTCCACTGGGCCCGGCCTCCTCCTGGCTGCCACTCACCCCTTCTGCCTGGCTGGCATCTTCAGGAGCTGACGGCTCCTGGCTGGTCTCTTCTTCCTGTGTATAAAAAAGGGACAATCACACACATTTTCAGGCTCTAGACTGTTTTAATTTTTCTTCATTTAAATTAGCATAAATTATTAAAGACAAAGATTGTGATGTTAAAATGAGGAAACTTACCTTAAGATACTCCTCCTGCAGAACTTGGATGATGGCAGAACACGTCTCCGGTATGATGACCCCAAGCGCCTGGGGAGGGATGCCTGTCAAGAACTTGAGGTCCTGCAGGCTCCTCCCAGTCGCCAGGTACCGCAACGTGGCAATAAGCCTCTGCTCGGCCGTGATGGCTTGGCGCATTACAGTGTCCTGCCTCGTGATATAGGGGAACAGAAGATCCAGCAGACGGTGGAAAACGGGGTCCGTCATACGGAGAAAGTTCCTGTAGTCATCAGGATTATTTTCCCGGATTTCCCTAATCAGGGGCATATGAGATAATCATCACGCTGGCGCAACCAATTCTTGACCCAGGAACTCCTCCTCCCCCTGTTCCTGGCCAAAGTCCTGGACTGATAATAAAATCCAGAACCAAGCCCATATGCAGCATGAACTCGAGTAAAGTCACGCTGCTGCTCCATCATGGCTTCAAACCGGCCAGCTGGTCAGTCAAGAACGCACTTAAACAGAAAGCACCCCCAAATCCAGCAATACCTGCAAAGAACGCACGACAAACAGATACGAGCGGACAGGACGCCACTGCAAAGCAGAAATGACCCGAAAGCCAGCACTGAATGCCTAATATGAACCCACAAGCACACACTGAACCCGAGAATACAACCTGTAAAGCGCGGAGACTGAAAAGCGCAAATCGGCTCTAACCAAACCTTCGCTAACAAGCGGGAACACGTAACTAGCAAAAGCTGAACCAAGGACGGCGCCGTAAGGTCTTTGGCCTTCCACCTTTATAGTGACGTCGTACGTGGTTTACGTGCCCGCGTTCTGGTCTGAGGGGATTTTGGTCCGATGGTGTGTACGCACATCAGACCAACAGACAATTCAGCCTTGTCTGCTGGAAACGGTCCGTCGGACATGTTTCCTCGGACATGTCTCATCGTGTGTACGCGGCCGTAGTGGAGGAGTTGGTCTTTTCACTTCTACATATATTTTTCACTTATTATACCAGTTAAAAGGTGGCAGACTGGATTTTTTTCACTTTTATTATTTGAATTTGTAATACCAGGTGTATGGACTGTTTGCTTCTTTTTTTTTTTTTTTGCTGAAGGAAGCTTTTTTTGTTTGCCTGCCTTGCAAGTTCAGTAACGACTTGAACTTTTACGAATGGCTGGCTGATGGTCTCGAGTTCCCATATTGCAATATAGAAAAGAAATTTACATTAGCTAAAATATCAGTTAAAAATGCATGTTCAAAGATTTTCCTTTCACGTTTTGTAAATATAAGATTAGTACATAAACAACTGATATTATACAGATATTGCTTCAGCTATCCAAATATCTAAAGATATGTCATCCCTTACGATACAGTTTCATAAATAAAAAAGTAATAGTAAGGAAAATTCTAAATTAGAGTGTTTACGGGGAATTTATCGTGATGTAAAAAAAAGGGGGGCAAAAAGGCATTTTACAATGACTGCTAGTATTGATTGATGCAGTATATAAGATTAAAGAGAAAGGCTAGAGTGAGCCAACTGATAACTAGAGATGGGTTAACACGTCCAAAAATTCAAAAATTGCAAACTTTAATGCAAACTGCATTGCAGTCATTAGGAGTCAAAACTTGAAAATAAAATTTCTCTAATTTTAAGGTCAATAAGCAAGGGATTGTCTATCAAAGAGCATGGGAAACTAAGCACTGTCATGTACCGATGCAGAAAAAAAATTGCTGAATCACATACTACACATTACTGGATGACATGATTGACACTCAATTTATACCATGTGAGATTTTTTTCTTTTTTTTCTTCTTTAAAAATGTTTATAGTCAAATGCGGTGTGTGCTTGTAACAGAATGGCCCGTGACACCCAGAGACGTTGGAAGGATGAGAGATACTCTTGTGCCAGCAGCACCAAAAACTCTTGGGTCGAAATCCACCCTGTGCCCTTTTGGGTATAGGGTGGCTAATAGTGAATCATAATTCATATTACATGAGATGGGACATTAATAATACTTCATATTGCAGGACTGAGATATCACAAGGAGTCATGATGACATGACCAGGTCAGCCAGTGAGTCATACCTTTTGTATAATAGGCTATTGAAATATCCTAAGGTGTTGGCTATTCAATGTAAAGACACCCACTCTCACTGCCATTGTGTGACAAAGCTGTATAGAGAACTTATTCAACTAGATGTCTGTGTTACTATTCAAGGTTAATTGAACCCTATTGATAATACGGTGCCGTCATGTCTAGCTACCAATTAAAGAATTATCCTCAGTGAGTGAATAGGGGGGTGGAGATTACATTGTCCTGTGATTAACTGCATTATGTTGTACTGGATATAAGCAAGCTAAGAACCAATAAAGATATTCATACATTTTGGAAACTAGAAAACGGAGCGCTGTCTCGTTTATTCTGGGAAATGGAATGGATCATGTCTGCCTGGTTGTTGTTGTGTCGGATAAGCTTGTCGTGGTTGGATGGAAGGTTGTAAGCGGTGGTGACCGTTATAGTGCTTATTTACAAAACATTTGGTGAGTAACCACCAAAAGCCTGGTATGGTTCAGGAGGGGGTGCTAGCTCTCCCCCCCTTTCCTGTCCTGCCAGGCTGCATGCTTGGATAAGGTCCTGCTATGGACTGGGGGGACCCCACGCCATTTTGTTTTCACATTTTTTATTGATGCCATTTTTTTTTTATTCAGCTGTCAGTGGGAATGCCCATTGAAAGCTGATGACTCAACAGTTGTTAAAGGTGCCACAACTGGTTTCCCAGCTCCGCTCCTTAACAATGAACTATTGACTGCACCCTGATTGCTTTGCCCAATCAGGGCTTAGAATGTACTGTGCAGCGCACACATGGGGGCGAATACCTGCTGAATGCCCATCAAATGATGCCGATTGACAATAACAATGCTCTAGGGGGACAGCCGGGAGATGATAAACCCATCCCTGGTTTCACTTATATCACAGAGCATGATACAGTATTATCACTCATTACCAGGTTTTATATTAGCTCTTATTGCATCTCTGAAGCCTCAAGAGAGGCAGTCCTCAGATAAAGTAAAGAAAATTGAGAATCACTGAGGAATTACAAGTGTGTGGTCAAACACCTTAGTATTGGTTCCCAAGCCCACGGGAACTCTGTGATTCTACAATAACTTTCAGAAATGTAACTGCATTTCAAAGTTGAATGCCTATTATATGCCCTGAGTGGATGAGTTAAGAGACTAGGGGCCAGATTCAGGTAGAAATGCCTATCTTTAGGCATGCCTAGCATCTGGATTTTAAACTAGGCCGCCGCAACTTTTTCAAGCAGGTGCTTTATTAATAAAGCACTTGCCTGTAAAGTTGAGACGGTACAGCATAAATCACCTGGCCGAATTCAAATCAAGTCAAGAATAGGATAGGATACCACTGGAGTATCAGAGTGAATTGGCAGGTCCATCCTCTTGGTAGAAATAGAAGAGCAGTACAGTAGACATAGAAAAGGAAAGAAAAACAGTTAACGGTAAAATAAAAACAAAATACGATATGTGACTTCACTTTTTTCCACATGCATTTTCCCTCATTGGATGTACCGCACCACCGCAAACAATGATATTACCGATCCCGGCAATGCCCCATTGGGTGAGATCAATTTGGTTGTGATGTATGAATCAAAGGGTTTAGCACAACTCATAGGTAGTTGCAGATGTCCGTGCGGCGAGAATGCATGACTTCCCCTTACAAGGAGAGTGATCAGAGTCGTATAGACCCACATGTAGGTACATTAACACATGTAACACTTACTAAGTTAGCTAAAATAGGCCTATGGAGTGCCTGAATAAAAGAAACGGAGCTAACAGTAAAAACCTATACCGTCCATAAATGCGACATGAAACGTAGCAAAAAAAATGCGGGTTTAACCGGGGCTAGCAGACACACAGCCCGAAAACAGAAAGTTAGAAGCCTGGCGGTGGCCTGGCCGGGCAGAGTGAAAAAAGCAAGCTTCCGCTTCCATCAAAACAGCAAAAAGATTATTAATAGAAAAACCTCAGCCATATTCCTGAAAGTCAAGTGGTGATGTTGGTTTGAGGCGCTTAGGTGGTTCCTTGCGTGGGCTTCGCTGGTCTCTGGGTGCTTGTTTCGCTCGATCAGCGTAGGTCATAGCGGGTGCTCGGTCCTCTGTAAGGGATTGGAGGAAGGCCCGGGCCTTGTCCAGAGATTGGATCGTGAGTTGTTCCCCGTCCGGGGTTTGCAGGCGTAGAACTGCAGGATAGGCTAGGGTAAAGCGGATGCCCCTCTTATAGAGATCTGCACAGATCGGTTGGAACTCTTTACGCTTGCGGGACACTTCCACCGAATAGTCTGCAAATAGTAAAAGTTTGTGGCCCCCAAGCTCAGCCGAGCACGATTTTCGGAAGGCTTGCAAAAGATTGGTACGGTCGGCATAATTCAGATAGCGTGCAATCACTGGCCTGGGACGGGCCCGATCATCCGATAAGGCACCTATGCGATGGGCTCGTTCTACAATACATTTGTGGCCAAGGCCCAGTATTTCTGGTAACGCGGCCGAGCAGATGTCCAGCAAAGATCCCTGTTTGTGGGACTCAGGGAGGCCGATTACCTGTAAATTTTTTCTCCTGGAGCGATTCTCAAGGTCCTCCATGCTGTCATGGAGGTGTTGTTGATCCTGAATGAACCGCATCAGGGCGCTATCCATGTTGTGCTGGTCGTCCTTTAAAGAGGAGATACACTGTTCTGCCATGGATAGTCTCATGGAATGTTCCCCAATTTCCTTGCAAAGCTGTATGATGCCCTCAGCTACTGCCCTGTCGACCGCTGCCGTGATCGTGGGAGAAAGCAGCGCCGCTACCTCTTTGGCAATCCGCTCGTGTGTGCCAGGCTGTTCTAGGGCTGCAGGGAGCAGAGTGTCCATAGCTTCAGGTGGATTGGTGCCCGAGAAAGACCCTGATGCCGATGGCAGTGGAGATACCTGGGGTGGGGGAGCGCCACGTGCAGCATCTTCTGCGGCCATGTTTGATGGGGCTGCGTCCTCTGCCACTATGTCAGCCGCGCCGGATCCCCGAGGCGTTTGGGCTTGCGTGAGGTACCGCTCCATGCACGGAGACTCGTGCAATGTGTGTGGGTATAAGGTGCCGCAATCCGGGACAGTGCCGGGGCTTTATAAGCTGATTTTCAGCGAGGTGGATACAGAGCCTCCGGAGCTAGCTTCCCCTACATGCGGCGCCGGAACCGGAAGTGGTATCTGGTTTTGACAGGTGGGATCCCTGTACCAGTAAGTGCCCTTATATTAAAAGTCAGCAGCTACAGTATTTGTAGCTGCTGATTTTTTTTTTCTGAAGGAGCCTGCAGATCCTCTTTAAAGAGAGGATATTTGAAAAATATTTCTTTATGAGATTTGTGCTTCACATTGGATGTGGGACGTCTACTGTCATACAGAAAACAACTGGTGTATGTATGTATGTTATACTGTATACAATGACAGTCAGTGCATTGTAGGCGATGCCCCCCTAACACCTCCGCCGCCCTCCCTATTCATGTGCCACGACGCTGGACACATGGATTCCTATAGCGGGGAGTGTTTTTTGAAGCACCTGATTAGAGCCAGAGGCTCTAATAGGCTTCAAAATAGGGTGGGCTTGGGGCACAGAGAGTTGGGACCATTGGGCCCCTTAAAGGTGTAAGACCCTTTGTTGACCCTGCCTGTACTATATTATGTAGAAGAATAGGTATCGGCCTAAACTGAGAAAAAAAATAGTTTTTTTTTCTTAAATTGGGATATTTATTATAGCAACAAGTAAAAAATATTGTATTTTTTTTTCAAAATTGTCACAGTTTTTTGTTTATAGTGCAAAAAATAAAAACCGCACAGGCGATCAAATACTACCAAAAGAAAGCTCTACTTGTGGGGAAAAAATAACGTCAATGTTGTTTGGGAGCCACGTCGCACGACCGCGCAATTGTCAGTTAAAGAGACACAGTGCCGGAAGCTGAAATTTCACCTGGGCAGGAGGGGGGTATAGGTGCCCAGTAAGCAAGTGGTTAAGATGAGAACGTGTGGATGGTCGTGAATCTGGAAGGGGATCCAGGGGATCCAGATTATGCCTAACATGGAAAACCTGTCAAACTCCTTAATATATTTCATTACTACCGGCAGGGATGAGCAGATATTAGTTAAGAAAAAAGATCATCTGCATATAATGATATATTTTCCTCCATGTATCCCTTATCAAACCGGTAACATCGGAAGAGGCCTGCATACAGTACAGTACATGCCAAAGGCTCTATAGCCAGGGCAAAAAGGGGGGACAGGCTGGGGACACCCCTGCCATGTAACCCGGGAGAGTCTAAAACTTGGAGACTGAAGGCCATTGACCCTAACCGATATGGTATATAGCAACTGTACCCGCTGGCAGAAGCCAGAGCCGAGACCAAATTTTTCAAGAATGGTCCATAAATATGACCATTCAACACTATCGAAGGCCTTGATTGCGTCTAACACCTATAGCACCCTTGTACTTTTAGGTACTGGTGCTGTTCTAAGGTAGATAAAGCACCTGGACCAGATGGCATCCACCCACGGATCCTAAAAGAATTGAGCTCTGAAATTTCAAAGCCACTGTATCTAATATTTAGGGACTCATTAATGACAGGAATAGTACCACTGGATTGGCGTAGAGCCAATTTGGTGCCTATATTTAAAAAGGGAACATAGTCTTTACCAACTATAGACCTGTTAGTTTAACTTCTATAGTTGGGAAGATACTGGAACGTTTAATAAAAGACCACATGGATGAGTTCTTGCTGGAAACAAACTATTTAAGCAACATACAGCATGGATTCATGAAAGACAGAAGTTGCCAGACAAACCTGATTTCCTTTTATGAAGAGGTAAGTAAAACCCTGGACAGAGGCGTGGCTGTGGACATGGTATACTTGGATTTTGCAAAAGCGTTCGATACAGTACTGCACACATGGCTCATGTGTAAGGTAAGGTCTACAGGATTGGATATAGCAGTTTGTAAATGGATAGAAAACTGTCTGTCTCGTTTATTCTGGGAAATGGAATGGATCATGTCTGCCTGGTTGTTGTTGTGTCGGATAAGCTTGTCGTGGTTGGATGGAAGGTTGTAAGCGGTGGTGACCGTTATAGTGCTTATTTACAAAACATTTGGTGAGTAACCACCAAAAGCCTGGTATGGTTCAGGAGGGGGTGCTAGCTCTCCCCCCCTTTCCTGTCCTGCCAGGCTGCATGCTTGGATAAGGTCCTGCTATGGACTGGGGGGACCCCACGCCATTTTGTTTTCACATTTTTTATTGATGCCATTTTTTTTTTATTCAGCTGTCAGTGGGAATGCCCATTGAAAGCTGATGACTCAACAGTTGTTAAAGGTGCCACAACTGGTTTCCCAGCTCCGCTCCTTAACAATGAACTATTGACTGCACCCTGATTGCTTTGCCCAATCAGGGCTTAGAATGTACTGTGCAGCGCACACCTGGGGGCGAATACCTGCTGAATGCCCATCAAATGATGCCGATTGCCAATAACAATGCTCTAGGGGGACAGCCGGGAGATGATAAACCCATCCCTGGTTTCACTTATATCACAGAGCATGATACAGTATTATCACTCATTACCAGGTTTTATATTAGCTCTTATTGCATCTCTGAAGCCTCAAGAGAGGCAGTCCTCAGATAAAGTAAAGAAAATTGAGAATCACTGAGGAATTACAAGTGTGTGGTCAAACACCTTAGTATTGGTTCCCAAGCCCACGGGAACTCTGTGATTCTACAATAACTTTCAGAAATGTAACTGCATTTCAAAGTTGAATGCCTATTATATGCCCTGAGTGGATGAGTTAAGAGACTAGGGGCCAGATTCAGGTAGAAATGCCTATCTTTAGGCATGCCTAGCATCTGGATTTTAAACTAGGCCGCCGCAACTTTTTCAAGCAGGTGCTTTATTAATAAAGCACTTGCCTGTAAAGTTGAGACGGTACAGCATAAATCACCTGGCCGAATTCAAATCAAGTCAAGAATAGGATAGGATACCACTGGAGTATCAGAGTGAATTGGCAGGTCCATCCTCTTGGTAGAAATAGAAGAGCAGTACAGTAGACATAGAAAAGGAAAGAAAAACAGTTAACGGTAAAATAAAAACAAAATACGATATGTGACTTCACTTTTTTCCACATGCATTTTCCCTCATCGGATGTACCGCACCACCGCAAACAATGATATTACCGATCCCGGCAATGCCCCATTGGGTGAGATCAATTTGGTTGTGATGTATGAATCAAAGGGTTTAGCACAACTCATAGGTAGTTGCAGATGTCCGTGCGGCGAGAATGCATGACTTCCCCTTACAAGGAGAGTGATCAGAGTCGTATAGACCCACATGTAGGTACATTAACACATGTAACACTTACTAAGTTAGCTAAAATAGGCCTATGGAGTGCCTGAATAAAAGAAACGGAGCTAACAGTAAAAACCTATACCGTCCATAAATGCGACATGAAACGTAGCAAAAAAAATGCGGGTTTAACCGGGGCTAGCAGACACACAGCCCGAAAACAGAAAGTTAGAAGCCTGGCGGTGGCCTGGCCGGGCAGAGTGAAAAAAGCAAGCTTCCGCTTCCATCAAAACAGCAAAAAGGCGTGGCTACCGCGCAAAGCTGTATGGACGTGTGAATCCACAGCTCCGCTCCAGGCAAGGGAACCGCCGAAGCTAGAGGCACGATTATCGCCCGTGAACCACACACAACGCCGCACACTGGTCCCTAAACACCCGCGGCATGACCCGCAAGCGGAAAGAAACGACGGCGCCGAGGAAATTGGAGGAGTTTTACCCGCCGAAGGGTCGCGGCCTAAGCCAAGATGGCGCCGGAACGGAGACTGTCTCCCCCTCCTCCTCAAGTGGCTCGGGATCCGGAGCTTCCAGCCCGGGAGCTCAGACAGACCAGCCGCGGCACTTTCCAACAGTATCCACCCCTCTCTCCAGAAGCCCGGCGAAGTCCAGACCACGCTTGGAGGAAGGCGCCAGGAAAGGGAGCGCTGAGCAGGAGTCCATGGAAGACATGAGGGAGCTGGTGGATCCGTTCACTGCATTCCCCACATCAGGTAAGGCAGTCTCGGACACCACTCTGAAGGACATGTTGGTCTCCCTGCGCAGTTCCATGCACGCTGACATGATGCATTGTATGCGCAACTTCAAAGCTGACATAGGAGAGATGGGGGAGCGGGTCACACATGTTGAGGAGAAAATGGGGGAGTTTGCCAGCTCTCATAATACCCTCATTGATGCTCACTCCGAACATTCAGAGGAACTGGCCTGGCTTAGGGCAAAGGTGGCTGACCTCGAAGACAGGTCAAGGAGGAATAATGTAAAAATTAGGGGGGTCCCTGAAACAGTGCTCCCAGCACAACTGCACCATTATGCCCGGGACTTAATTCAGCAAATCCTCCCATCTGTTCCAGAGTCAGAATTGCAAATAGACCGCATACATAGGCTCCCTAAGCCGGCCCACCTGCCCGACAACATACCCCGAGATGTCCTGATGCGTGTGCATTTTTATCATGTTAAAGACCAGCTCATGATGTCATTCCGAAAAATGCAACAAATCCCAGAGCAATTTGAACGCATCCAACTCTTTGCGGATTTGTCCCAATTCACGATGCAAAAGCGTAAATCTCTGATCCCAGTGACCAAAGCTCTACGGAACCACAATATCCCATACCGCTGGGGTTTCCCGGTTAAACTCACGGTCACGCATGATGGGAAAGACTCGGTAGTGACGGATATAGAAGAAGGTCTTGCACTGCTCAGAGCTATGGATATTCTCCCAGACCAGACACAGGCTGGACCCTCACCTCCTGAGAAGCTCAGAGCTCAATTTGAATGGCAAAAGGTGACAAAGAAAAAAAGTGGTAAAAAACGCAATTCTTAGACTGCCTCTTTAAAGCTCAATACACTCCTCAAGGTTCCCGCCATGGCCTGGTATACTTGTACGCAAGTTTTTTTTTGTGTCTACCCCTTCAGTTATGGGTAGAGATTCTGCCCTCAGGTTCTTGATTGGACAAGTCTTATTTTTTTATTGTATTATCTATTGTTCTTTTCTTCTTCCCTGTTTTTGTTTTGCTCCCTACCTCCCCTCCTTCCCCTTGGATCGGTCTGCTCTACGATGGTGTCGTCCCCCCTGCACAGCTCTGAAATGGATTGGTCTGCACCTCCCTGCCTGCTTTCGACGCCGCAAGCCTGGAAGTTTTTGCTACTTTGAGTACAAGGTACTGTTATCATCTGCACCCACACCATGCCTATGGCGCTTAAAGTAGTATCTTTCAATGTAAATGGTCTCAACCACCCGGCCAAACGGGCCTCGGTCTGGAGGGAGGCGCTCAAGCTCCAGACCGACGTTCTTTGCATTCAGGAGACGCACTTTCTGGCTCTGGAGCCGCCTCGTTTTCAACACAGGAACTTCCCACATATCTTCTCAGCATCAGCTTCCACTAAGCAAAAAGGGGTCCTAATTGCAATTAGAGACACTGTTGCCTTCAAGTTAATAGAGTCCCATGCTGACCCCGAAGGACGCTATCTTGTCTTACTCGGTGAACTTAACAACAAACCCTTTACAATTGTCAACCTGTACGCTCCAAACTCCCACCAATTTCGTTTCTTGAAGAGACTGTATCGTAAAGTAGCTACCCTTCGGTGTGGATCTTTGATAATCTGTGGGGATCATAACTTGACAGTGGATCACTCTTTGGACTCCTCCTCTGGGGTGAGGCGCCCGCCGCCTCAGCTCCAAAGCTTGATCCATGCTGAAGACATTTTTGATGTGTGGAGGTGTCAGCATGCAAATGAGCGTGATTACACTTTTCATTCTGCTAGACACAATTCCTACTCAAGGATCGATCTCATTTTGGTTGATAAAATGCTCCTGCAGGCGGTGTCCTCCTCCACCATCCACGACATTTCGTGGTCTGATCACGCCCCTGTCTCGATAACGGTGGTGGAGGGGCACACCCCTAGTCCTGCATATGTGTGGCGGGCTAATTCCCGAGTGTTTCAGTCGCCTTCCCATGTGGCTTTGCTAGCTAAAAGTCTGTCTAATTTCTTTGCCGAGAATACAGGCTCGGTCTCAGATCCTGCAATGCTGTGGTGTGCCCATAAGGCTTTTGTTAGAGGTGTTATTTTACAGATCTGTGCGAGGGAGAAAAGGCAGAGGACACAAAAAGTAGACAACCTCCTTAAAAACATTAAAATTTTAGAAACTCAAAACAAACTCAGAGCCACCGCCCAACTAGCGCAAAAACTTTCTCAATATCGGTCTGATCTCAGACTTCTGCTTCTGGACCGTTATGACAAACATCTCCAGAACCTGAAATTGTCCCATTATTCCTCGGGCAACCGAGCGGGTAAATTCCTGGCCCAGAGGCTTAAAGCGGCGAGGGTCAAATCTAAAATCCCCTTCCTGCTTCACCCGTCTAATAATTCTAAAATCATTAACCCAAAGGAAATAGCGAACTCTTTCGCAGAGTATTACTCCTCTTTGTATAATCTCAACACTGATCCCAACACCCCCCAGCCCTCAGAGGCCGACATTCAGGCCTTTTTTGCCAAAATCAATCTCCCCTCCCTTTCGGGGGACCAACTCCAGTCTTTAAATGCACCTATTGAGGAGTCTGAGATCAGGAGACTTATCAAAACTCTCCCACTGGGCAAGTCCCCGGGACCTGACGGCTTGCCAAACGATTATTATAAGGCTCTTCACGACAACCTAACGCCCACCCTGCAGGCCGTTTTTGCCAATGCTGTGTCCTCCGCCTCGTTCCCCTCCGAAATGCTTAAGGCATATGTGGTCACGATCCCCAAGCCGGGGAAGGACCCCTCTACTCCAGCTAACTTCAGACCAATATCATTGCTCAACACTGACGTTAAGTTATATGCAAAAATTTTAGCTCACAGACTTCTGCCTGTTCTCCCGACTCTTATCAGCTCTGACCAGTCTGGTTTCACCCCGGGGAGGCAGGCATCGGACGCCACTAGGCGGGTGCTTGGGGTTGTGCAGTGGGCTAAATCCTGTCGGACGCCTTCTCTGCTATTGTCCTTGGACGCGGAGAAGGCGTTCGACAGAATACACTGGGGATACATGAGACACACTTTGGATACATTTGGCTTTGTGGGGCCCATCCTATCGGCCATACTGGCTTTGTATTCCTCTCCCTGTGCCCAGGTATATACATCTAATCTGTTGTCGAACGCTTTTTCTATCTCTAATGGCACAAGGCAGGGGTGCCCTCTGTCCCCTTCAATTTTTAACCTCCTGATAGAACCCCTAGCGGAGAGGATTAGATCCCATCCACACATCGCAGGCTTCCCTATTCAGGGCAGGTCTCACACTATTAACTTATTTGCAGACGACATTATAATATTTCTCTCTTCCCCCTCGGTCTCCCTTGCGCATGCTCACGATACCCTAACAGCATTCAGCAACATATCTTACTATAAAGTGAACTTCTCAAAGTCAATTATTCTCGACCTGGGCATTCCACTACCTATGAAGGCCCATCTCCAGAAAACTTTCCCCTACACCTGGAGCAAGTCCTCCATTACCTATTTAGGAATCAAGGTTTTGGCGGATGCGAGCAAGCTTGCGGACGCCAATTACTTGCCACTCATCAACAAACTGACCACCGACACTAAAAGACTCTCTAACACAGAGTTGTCATGGACTGGTCGTTTGGCCACGTTCAAAATGATGATTCTACCTCAGATGCTTTATATTTTTAGAACGCTTCCAATTCCCATACCCAAAACACATCTCAGAGCACTTGGGATGATACTCTCCAAATTTATATGGAAAGCAAAAAGGCCATGTTGTGCAAGAGCTTTGCTAGTCAGACACAGAACGGCGGGAGGAATGGGACTGGTAGATATCCGAGATTATTTTCGTGCGTCGGTTCTGACGCAATTGAGAACTTGGCTAACTACATCGACAGGCACAAACTCAGACTCTATCTGGGCGGACATTGAAGCATCCCTCTGCCCAACCAACAACCTTAGGCTCCTTCTCTTGCTAGACGCCTGGAAGCCGCTTCCCATACGCACCTTGCCGCTCACACTTCAGGCCTCCCTTGAGGCTTGGAGGGAGCTGCGTGATGCACCCCCCCTTCCCTCTGGGTATATAATGGTTCCCGCCCCTGTAGAGATTCTCACCCTGGCTATCCCGAACCTCTCAGTGTCTGGCTGGCGGGACAAGGGGATTCTGACTGTTGATGATCTATATCACAAGGATACCCTCCTCTCGTTCGCCTCACTCCAAAGTAAGTTTGCCCTACTCACCACGGATTATTATACATATCTCAGAGTTGCTCACTTTCTCAGATCTCTGCCCTCCCACCACATACGCTTCCACAAAGAGGTTTGGAATTTCTACACCTCCTACCCAGCCCCATCCAAAGGCATCTCATTTTTCTACAATTTTTTCCAACACAAGATGCATTTCATAAAATCTCAACCTTTCAAAAAGTGGGAGGAGGACTTGGGAGAAACTATATCGGAGGAACAATGGCAACAAGCGTTCCGATCGATATATAAGGCGTCTAGCTGTGTTAACCACTGGGAACTAGCCCAAAAAATTGCCCTTAGGTGGTATATGACTCCCTATAGACTCTCTAAGTTTGTACATCTTGGATCCCCGCTATGCTGGAGGAACTGTGGAGAGTCGGGTAACTTGTTACATATGTTTTGGTCATGTAAACACTTGACAAGCTTCTGGAACTCCATATTTTCCTACATATCCAGGATTACTGGATTTCTGACTCGCCCGACCCCTGCCTTGGCAGTACTCCATATAGACATTGAGAGGTTCCCACCTGACCTCAGAGTAGTGGTCACACATATTCTGCTAGCGGCTAGGACCCTCATTGCGAGGCATTGGAAAGCGGACAGAGCCCCCAATGCGTCAGATGCTTTGGAGATCATGCGATCGCATTATGTATACGAGTCCTTAATTGCAAATAGGAGGGGCAACAGGCAGAGGTTTGACGCTATTTGGCAGGTGTGGACTCGGCACTTCCAGAACGTACCTTAGGCATGCCTTTTATATGTATGTTTGTATTATCTGCCGTATGTTATTTATGTTATTTTTGTTATTTTTAGTATGATTACTGATTAAACGACAGACAGACCTTACCCTCCCCCCCTCCCTTCCCTTCTCCTTCCCCATCCCCCCCCTCCTTTTTCCCCGTTTAAGTTGACCAGTTTGTATCTCATTTATGGCTCCCTGCAGGGATCTATCTCTACTGTCTTGAGCTGTGTTTATACCTTTGTGGTTATGGTTCCCATGTGGAGAACTGCTGTACAGATGACCCACTTGGTCTCCTTAATCCCGTTTTTGTATTATACCCTGTTTACAAAAATTCTCTTTCAATAAAAACGATTTGACAAAAAAAAAAAACAGCAAAAAGATTATTAATAGAAAAACCTCAGCCATATTCCTGAAAGTCAAGTGGTGATGTTGGTTTGAGGCGCTTAGGTGGTTCCTTGCGTGGGCTTCGCTGGTCTCTGGGTGCTTGTTTCGCTCGATCAGCGTAGGTCATAGCGGGTACTCGGTCCTCTGTAAGGGATTGGAGGAAGGCCCGGGCCTTGTCCAGAGATTGGATCGTGAGTTGTTCCCCGTCCGGGGTTTGCAGGCGTAGAACTGCAGGATAGGCTAGGGTAAAGCGGATGCCCCTCTTATAGAGATCTGCACAGATCGGTTGGAACTCTTTACGCTTGCGGGACACTTCCACCGAATAGTCTGCAAATAGTAAAAGTTTGTGGCCCCCAAGCTCAGCCGAGCACGATTTTCGGAAGGCTTGCAAAAGATTGGTACGGTCGGCATAATTCAGATAGCGTGCAATCACTGGCCTGGGACGGGCCCGATCATCCGATAAGGCACCTATGCGATGGGCTCGTTCTACAATACATTTGTGGCCAAGGCCCAGTATTTCTGGTAACGCGGCCGAGCAGATGTCCAGCAAAGATCCCTGTTTGTGGGACTCAGGGAGGCCGATTACCTGTAAATTTTTTCTCCTGGAGCGATTCTCAAGGTCCTCCATGCTGTCATGGAGGTGTTGTTGATCCTGAATGAACCGCATCAGGGCGCTATCCATGTTGTGCTGGTCGTCCTCTAAAGAGGAGATACGCTGTTCTGCCATGGATAGTCTCATGGAATGTTCCCCAATTTCCTTGCAAAGCTGTATGATGCCCTCAGATACTGCCCTGTCGACCGCTGCCGTGATCGTGGGAGAAAGCAGCGCCGCTACCTCTTTGGCAATCCGCTCGTGTGTGCCAGGCTGTTCTAGGGCTGCAGGGAGCAGAGTGTCCATAGCTTCAGGTGGATTGGTGCCCGAGAAAGACCCTGATGCCGATGGCAGTGGAGATACCTGGGGTGGGGGAGCGCCACGTGCAGCATCTTCTGCGGCCATGTTTGATGGGGCTGCGTCCTCTGCCACTATGTCAGCCGCGCCGGATCCCCGAGGCGTTTGGGCTTGCGTGAGGTACCGCTCCATGCACGGAGACTCGTGCAATGTGTGTGGGTATAAGGTGCCGCAATCCGGGACAGTGCCGGGGCTTTATAAGCTGATTTTCAGCGAGGTGGATACAGAGCCTCCGGAGCTAGCTTCCCCTACATGCGGCGCCGGAACCGGAAGTGGTATCTGGTTTTGACAGGTGGGATCCCTGTACCAGTAAGTGCCCTTATATTAAAAGTCAGCAGCTACAGTATTTGTAGCTGCTGATTTTTTTTTTCTGAAGGAGCCTGCAGATCCTCTTTAAAGAGAGGATATTTGAAAAATATTTCTTTATGAGATTTGTGCTTCACATTGGATGTGGGACGTCTACTGTCATACAGAAAACAACTGGTGTATGTATGTATGTTATACTGTATACAATGACAGTCAGTGCATTGTAGGCGATGCCCCCCTAACACCTCCGCCGCCCTCCCTATTCATGTGCCACGACGCTGGACACATGGATTCCTATAGCGGGGAGTGTTTTTTGAAGCACCTGATTAGAGCCAGAGGCTCTAATAGGCTTCAAAATAGGGTGGGCTTGGGGCACAGAGAGTTGGGACCATTGGGCCCCTTAAAGGTGTAAGACCCTTTGTTGACCCTGCCTGTACTATATTATGTAGAAGAATAGGTATCGGCCTAAACTGAGAAAAAAATTAGTTTTTTTTTCTTAAATTGGGATATTTATTATAGCAACAAGTAAAAAATATTGTATTTTTTTTTCAAAATTGTCACAGTTTTTTGTTTATAGTGCAAAAAATAAAAACCGCACAGGCGATCAAATACTACCAAAAGAAAGCTCTACTTGTGGGGAAAAAATAACGTCAATGTTGTTTGGGAGCCACGTCGCACGACCGCGCAATTGTCAGTTAAAGAGACACAGTGCCGGAAGCTGAAATTTCACCTGGGCAGGAGGGGGGTATAGGTGCCCAGTAAGCAAGTGGTTAAGATGAGAACGTGTGGATGGTCGTGAATCTGGAAGGGGATCCAGGGGATCCAGATTATGCCTAACATGGAAAACCTGTCAAACTCCTTAATATATTTCATTACTACCGGCAGGGATGAGCAGATATTAGTTAAGAAAAAAGATCATCTGCATATAATGATATATTTTCCTCCATGTATCCCTTATCAAACCGGTAACATCGGAAGAGGCCTGCATACAGTACAGTACATGCCAAAGGCTCTATAGCCAGGGCAAAAAGGGGGGACAGGCTGGGGACACCCCTGCCATGTAACCCGGGAGAGTCTAAAACTTGGAGACTGAAGGCCATTGACCCTAACCGATATGGTATATAGCAACTGTACCCGCTGGCAGAAGCCAGAGCCGAGACCAAATTTTTCAAGAATGGTCCATAAATATGACCATTCAACACTATCGAAGGCCTTGATTGCGTCTAACACCTATAGCACCCTTGTACTTTTAGGTACTGGTGCTGTTCTAAGGTAGATAAAGCACCTGGACCAGATGGCATCCACCCACGGATCCTAAAAGAATTGAGCTCTGAAATTTCAAAGCCACTGTATCTAATATTTAGGGACTCATTAATGACAGGAATAGTACCACTGGATTGGCGTAGAGCCAATTTGGTGCCTATATTTAAAAAGGGAACATAGTCTTTACCAACTATAGACCTGTTAGTTTAACTTCTATAGTTGGGAAGATACTGGAACGTTTAATAAAAGACCACATGGATGAGTTCTTGCTGGAAACAAACTATTTAAGCAACATACAGCATGGATTCATGAAAGACAGAAGTTGCCAGACAAACCTGATTTCCTTTTATGAAGAGGTAAGTAAAACCCTGGACAGAGGCGTGGCTGTGGACATGGTATACTTGGATTTTGCAAAAGCGTTCGATACAGTACTGCACACATGGCTCATGTGTAAGGTAAGGTCTACAGGATTGGATATAGCAGTTTGTAAATGGATAGAAAACTGTCTGAAAGACAGGATTCAGAGAGTTGTGGTTAATGATTCATACTCTGAATAGTCAAAGGTTATCAGTGGTGTACCCCAAGGTTCAGTGCTGGGACCCTTACTTTTTAATATATTTATAAATGATATTGGGTCTGAGATCAAAAGTAACATGTCTGTCTTTGCAGATGACACCAAGCTATGCAGTGGAATAACGTCCTTACAGGATGTTGCAAATTTACAAGCCGACCTCAATGCTCTGTCTAATTGGGCGACTAAGTGGCAGATGAGGTTTAATGTTGATAAATGTATGCACTTAGGGGCTAAGAATATGCATACATCATACATGCTAGGGGGAGTACAACTGGGGGATCTGTAGTGGAGAAGGATCTGGGGGTTTTAGTTGATCATAAGCTCAATAATGGCATGCAATGCCAAGCTGCGGTTTCCAAAGCGAGCAAAGTCCTTTCTTGTATTAAGAGAGGTATGGACTCCAGAGATAGAGATATCATTTTGCCCCTGTACAAATCATTAGTAAGACCTCATCTGGAATATGCAGTCCAATTTTGGGCACCTGTTATCAAAAAGGATATCGGAGAACTGGAGAAAGTGCAGAGAAGGGCAACCCCTCTTCCAAAAGGGGAGAGGTGCCCATCATTCATTGACCTTGGAGATGGGCAACTGTCCTGCCTTGTATCAATTACACTATTAAAATCTTCAAATACCAATATTGGCATCTGGGGTGAAACCCCCGCAAAGGAAATGAGCTGACAAAATATTTCTGGGTTATAGTGGGGAGGTATGCTAAGGAGGAAGGGCTCTGTTTGTTGCCGGCTGGCATCTGTTTTTATGTGAACGATTTTACGTGTATCTTGTAAGTACCACTTACTTTTTTTAAATAAACCAATCATACGGAATTATGCTATGGTGCACCTTCTTTCTACACATGTTTATTCGGTGAAGTCTATGAATGTGAAGGAAGCCAGCTCTGGGAATTTCCACCTCGGGAGTCCACTACAGCTTTTAAAGGCCGCGGCTGGGCTATAGCCGATTGCTAATCGAGCTTGCCCATTTAGTAAGCGGCTTTGATAATCTGTGGTGGGTCTTCACCTAAGTGTGTAACATCTGTGAAGTCACTGTGGTGTGAAGTTTTGGAGCATATCTCTCAAGATTGAATTATCTGTGTACACACTGATTGGTACTCACTTGGACTATATTTACTCTAACATTTTTGGCTTCAGTGGACTTTATATTTGGTTCAGTGGCGCAGTTTTACCCTCTTTTTTCAAGGAAGAAAAATGATCTTTGTCGAAGATTTCAATAAGACGTCGTTCAGCAACGTTAATCGGGTCATTACCCTCGGCATTCTCTGGTATACCCAGTACCCTGACATTATTAGAATGTAAATGATTATTTTTTTTTTGTTTAATATATTTTTTATTGAAAGAAATAGACAGTACAGTATAAGAGCAAATCAACACTTTAACCACTTGTCATCTGCCCACCGTCAAATGACGGCGGGCAGACGACTCCATTGTTCTGACATCACGTCATATGACGTGATGTCCCTTTAAAGCCGCGGGCGGGCGCGCGCGCGTCGCCGGCAGCGCGCGCGCGCACCCGCCGCTCTGCGGGGATCCCGTGCGAGTGCCCGGCGGCAACGATCACCGCCGGGCACACGCGATTGCTCAGTAACTGAGCTGGGACGTGCAGCTCTGTGTGTAAACACAGAACTGCACGTCCCTGTCAGGGAGAGAGGAGATCGATTGTGTCCCTTGTACATCGGTCACAACCCCCAGTCACCCCCCCTCCCCCTACAGTTAGAACACTCATAGGACACACATTTAACCCCTTCCCCGCCCCCTAGTGGTTAACCCCTTCACTGCCAGTCACATTTATACAGTAATCAATGCATATTTATAGCATTTTTCACTGTATAAATGTAAATGGTCCCAAAAATGTCAGAAAAGTGTCCGAAATGTCCGCCATAACGTCGCAGTCCCAATAAAAAAATTGCAGATCGCCGCCATTAATAGTAAAAAAAAAAAAAAAAAAAAATGCCATAAACTATCCCCTATTTTGTAAACGCTATAAATTTTGCGCAAACCAATCGATAAACGCTTATTGCATTTTTTTTTTACCAAAAATATGTAGAAGAATACGTATCGGCCTAAACTGAGGGAAAAAATATTTTTTTTATATATTTTTTGGGTTATTTATTATAGCAAAAAGGAAAAAATATTGCATTTTTTTAAAAATTGTCGCTTTATTTTTGTTTATAGCGCAAAAAATAAAAACCGCAGAGGTGATCAAATACCACCAAAAGAAAGCTCTATTTGTGGGAAAAAAAGGACGCCAATTTTGTTTGGGAGCCACGTCGCACGACCGCGCAATTGTCAGTTAAAGCGACGCAGTGCCGGAAGCTTATATTTTGTCTGGGCAGGAAGGGGGTGTAGGTGCACAGTAGGTAAGTGGTTAAAGAAGCATCGCCACAAAATAGTAAATTGGGAAATACAACAAATGATGCATCATGGAGAACACAGGTGTTTCGGTTTTTTTTTTATAGAAATAATAAAAAAGAAAAGGAAAAGGGAGAAGGAAAGAGTTAGGAAAGAAGTAAAAAAAATAAAAATAAAAATAAAATAAAAAAAAGGGGGGGATGTAGAAAAAGAAATTAGAGGGATAATGGGTGGACAAGTAGGGAAGGGTAGGGAGGGGGAGGAGCCGGGACACATGGCAGCAGTATCGAGCACCTCGCTAAACGAACTCATTTAGGAAGATATAAAAAAAAAAAAAAAGAGAGAGGAACCATGCCGTGAAGTAGAAACAAGGGCTACAATTTGGTGAAAAGAAGCTTTATGCGGTTCCAGACTTGTAAGGGGGCGAGGAAATAATATCTAAATAGCACTGTGTAGAAATAAATGAAGACCAGGATGCCCAGATTAAGGAGTATTGTTCTCTAGTGTCTCTTGCAATATGAGTGAGTTCTTCCATGAGACTAACCTCAGAAATCTTTTGCAACCATGTTTTGATGGAAGGGGTTTCAGGTTGACCCCAGAGACTAGGGATAATAGCTTTAGCTGCATTTAGAAGGTGTGGGACAATTGAGCGTTTGTATTTGCCAATGGATCTAGAGGTGGCGTGGAAAAGAACCGTCCAAGGTTTAAGGGGGATTTGTACCTCAGTGATCCGGAATATCAGATTTAAGACTTCCACCCAATAAGGACGAATGAGGGGACAAGAACACCAGATGTGGGCATGGGTGGCGATTTGACCGCAATTCCTCCAACAGAGTGGGGAATTACTAGGAAACATACGGTGAAGCTTGGCAGGGGTGTGGTGCCACCTAGTGAGGAGCTTAAAGTTAGATTCAGTCATGGAAGAAGCTAGGGAAGAGACATGCGTAAGCTTAAGGATCTTATCCTTTTCTTTATTCGTAATAGTAGTCCCTAAGTCCTTCTCCCACCGGGATAAATATTCTGGAAACGGAGGGTATTGTAAGTCTAAGAGGGCCTTGTAGAATTGAGAGATAGAGCGTATATGAGGGTCTCTAGGCAGAAAGACCTGTTCTATGCTGTTGAGATCTGGGATACCTCTTAAGGGACGTGGCAGTGCATGGAGAAAACTACTCAATTGCTTGTATCTCCATTTGTCTAAGAATGAGGGTGAATTATGACCCAGAATCTCAGACAAAGGCCTAGGACAAGTGGACGAAACAACATGGTATAGTAGGAGAGGGCCATCCGGTGACCACGTTTGGAATCCTGAGTCAATGAGACCCGGGGCAAAGTATCTGTGAGACATCAAGGGAGTTAATGGGGAATCATAGGACCACGTAAACTTCTTATGTAGATCATCCCATATTTGTAAGGAAGATGAAGTGAGAGGCGAGGTAATGGGGGATAGATCCCTAAAAGAGCGTGGGATCCAAGGGATCATAGACAGATCAGAGCCACATAGAGAATGTTCCAATTGGACTCATAATTTGGAGGCGGAGGCATATTTCCAGTCCGCTATCTGCGCTAATATAACTGCTTGGTAATAAGCTTTAAAATTAGGTAAAGCCAGGCCCCCCAAACATTTGGTCCTGAAAAGAGTCTCTCTAGAGATCCTGGGACGCCCATCCCTCCATATAAAACGGGATACTATAGTTTGTAAAAGGGTAAAAAAAACTATTGGGATCTTCAAGGGAATCATTTGCAACAAAAAAAGAATACGGGGGAGTACGTTCATCTTAATTATGTTGACCTTACCTAGCCAAGAATGTGAGAGAGAAGACCACTTCCGGAGATCGTCCTTAATGGCATTTAGAAGAGGGATATAGTTTTGCCTAAAGAGGGAGTGAAGGTGGGGAGTCAGGTAAATGCCAAGATATTTCATGCGTGACGAAACCCAGCGAAAGGGAAATAGGGGTCTCAGCTGATCAGCTATTCGTTGGGGAACTGTTATATTTAAAATTTCGGATTTAGAAAGATTATTTTAAAGTTGGAGAGGACTTGGAACAAGGAAAATTCAGACATCAGGTTCGGCAATGAAACACGTGGTTGTTGGATAAAAAATAAAACGTCATCAGCATAGGCTGCATATTTATGTATTCTAGAGCCGACCTGAATGCCATGAATGCCCCCGTTATTCCTAATAGTGGCCAAAAAGGGTTCAAGGGAGATAGCAAATAACAAGGGGGATAAAGGACAACCTTGTCTGGTTCCGTTACGTAGCGTAAATGGATCACTCAAGGAGCCATTAATACGCACTTGTGCAGTGGGGTTGGAGTAAAGGGAAAAGATACGAAAAAACATCTTAGGACCGAGGCCAAAATGACGGAGGGTAGTTTTAAGGTATTCCCAGTCCACCCTATCAAATGCTTTTTCAGCGTCAGTGGAGAGGAGAAGGGTGGGCTGGGAACACTTCCGCACATAATGGATCAGTGACAAAGTACGGAGAGAATTGTCTCTCGCCTCTCTGTTAGGAATGAAACCAGTCTGATCAGCCGAGGCTCACTTAGGTAAAAGGGGAAGCAATCTGTTCGCCATAACCTTGGCAAAGAGTTTGGTGTCAACATTTAGGAGGGAGATGGGTCTATAACTGCTACATAGGGTAGGGTCCTTATCAGGTTTAAGGATAACCGTGATGTGGGCAGATAATGATTCAGGTCGAAGGGGAGAATCATGGGAAACAGAGTTTTCATAAGCTACAAGGTGGGGGAGTAAGACGACTCTAAAGGTTTTATAATATAGGAGGGTGAAACCATCAGGACCAGGGGCCTTACCGGAAGGAGAGGACTTGAGCGCAGAGTCAAATTCCTCCACAGAGAAATCTTCTTCAAGAGCAGTAAGGGCCGACTTTGAGAGCTTAGGGAGGTTGGCTCTCCTAAGAAAGGCGAGGATGCGTTTATGTTTTTCAGCAAGTGATAAAGAAGCCAAACCACCCTCCACATTATACAAGTCAGCATAAAATTCCTTAAAGGCTCGCGATATTTGGGGGGTGGTGTGTACTAAGTCTCCTGACGGCAATTTCACCTTGGGTATAAATGATAGAGTTTTTTTGGCTGCGAGTGACCTAGCTAATAGTTTACCTGGTTTGTTACCCCATTCATATACTTTCTGGGAAATGTAGTGAAATTTTCGCCTAGTTTCAAGGGCAAGAAGAGTTTTGAGTTCTTCTCTTTTAAGAGTGAGGGCTTTTAGATGTGAAACATGGAGGGAAAGTTTGTGTTGTTTATCCAACTCAGCAATCTGATACATGACCTGTTTGAGCTGCCGACCATGTTCCCTTTTTTTCCTCGCACCCAATTCTATAAGATGTCCTCTTATTGAAGCCTTATGCGCTTCCCACAATAGAGAGGGAGAAGCGTCTGAGACAGAGTTTTCCTCAAAATATTGGGAAAGTGTTTTGGTTAAAACGGATATCTCAATTGGATCAGTGATGAGGGAATCATTGAGTTTCCAGTTATTGGGGCGGCGAGGCAAATCTGGTATGGTCAGGCATATGGAAACAGGAGCATGATCAGAGAGAGAAGCAGTTCCTATATAGGCTGAACGGAGAAGGGGAAGATGGAAATGATCTAAGAAGATATTATCTATTCTAGAATAAGAGTTATGGGGTGCAGAAAAATGGGAATAATCTCTGTCTGTAGGGTGTAGGAGACGCCAAGCGTCCATGAGCTGGAGATCTAAGAGTTTTTTCTTTACCTGAGCTAGCCGCTTAAATGCAATACCCGACCGGCCCGAAGAAGTATCCATCGTAGGGTCTAGTGTCATATTTATGTCTCCCGCAAGAACGATCAATCCTTCAGCAAATTGTGATAGCTTTGTGAGAATTTGGGTAAAAAAAGAGGTTTGATTATGATTGGGGCAGTAGATATTGGCCAGAGTACATCTAGTGTTACCTATGAATCCCTTGACAAAAAGATAACGACCGTGATCATCTACAAGCATATCTGTAAAACGAAATGATGCATTCTTACTGAACCCAATAGCCACTCCCTTGGCCTTGTTAGTATCAGACAGGCTATAGTACCATTGCGGAAAGTGTGGGGAATACAGTTTCACCGATGTAGTGTGGGTCAAGTAAGTTTCCTGAAGAAAAGCGATAGAGCAGGCAGAACTACGCAATTCTCGGAGTACTTGATGCCTCTTGGCGGCCACACTAAGGCCTCGTACATTATAAGAGGAGATTTTTAAAGTAGCCATGGTTCCAGGAAGAAACAGGTGAACGAGTCATACAGCCATGTGGACCAGCAAAATAGGGAGGGGGAAAGAAAGGGGAGGGAGAGAGGGGGCAAAGAAAAAAGAGATAAGAAGGGTAGCGAAAGAGAAAGGAAGAAAAATACAAAAGTACATAAAAAGGTACCAGAACATTTCGTAAAACAATTGGGAGTAAGGCAACAATCACGCAGAAACCCGCGTTGGTCCCAGTGGGGATGAAGGGAGCAGGCGGTCAAAAAGAATTTGAGGAGAAAAACATCAGGGGAGAGATAAAGACCACCAATTCCCAGCAACCCCAAAAGGAGAAGGGGGAGAACCAATGTCCCCAGTAAGTGTAATAACATGGAGCCAGAGGCCCCGTCAGCCAACGACCTGTAAAGAAAGGTAATTATAACTTAAAGAAACTAGCAACGGATAGAACATAAACATAGCAATCTCCAAATACTAAGTTAGCCTATCAGGTAACTCGATATATGATCAGCAAGGCTCAAAAATAGAAAAAACAGTACGGTTTAAACATATCTTATCTTCAAAAATGAGCCATCAGGTGTTTAAAGTGGCAAAAGAACTTCAGAAAACAATGTGAGAAGAAATAAAAAAAATAATAATAATTAAACTGGAAAACATGTCTTCGCCACCGTGAGGAGGATTGCTAAGAAGATAAATGAATGGGTGTCCAGGAGTACCTCACCCATTTTTCTTGGATGAGCTCGGAGTGGAAACCTTCCGTTGCTTGGCAGGGGTCTTCTTCCATTGGGAGGAGCGAAGAGTGGAAAAAGTGGGAATGGAGTTCTGCCAGCCCGGGAGCTCCATGTGCGGCAAATGAAGATCTTGTAGGAAGGTAGGAAGATCCTCAGGGAAGCGCAATGTGGATGAGCGACCACTCTTGGTCGCAATTAGGCATGCTGGGAAACCCCACCTATAGGTAGTTCCATCACTTCTCAGTCTCTCCAGGAGTGGTTTTTGGGCCCTGCGGCGGTCGAGAGTTTCCTTAGCTATATCCGGAAAAATGTGAAAGTCAATGTCAGGGGCGGTCCGCAGTTTAATCATGATAGCGTTCTTATCTTCGAAGTAATGGAGACGGCAAATCACATCTCTGGGCAGGTCAGAAGAGAGGTTGCGGGGTCGAAGAGCACGGTGGACTCTATCAAACCGCAGAGGATCCGTGGGTGATTTACCTAAAATGGTGTTGAAAATACCACGGAGCGAGGGTTCTAGATCACTATCCCCGGTTGCTTCCGGCAGACCACGGATACGCAGGTTATTTCTGCGGTTACGGTTCTCAAGGTCTTCAAGTTTATATAATGAGGCCCTGTGAGCATATGCCAATTGGGTGACAGTGTCTTGTAGTTCTTTGATAGCCACTTCGTGCGATTCTTGACGCTGCTCTGTTTCTTCAACCCTGTCGAGGAGGTGAGCCATGTCCGCACGAACAGCAGAAATGTCTTTTTTAATTGATTTTTCCATATCGTGGAACATACCCGCCATTTCCTTTCTAAATTCAAGCAGGAAGGAGGACAGTTCAGAACCAGTAGGGGAGCCAGGGTCATCCATTATCTCTGATCCACAAGATGAGGCCGGCGAACTTTCGCGGACAGAAGCGGTGTGAGAAGCTGGAGAGATGAGAGACCTCGATGCCCTGGTTTTAGTGATCATAGAGCTAGGGTTCACCCTTTCAGCAGCAAGAAAGCGTTTGATGGTACCAACAGCAGTCTGATGAGCGTTTGAAGATTTAGCGGACCGTTTACTCATTGATGAACGGGAGGCAGAGCCTTTTGCTGGCATTGCTATTTGTAATCAGGTCGGTAGCTAGACGGGGCTCAATTTAAGCATTACCCCTTAGCGCCATATGAAAAATAGAGCAATCACACAGGCTGGCGCACTTCAAAGAAAATAAAAAAATGGCAGAAGCTCAGTCACTGACAAGAAATAGTAGCGTTTGAGATATGAGAGTCTCAGTGAGTAGCAGAGGGTACACCAAGATGGGCACCGTATCTTCGCTAGGTCTGTGTAATTACCACTGGGCAATGTTTGTACGTACCCCCAGATAGTAGAGAGAGCAGTTTATGGCTTGAGAGGAGAAGGGGTATATGGCAAGGGGCAGCTGGAGCTGTGAGGAGGAAAAGGTCTGCTATTTGGCTGGCACTCCCAGGTGGAGCAAGATGGCCGCCGATAGGAAGCTAGGCCAGAGCCGGTAACTGACCTGGAAAGGAGGCACAGCGGAGGCATCCAGTGGCAATCCGGAGGTGGTAGCCAGAGGGATCAGGCGTTGTTGATGACAGGAAGGCCAAGGAACAGCGCTGGAGCCGCCGCCGGGTGAAGCAAGATGGCCGCCGCCTCCGGGACCAGGCCGAAGCCGCGGCCTTTCCTGAATCAGTCGCCCGGGGAGGAGAGAGCGCGCGGCGGTGTCGCGGACGGCGTACAGCAAGCCAGAAGGCTCCGGAAACCAGGGGAGAAGCACTGATGGCGACCCTCGTTAGGGATGGATCCCGCTGCCCCGAGCTCCCAGGCCCGAGGATGGCGGCGGACCTCCGGCCTAGTCAAGGCCACAAATTAGCCGCAAAAGGATGGTCAATCCTCTGGATTTCGACTGGGAACACCGCAGCAGCAGCCCAGGTAAGGATAGGGCAACAATTTGGGTCCTTTAGAGCAGGAAATAGACCCGGATGGCCATAGATTGTAGACCAGGCAGACGGAGCTCTGGACAGGTACGTCTGTCCAGAATGTAAATGATTTTGCATGTCTTCAACTTTGGAGATAGTAGTATTTAACTTGTGGATTGCTGCTTTCATCTCTGTTACTATGTGAGGAAAAGTGTCCTCTATGCCGCTAACCCTATTCTATAATGTCTTAGTGTGTTCCTGTACATTTTGGAGATCCCCACATATATGAACACCTTCTTCCCGTATGGCCTGTACCTGGCCTGTAAGCACAGAGAGGGAAGAGGAGCAATGTTGTATCAAAGAGTAAACATTCCTTAGTGTGGGTTCAAAGACCTTTTCAGTTGTACTCTCCCCTTCAGTTAATTTCTGAGTAGAAACAGTTTGAGTAGTTAATGTATTTGCATTCATACTCACATTGAACTTAGAAGAGGATGAAATCAAGGTGGGCATTTATTGTCACCACTGGGATGCAGTGACAACCGGACATCCATCTTTGTTATTTGCAGGCATGGTTCTTCTATACAGGAGATCCCCCCATTACTCCTTTAATTGTCCATGGTGGTCTGACATTGCATTAGTGCCTTCTTGGCTGCAGCATTTCCTTGTGCGATTTTTGATCTTGTGCTAGCTTTGGATTGAAAAGATCCTCCAGGATTTTAAGCAGATTTTATAGAAGTAGTAGTTGTTGTTGTGCCTTTACCCTCCTAGCTTTTAGACATGACAGGCAAAGAGAGGAAGAGCAGGAAAAAGCAAAAAAGAGTCACACCAGTAAGTTGTCACTCTCCCAGAGATTTGGAGGCTTAGGGCAATCTCTATGTTGGGTTCAGCAGCAAAACTCCCGGCTTTCATACACTGCGCTCAATTGACAGCCACACAAGCCTCAGCGTAGAAGGAAGCAGGGGGGTAGAAGGTGAAAAGACGCAAGAGAGCCGAGAGAGCCAATCATCAAGCCAGCCCAGTGAAAGTTTTATCTTGTGACAGCAACCTTAATCAAAAAAAGACCTCTCAGCTGCAGAATGGATCAAAAAAAAATTCCAGCATAGGGATCCACAGAGTGACAGGGAGCTGGCAGCCCACAGATTTTTTCACAGCATAGGGGACCAGCACTATGGTGCATACAGTGCATATAAGCAGCGAGGAGAGAGAGGAGAGGAACACGGCTCTGTCACTCGGCTCTGTCACGACACCCGCATGCCAGCCAGCCCAGTGAAAGATTTATCTTGTGACAGCAACATTAATCAAAAAAAGTCCTCTCAGCTGCAGAATGGATCAAAAAAATTAAAAAAAAATTCCAGCATAGGGATCCACAGAAGAAAATGGAGCTGGCAGCCCACAGCTTTTTTCACGGCATAGGAGACCAGCACTATGGTGCATACAGTTCAGGTAAGCAGCGAGAAGAGAGGAGGGGAATACGGCTCTGTCACTTGGCTCTGTTGCGACACCTGCCTGCCAGCTCAGACTCAGCCAGCCCAACCAGCAGAGAAGGACACAGCTCTATCATGGCTCGGTCATGTTCACGGCTCAGTCAACCTTTGGTATGCATCGATCAGCACATTAGTATGGTTTTCAAATGAAAAAAATCTTAAGCGCAAGATTACGCATGCTCAGAAATTAAAGAATACATACGAAACTATTCAACACCTTACGCCACTTCTGACCTTGTATTCTGTCAAACAAAAATTCTCGTATTGTTAGTAACCTCTTCACTTTCAACGTGAGACTAGTATGCCACAAAAATTGGACGTTCTGTCGTCTGAAAAATCAAAGCGTGTGTACCAGGCTTAAGCCAGGCATTTAAATTTCTTATGGAAAAAGGAGATCATAAATGCGCAACCGAAATGTAAATATGTATACATTTATACAAAAAATAGGACTGAAAAGACAATGTTGCCACTGACTATGTTGTATGCTAAATAAATGACAAGTATTGATTCAAACACAATATAGACCCTTTAGTGAGTGATGAAGAAACAAAACAACGGAAACTACAAATGATTGTATTGAAAACAATATAAACCCTTAGGTGAATGAAAAGTCCAACAGGGACTGAAAGTGGCTATAGTCCATACATAAAAAACAAATATAAATATATGAATGTTGCTGTGAAGATCCTCATGTGGCACAAAACACCAGTGAGAGATGATACAATCACATCCGAAGAAAAACTGATAAGAAATGGCCGCTTACCAGATAGGTGAAAAACGTCAAGCTTTTTACCAAGCCGGTCTGCCCTTAGATGTTCCTCTGAAGGCACTTGACAGATCAGCCGTTGAATCCAGATCTGAACACCGTTGGGACATCCATAAAAAACAGAATCGACTTTTCAAGAACAGCCGCGGTTTACACTAGCAGATGTGGCCATTTCTTATCAGTTTTTCTTTGGATCTGATGGATCTGATGGATCTGTTGGACTTTTAATTCACCTAAGGGTTTATATTGTTTTTACTACAATCACTTGTAGTTTCTGTTTTTTTTTTTTCACTCACTGAAGGGTCTATATTGTGATTGCATCAATGCTTGTCATTTATTTAGCATACGACATAGTCAGTGGCAACATTGTCTTTTCAATCTTATTTTTTGTATCCTAATTTTTGTATCAGATTAAACATTTTCTTTCTTAGGTTGTGCATTTTTTATCTCCTTTTTCCATTTAGCATGAACCTTATTCAGCTAATTGAATTGCAGCACCTATTCACCTTAGGCCGCGTACACACACGATCGAACATGTCCGCTGAAACTGGTCCGCTACAAGTTTCAGCGGACAGGTTCGATCGTGTGTACGGCCTATCGGACCGTTTTCCAGTCGACAGAAGTTTTCAAGCTTGCTTAGAAATCTGTCCGCTGGAAACATGTCCGTCGGACATGTTCGATGGTTAGTACACAAAAGCATCGGACCTAAAACCCGCGCATGCTCAGACAAAATGAGGGGACGGGAGCGCTCGTTCAGGTAAAACTCGTGTTTGTTTGTGACATGGCACATTCATAATTTTAAATATCTAGTGTCTCGTTTATTGCCTCGTTTTTTTTTTTTTGTCGTTCTCTTGCTAAAATAAACCCGTTCTATTGCTGATGCTATTTAGACTGAGTTGTCCCCTACTGAAATGTTACATTTGTGGCTTGTGTTTGTTGTTTTTGTAAATTTTGGTAGCCAGATTTTTTTGTCCTCCACTTGTATATATTTTTGTTCTTTTTAGTTAATGTTGATCTTATATATAAATATATATATATTTTTGCAAGTAATGTCAACATTGTGATTTTTTTTTACTTGCTATTTTTTTGCAAGTTCTGTCAACATTGTGTTTTTTTTTTTACTTGCTTTTTTTTTTGCAAGTTATGTCAACATTGTTTTTTTTTTTTACTTGCTATTTTTTTAATTTATTTTGTTGGCAAGTTATGTCAACATATTTTTTTTTATTGTTTTACTTTTTTTTTATGGTTTATCAAGTTGTCACACCAAATGTCCCCCCCCCAAGGAGTTTGTGTCCTTTGTAAATTAAGTATTGTATTTTTAAAATGTTTGATGCCTAATCACCACAGTATAAAACACAATAGACAAGGTTTGAACGTAAATAAAAAAGCCATTTATTTTGGCACAACACAACATTATAAATAAACAGAACGGCAGCATTTGATCAGTTAGCAAAATACATGCAGACTTGGACTTCCAACATGATCAAGGAGAAAATGAATAACCTCAGGAGCCACGAAAAAAAGCAGCAGCACATGAACAAAGGAACCCAAGCTGTGGTACTCCAAAAGCTCACTTTTTTGGTTAATCAACTGGAAGGCAGGGAATCACTTTCTCGTATTCTTTCCAGCCTTCCTTCCAGGCTGCCTTACAGCGGAACTTCCATGGGGCCTTCCACGGCCCCTTGCAGGTGGGGATGATGTGGCAGCAGGAGGATGAAGCAGATGTGGAGCAGGCTGGGCCAGGTCACTCAGGTCACTGTCTCTGGTCAGCAGGTCCCTCCGCATCCACCACAGGACCTTATTAATGAGGTCCTTTGCCAGGCCCCTTTGCTCCTCCCCCCTTGATTTAGTTCATGGGCGATGGAGGCGCTGAAGGCTTCTGTTGGGTTAAGGGGGGCCTCATTATTTGGGATGCCTCCCTTATCATCTCCAGGCTCTCCTCCTCCACCTGCCTTATGCACCTCCTTAGGCCTGGTCGCCTCATCTGGAGGGGAGGCATCTGGGAGATGGTGCTGAGCCTGCGCCTCTGGACCTGCTGAACTCCACTGGGCCCGGCCTCCTCCTGGCTGCCACTCACCCCTTCTGCCTGGCTGGCATCTTCAGGAGCTGACGGCTCCTGGCTGGTCTCTTCTTCCTGTGTATAAAAAAGGGACAATCACACACATTTTCAGGCTCTAGACTGTTTTAATTTTTCTTCATTTAAATTAGCATAAATTATTAAAGACAAAGATTGTGATGTTAAAATGAGGAAACTTACCTTAAGATACTCCTCCTGCAGAACTTGGATGATGGCAGAACACGTCTCCGGTATGATTACCCCAAGCGCCTGGGGAGGGATGCCTGTCAAGAACTTGAGGTCCTGCAGGCTCCTCCCAGTCGCCAGGTACCGCAACGTGGCAATAAGCCTCTGCTCGGTCGTGATGGCTTGGCGCATTACAGTGTAGTGCCTTGTGATATAGGGGGACAGAAGATCCAGCAGACGGTGGAAAACGGGGTCCGTCATACGGAGAAAGTTCCTGTAGTCATCAGGATTATTTTCCCGGATTTCCCTAATCAGAGGCATATGAGATAATAGTCACGCTGGCGCAACCAATTCTTGACCCAGGAACTCCTCCTCCCCCTGTTCCTGGCCAAAGTCCTGGACTGATAATAAAATCCAGAACCAAGCCCATATGCAGTATGAACTTGAGTAAAGTCACGCTGCTGCTCCATCATGGCTTCAAACCGGCCAGCTGGTCAGTCAAGAACGCACTTAAACAGAAAGCACCCCCAAATCCAGCAATACCTGCAAAGAACGCACGACAAACAGATACGAGTGGACAGGACGCCACTGCAAAGCAGAAATGACCCGAAAGCCAGCACTGAATGCCTAATATGAACCCACAAGCACACACTGAACCCGAGAATACGACCTGTAAAGCGCGGAGACTGAAAAGCGCAAATCGGCTCTAACCAAACCTTCGCTAACACGCGGGAACACGTAACTAGCAAAAGCTGAACCAAGGGCGGCGCCGTAGGTCTTTGGCCTTCCCCTTTATAGTGACGTCGTACGTGGTTTACGTTCCCGCGTTCTGGTCTGAGGGGATTTTGGTCCGATGGTGTGTACGCACATCAGACCAACAGACAATTCAGCCTTGTCTGCTGGAAACGGTCCGTCGGACATGTTTCCTCGGACATGTCTCATCGTGTGTACGCGGCCTTAGAGGAGGAGTTGGTCTTTTCACTTCTACATATACTTTTCACTTATTATACCAGTTAAAAGGTGGCAGACTTGATTTTTTTCACTTTTATTATTTGAATTTGTAATATCAGGTGTATGGACTGTTTTTTTTTTTTTTTTTTTTTTGCTGAAGGAAGCTTTTTTTGTTTGCCTGCCTTGCAAGTTCAGTAACGACTTGAACTTTTACGAATGGCTGGTGATGGTATCGAGTTCCATATTGCAATATAGAAAACAAATTTACATTAGCTAAAATTATCAGTTAAAAATGCATGTTCAAAGATTTTACTTTCACGTTTTGTAAATATAAGATTAGTACATAAACAACTGATATTATACAGATATTGCTTCAGCTATCCAAATATCTAAAGATATGTCATCCCTTACGATACAGTTTCATAAATAAAAAAAAAAGTAATAGTAAGGAAAATTCTAAATTAGAGTGTTTACGGGGGAATTTATCGTGATGTAAAAAAAAGGGGGGGCATTTTTACAATGACTGCTGTATATTGATTGATGCAGTATATAAGATTAAGGAAAGAGAAGGCTAGAGTGAGCCAACTGATAACTAGAGATGGGTTAACACGTCCAAAAATTCAAAAATTGCAAACTTTAATGCAAACTGCATTGCAGTCATTAGGAGTCAAAGCTTGAAAATAAAATTTCTCTAATTTTAAGGTCAATAAGCAAGGGATTGTCTATCAAAGAGCATGGGGAACTAAGCACTGTCATGTACCGATGCAGAAAAAAATTGCTGAATCACATACTACACATTACTGGATGACATGATTGACACTCAATTTATACCATGTGAGATTTTTTTCTTTTTTTTCTTCTTTAAAAATATTTATAGTCAAATGCGGTGTGTGCTTATTTACAAAACATTTGGTGAGTAACCACCAAAAGCCTGGTATGGTTCAGGAGGGGGTGCTAGCTCTCCCCCCTTTCCTTTCCTGCCAGGCTGCATGCTTGGATAAGGTCCTGGTATGGACTGGGGGGACCCCACGCCATTTTGTTTTCACATTTTTTATTGATGCCATTTTTTTTTTATTCAGCTGTCAGTGGGGATGCCTATTGAAAGCTGATGACTCAACAGTTGTTAAAGGTGCCACAACTGGTTTCCCAGCTCCGCTCCTTAACAATGAACTATTGACTGCACCCTGATTGCTTTGCCCAATCAGGGCTTAGAATGTACTGTGCAGCGCACACCTGGGGGCGAATACTGCTGAATGCCATCAAATGATGCCGATTGACAAATAACAATGCTCTAGGGGGACAGCCGGGAGATGATAAACCCATCCCTGGTTTCACTTATATCACAGAGCTATGATACAGTATTTTATCACTCATTACCAGGTTTTTATATTAGCTCTTATTGCATCTTGAAGCCTCAAGAGAGAGGCAGTCCTCAGAGTTAAAGAAAAAGAAATTGAGAATCACTGAGGAATTACAAGTGTCGTGGTCAAACACCTTAGTATTGGTTCCCAAGCCCACGAGAACTCTGTGATTCTGCCATTACTTTCAGAAATGTACATGCATTTCAAAGTTTAATGCCATTTATATGCCCTGAGTGGATGAGTTAGAGAACTAGGGGCCAGATTCAGGTAGAAATGCCTATCTTTAGGCATGCCTAGCATCTGGATTTTAAACTAGGCCGCCGCAACTTTTTCAAGCAGGTGCTTTATTCATAAAGCACTTGCCAGTAAAGTTGAGACGGTACAGCATAAATCACCTGGCCGAATTCAAATTCGGTGGGTAGGGGAGTGTATCATTTAAATGAAGCGCGTCCCTGCACCGAACAAACTGCGCCGGCCGTGATTGTTTCCCAGTGCGCATGCTCCAAATCTCGACGTCAATTCGAAGTCAATTCGATGTGTAAACGACATGAACGGCACTTATGCAAGGCCCTATTCGCGAACGTTTTACGTAAACGGCGTGAAAAAAAGTGCCGGCACACCGTCCATACTTAACATTGCCTGCGCCTCATATAGCAGGAATAACATTACGACGGTACTATGCTAACGCAAACGACGTAAAAAAATGGCGCCGGGCGTACGTTCGGGAATCGGCGTATAGGCTCATTTGCATTTTTTAGACGGGAACGCCACCTAGCGGCCAGCCTAAAATATGAAAATAAGATTAGACAGCATAAGAGACTTACGCATGTCTGATCTAAGGAAAATCTATGCTAAACTGATTTTATGAATCAGTGGCAGTGGCATAGATTGGAGGCCTAAAACGCAGAGATAAGACGGCTTATCTGGAGATAAGCCGACTTATCTCCTACCTGAATCTAGCCCTAGGTTTATCTTTTAAAGCCCCTCCTTGAATATTACAATGGGGTTATGTCAAATGTTCCTAACCAAAATTGTAAACAAAAATGCAGACACTACTATTTTTTGGAAAGTACTAATATTCCTTTTTCTTCACTTTCTGTAAAGTAATAACAAGTTTGAAACATTTTCTTTGTGTTTTGATCTGGAATAAACTGTGCAGTGTTCCCAATGCATTTGTGTGTATGGAAATAATATCTATTATAAGGATTTTGAGCTTTATTCACATTTTTAAACACACTGCTATTATTTTGAACACAACTATTCAATAATTATAATAGTTAATATAGTGCTCAATAGCTTGAACTAAATTTACTTAGAAGGGTGCACTAATGCGTTATATAGTTCTGTAGAGAAAGAGAATCAATTCTAGATTGAATCTAGCAGAGCTTCCCCTCTATCTAGATTAGCCACCACTTAAAATTGTGTTCTGGTAGTATGTATGCAATCTATATTATTTAGCAAAACTACAAACTTTAGTGTTCCAGTTGATATCTTGACCTTTTTTTTATTTGCTGACTTTTCAGTTGATAAAGGTATTTACACTTAACCATGTATGGCCTTCACACTATGCTATAGCTGCTCTAATTAATACTGTTAACATAAAAGAGAGTCACAGCATGTACTCAAAGCTCAGAATAGCAGTCAGACCTTTAAATCTTTAGATGTATTAAATAGCAACTATTAATGACTATGGCGATCTTGTTATACCTTGCATTTCAATAACTTAATTTTCTATATAAACATATTTTTGCCCTGCAACTGTAAACTCATCACAACTACAGAGTGCCCTCACCCTGAAGGTTAACACAGTAGGATCTGAAAACAGAGAATGGATCACCAGATGCAATCTGAGGTTACCTACTTAGCAAGAGACACAGCAAATGATGATTATTTATTGCCACGGCTCCACTTAATGAAAGCTTGGCTGCATTACAGCTCATTCCATCTAAACTGTATTTTACCTAAAATTAATGTAACTGTTCTCCATTTTAGCATTACAATTATACCAATCCAATTTAATCTACTATATGTAATATCACTTTTGCACATTAGCTATTATTACAATAGAATGACATACTTGTGTTTAAGAAATAGACTTCATGTACTTCATTTTAACTTAAATCAGTTTTAAGAATTACATAGCTACTAATAACTATGTCCCATAGTGAAAGACTACTAAACAATATCAGAATGAACATGTTAACACATTTTGAGGTTATTTTGAGAATTTTAAATAAGTGAAAGGCATATTACCTATTTTGATGTTAGTATAATAGAATCATAATAAAATCACTATCTCACTATCCACCCAAATCTTGCATTTAAGTATTGGTTAAAGTAAACAACCCAATAGATGAAAAAGACATACATTAAAGCAATATTAAACCTAAAAGCAAACATGTATTATAATACAGCTTACCAACTCTTAAATGAGATAAAAGCAGCTGAAAATTTGTGTTGTGAAAGTAGCTTAGAGGTAGATTAGCAGACAGCTTGTCTGTTCAGAGCACAGCTCTGCATGTTCTTTTGTTCCTCTGCCTATATGGAGGGGGCTTTGCCTTTCCTCCTATCAGCTCTCACACAGTGTTAGCCCAGACTGCACACCCATTGCGGGAACAGAAAGAAAGATTTGTAACTCCATTTGCACTTTCTAAAAAGTGTAGAAAGCTGAAGACAGCAGATATACAAGTAAAGCTTCATGTAATACTCTGTAATTTAACACTTAGAGGAAGTCAACACTCATCAACACTCATCAGTCTGCTGCTGCTCCTTCATTGTACAGTTAACAGGTTGGAGTATTGTGGTACCAGCAGTGTAATTCTGAACTGTAAGGCCTCGTACACACAATCAAATCTGTCTGCTGGAAACGGTCTGCTGGACCGTTTCAGCAGACAGATTCGATCGTGTGTACGGCCGAGCCGACGGATTTGGCCACCCGACAGATTTCAAAGCATGCTTTGAAATCTATCGGTGGGAATCCATCCGCCCGACATGTCTGCTGGTTAGTACACTTACCAGCAGACATATCGTCCCGCACCGCCGCCGAATGGATTCGGCGCATGCGCGGAAGTGTTTTACTTCCTGGTGCGGTGACGTGGCGGCGTCAACGTCACCGCCACGTCACCGACACGTCAGCGCGCCGTCTGCTGGCGGGGATTTTGGTTTGCTCGTGTGTACACGTGAGCAAACCAAAATCCCAGGAGACAGATTTGTTCAAATCTGTCGGACAGACAGATTTGAACAAATCTGTCTGCTCGTGTGTACGAGGCCTAAGAGAATGTTGTTTTATTTGCCTGGCTATGCTGTATGGCAGAGTTGTCTAAATTTTAGGGCTGGAATGACAAAAATACAGCAGGTAATACAGCTCCCTTTTATCTGTTACAACTGTGAATGTAAGTATTTGTTTTGTATTATATCTGTCAGGTTCTTTAGCAGGAATATTTTTGCACTGCATTTCATAGCCTTGTCCATCTGTCATTATTCCGCGTACACACGATCGGTCTATCCGATGAGAACGTTCTGATGGACCGTTTTCATCAGTTAACCGATAAAGCTGACTGATGGTCCGTTGCGCCTACACACGATCAGTTGAAAAACTGATTGTGTCAAAACGTGGTGACGTAAAACACAACGTGGTGCTGAAAAAAATGAAGATCAATGCTTCCAAGCATGCGTCGACTTGATTCTGAGCATGCGTAGATTTTTAACCGATGGTCGTGCCTACAAACGATCGTTTTTTTGCTATTGGTTAGGTATCCATCGGTTAAGTTTAAAACAAGTTGGCTTTTTTAAAACGATGGTTAAATAACCGATGGCGTCCACACAAGATCGGTTTGAACCGATGAAAACGGTCCATCAGACCGCTCTCATCGGTTTAACCGATCGTGTGTACGCGGCATAACAGTATTTGTTATCTGAGGTGTATTCCCTTGGCACCTAAATTTAACTCAACAAAGAACAATTGAAACAGGAAAAGGACTTTTCTGTTTGGACCCAAGATTAGAGACTTCGTCCCTCTCACGTCTCTTTGATGCCTCTGGACTTTAGCAGGGCCTTATAATCTCAAAGGACAATTAACAACCTGTTTCCTCTTTATCAAACATATATAGTGGAGCTATATATATATATATATATATATATATATATATATATATATATATATATACATATATATATCCCCACCCGCCTTCAACAGCAGAAATAATGATAATATTTTTTAATTTTTTTCCTTTAATCGGGATAGAGATTTTAGTACAACTTTAAAGGCCTATTTTATTGACTAGGACTTGAAAATGCTTGGTCAAACGTATCAGTTTGTGGTAATCTCTACAGTAAGTCAGTTAAAGTATTTGTGAATACACAACTATAAAAACACATTAGAACACAGAAAATATTATTTCCTATTGCCATTACTTTAAACAAATAAATAAAACTTTAGTACCTTTTTCCAAATGTAAATTCTGTAGTCACAATACCATTCAGCTTATGTTCTCTCATTTCTTCACATAGCAGGGGGCCTGTACACATAGTAGAATGGTGGACAGGTGGGCACTGTGTGACCTCACACCCATCAGAGAAGTATTTTCCTTTTAATTTCATCTGCATTTTTTATTGTATTTTTATGTGTTATTTTAAATAATTTTAAAATAATAAATTAATAAATAATTTTAACTGCATTTCATAGCCTTGTTTATCTGTCATTATGCCGCGTACACACGATGGATCCATCCAATGATAACGGTCTGATGGACCATTTTCATCGGGTAAAAAAAATGATCGTGTCAGAACGCGGTGACGTAAAACACAACAATGTGCTAAAAAAAATGAAGTTCAATGCTTTCAAGCATGTGTCGACTTGATTCTGAGCATGTGTGGATTTTTAACCGATGGTCGTGCCTACTAACATTCGGTTTTGTTCTATCGGTTAGGAATCCATCAGTTAAATTTAAAACAAGTTGGCTTTTTTTTTAACCGGTTAAATAACCAATGGCGCCCACACACGATCGGTTTTGACCGATGAAAACGGTTCATCAGACCATTCTCATTGGTTTGACCGATCGTGTGTACACGACATAACTATTATGAAAGTGTTTTTTTTTTGTCACTGTTGGATTATTTATTTTATACTATAAAGACTATGGGCCAGATTCAGGTACACGTACATTTGCACAGCATATCCGAGATCCGCTACGCATCCGTATTTTACCGGGCTCTAGAACGAATTCTGGTAGATTTTTGCCCGTACGATATGGCGGCGTAGTCTAAATACGCGATTAGGGGGCGTGAAGCATTTAAATTAGGCGCGTCCCCGCGGCGATCGATCTGCGCATGCTCCGTTCAGAAATTTCCCGCCGTGCGCGAAATAACGTCGATACGTCATTCATTGTTTGAGTAGCGTCGTTTACGGACATTCCTATTCCCGGACGTTTTACGTCAAAAATAAAAAAAGACGTCGGAAAACGTTGATATTCGACGTGGGAACGACGGCCATACTTAACATGGGCTGTCTAATATTAGACCAGCAAAAAGCTGGTATAGTTTTACGCAGCAAAAAGATGACTAAAGATGCCGTAAGAGATTGCGATAGACGTTCGTAATTTCTTAGATAGTCGGCAAAAGCTCATTTGCATACCCCGACGCGGAAAACAACGGGAAGTCCACCCAGGGGCCGCAATTTTATTGCAGCGTAGATCCGAAGGTGTACGAACACGTAAGCCAGTCGGATTGAAGCGCAAAGCCGTCTTTTCATGGTTTGAGGATTCAAACTAGTGAAAAAACGGGCGTAATTAGAAAGTACTCCAGTGTAACACCAGTTAGACAGGAGTTACGGCTCTCTGAATCTGGCCCTATGAGTATTGAAACTGGTTTGCTGTAGATGCAGGGGAAGCAGAGCTGAGAATTCCACCAGACAAATCACGCCACTAGAGACCATGCAAAAACCAACAGAGACACCTATAAAATCTTATTATTATGTCATGTGTCTTACAAACAGTGCAACGGTAACAATCACAGTTTGGACTTGTAATTTCATGTTGACATTATTTGCAAACATAAAACTCACTAACTATAATAGTAACTCACTCACAAACTATTTGTGTATTTTAGTGAGATCCTTATTTTAAACTATTGGTAATATTTATTTCATAGCACTTCTGCAGGTCAGTACATATTATAACAATCTGATCAAACTTTGGCTTGAACTGTATCATGGGAAAATTTTAAATAAGGTGCAAGCACATTTGTGCAATCTTCCCTTTTTATTTTTTCCTGCTGTAGAGATGGTAGCTCTGTGATCTCCATGTCTGATAAACAGTCTCCAGTGCCATCTTTTCTCAAGCTTCTTTGTTGCTGATCTCTTTATCCTTGAACATCAGGGCTACCAGTGGTGATGAAATACATGAAAAAGCACAATAGAGTATTACTATGTTGGCATTTAACTCAACTTTTCAGCATTTGATGCCTCGTACACACAACCGTTTTTTCTGACAGGAAAACTGCTATGAGAGCTTTTTGTCGGGAATGACGGCCGTGTGTATGCTTCATTGCAGTTTTTCCTAATAGGAAAACTGCTGGACAAAAAAAGAGAGCAGGACCAATTTTTCAACGTCATGAATCAAGTATGAGACGGGAGAGCTCTTTCTGGTAAAACCAGCGTTCGTAATAGAGATATCACATTTGTCAGGCTGCAAAGTGCTGAAAAGCATGAATTGTCTCTCACCAAACTTCTACTAACACAAGAATCAGCAAAAGCAGACCAAAGGATGGAATGGAACTTCCCCTTCATAGTACCATCGTACATGTTGTACGTCACCGCGCTTTGGTCGTGCAGACTTTTGTCTGAGCGTGTATCTGCAAGGCAGGCTGAGAGGAATTCTGTTATCCGACGGAAAACCTGGTCGTGTGTACTAGGCATGACAGATGTTGTGAGTATAGATTGCAGTGCAATGCTATAAAAAGAAGAAAAGGAATTTTTGGTAGAAAAATGGTCTGTACAAATCTGATTTGATAGAAAGTCACATCAACGCCCCAAATTTCACTAATGTGATATGAGAAATGTATATTACACAACTGTATGTTGTGTTTTACACAGTATCCACATTTTTAACTAAAGCTGAACTCCAAGAATTTATCCAATATCTAAATGTGCTGGAACAGTACCATGCCACCTGGTGGACTTACCTCTTTAATCACCTCAAGTCCAGATACTGTTACCCCTTTCCAGTCCAGGCCAATTTTCAGCAGCACTGCACCCAAATGATTTTTTTTGAGACACATAGAGCTCGTTGTTTGTGGTATTTGATCACCACTAATGCCGCGTACGCACGATCATTTTTCGGCATGAAAAAAAACAACGTTTTTAAAAACGTCATTTAAAATGATCGTGTGTGGGCTTCACATCGTTTTTCATGTTCTGAAAAACTAAAAAAAAAAATTCGAACATGCTGCATTTTTTCACGTCGTTTAAAAAAATTACCTTTTTCGGGTTGTAAAAAAATGATCGTGTGTGGTCTAAAACGACGTTTTAAACCTGCGCATGCTCAGAAGCAAGTTATGAGACAGGAGCACTCTGGTAAAACTACCATTTATAATGGAGTAAGCACATTCATCACGCTGTAACAGACAGAAAAGCGTGAATCATCTTTTACTAACAAGGAATCAGCTAAAAGCAGCCCAAAGGCGAATAGAACTTCCCCTTTAGGCCGCGTTCACACGATCGAATATATCTGCTGAAACTGGTCCGCAGACCAGTTTCAGAGGACAGATTCGATCGTGTGTACGGGCTAGCAGACAGGTTTCCAGCAGACAAAAGTTTTAAAGCATGCTCGGATATGTCCGCCTAACCATATATACGTCTAACCAGTGGACCGAAATCTCCCGCATGCGTCGAATGGATTTGACGCATGCGTGGAAGTATTTTACTTCCTGGTTTGGTGACGTGGCGGGTCAACGTCACCGCCACGTCACCGCGCTGTCTGTCCATGGGGATTTTGGTTTGCTCGTGTGTACACAGATCAAACCAAAACATCCCAGGAGACATGTTCGATGAAAACGGTCTGTCGGACCGTTTTCATCGGATATGTCTCCTCGTGTGTACGCGGCCTTAGAGTGCCGTCGTATGTGTTGTACGATGATTGCGTGTATGTGTGATCGTGTGTACGCAGCGTGAGATTTAATTTTTTTTAGCTACATAAAAACAAATTCGAAAAACAAAAGTCTTCTTAAGCCCTGTACACACGATCGGTTTGTCTGAAGAAAACGGACCGATGGACCAATCATGTGTGGGCCCCATCAGTTTGTTTTCCATCGTCGAAAAAAAATAGAACATGTTTTAAAATTCTCCTATGGATAAAAAAAAAATGATAGAAATGTGTGGAACTTCATCCATGCTCATAAATAAGTCGACACATGCTCGGAAGCATTGAACTTCATTTTTCTTAGCACATCGTAGTGTTTTACATCACCGCGTTGGACACGGTCAGATTTTTGACTGATGGTGTGTAGGCAAGACTGATAAAAGTCAGCTTCATTGGATATCCGGCGAAAAAATCCATCGGATTAGATTCCATCAGATATCCGATCGTGTGTACAGAGCATAAGTGTCTGGAATAAAATGTTACAAATAAATAATCATTTTCCATAAATTTAGGCCTAAATGTATTCTGCTTCATGTTTTTGGTAAAAATAAGCCAAATTAGTGTATAATATTTAGTCTGCGCAAAAGTTTTAGGCCGCGTACAGAAGATCGAATCTTTCTGCTGGAAACGGTCCGATGGATTTATTTGGTCGTGTGTACGCGGCCTTAGAGTCTACAAACTATGGTGTATATACAGTATATTTTAAAATTAATCTGTCCTGATGTACTGACTGCCTTTCTCATTTTTTGGAAAGTAGACAGTCTGAGGTATTTATTAAAAGGCATGGTGAGCTTTTTGAAGCTGTCGTTTTTTACAAAACTTCTTTGCAAAATTATGAAAGTATATAAAATGTGTCTTTTTCCATAAAGTTTTTTTTTTTTTTAACAAGTTAAATCACACACAGTAAAGGCATACTTGCAATTACACCCCAAAACACATTTTGCTATGCTCCTTGAGGATGGGAATAGTGCATGTATAAGACTTTTTTTTACAACCTAGCCACATAGTGACTCAACATCCAAAGAGCACCTTTAGATTTTCTAGGGCAGTGGTTCTCAACCTGGGGGTCAAATGATGATTTGCCAGGGGTCACCAAATCCTGGGCTGTTCCTAAAGCCTGCACTGTTCTCCCAGGAAGGAAGATGATAAGAGGGGGAGGAACAAAGAAAAAGGGAAAAAATAGAGAGCAAGAAAGACAGTTAGATGGAAAGATAGGGGGAAAAAAACAAGGAATTAGGATAGAGAGAGATGAAAGGGAAAGAAAGGGGAACAAAGAGAAAGAGTGACACATCCTAAAATGTACCATAAGGGGTTTTAATATTGTACGAGTGGAAGTCACTCAAGGAGCGCTAAAAATGTCTGCGGGTTAGGGGCGCAAATTACTTGTCTTGCCTTGGGTGCTTTCAACCCACGCTATGAAAATAATTTTACTGTTAGGGTTCCCCACAACTTGGGAAATTTTATCAAGGGGTCACAGCACTAGAGGGTTGAGAACCACTGTTCTAGGGACATAAATTACCCATCTAATTTCCTGACTATCATTCTCATTACCAAACTAATAAGAGGCAAGGAGGAGCTCAGCTATGAGGAAAGGTTAGCTGAGCTGAATTCAATCTCTCTTGAGAAGAGAAGATTAAGGGGGGGTATGATAAACATGTATAGTAAATGTGGTGTAGTTATTTACTTTAAGTTAATCACAGAGGGGTAGAGGGCACTCTTTAAGTCTGCAAGAAAAGAGATTTAATCACCAAATACAGAAATGTGGAAAAGATGCCCTAAGGAGCTGGTTCTGGTCAACTCAGTAGATTGTTCTTAAAAAGGTCTGAATTATTTCCTAAATGCACAAAATATAACTGGATACTAATTTTTAAATCTAAAGTTGATCCAGGGAGTATCCGATTGCCTCTTGGAGGATCAAGAAGGATTTTTTACCCACATTGGATTTTCAATTTTTTTCCCTTCCTCTCGATCAATTGTGCACATTTACATATATAAGTCACTTTAAATTTGACACCATGTGGACACGCGAGCAGCGCCGGTGGCGCACGCGCCCCTGCCACAAGCTCCATGATTGTGCCCGCAGGACCCACGGACTCGATGTCCGCTGGTGTCCCACAATCGTGTGTCACGGAGCTGCAGAAAGGGGGATGCCTGTGTAAACAAGTGACACTGACACTGATCGTCTGATTTCTCTCATCGGGAGCAGCGATCATTGTCATGTCACTGCTAGCCCATCCTCCAGACAGTTATAATATGTCCCTAGGACACATTTAATCCCTATCCTGGGATGTTCCAACTTTTGGGAAAATTGTGTGCTCTCTGCCTGGAGATAATTGGTTTATTCCTTAAAAGATCTCAATATCTCCCAGGCAGAGGGAGGGTGGGTGTACTATAAAAGCTTGCTGTGGTAATGTCATCTGCCATGTCATGTAAATGTACCTTGGTCTGGCTCTCAAGAACCGTTCATTGTGTGAATTTCTATTGATGATAAATGCGTCTTGTTTAGCAGGTAAGAAGAGCTTACCTCTGAGTCACCTCGTCTGGGGAATGACTAGTAATTAACTCATGCGGATTATCTCAGAGACAGAACGGCTGTCTGTTAAAAGATGTGTATTAGAGGCTTGTTAGTAAACCATTGTATGATGTTGTGGGAGGAGTGTGTCAATGTAGATCCGATTACTGCAAGTATTCCTTTTCGTGTATATAAGTAACCTGCCTCCCAAAAAAGTTATTCTATGCCTGGTAACCTCTTCATGAAGTCTTGGCTCATGTTTTTTGGGGGGGGGGGGATATTCTAACCATTGGGAAGAATATCCGGGAAACTGCATTCATCTCCACTATCCCTCTACCTCCTATGATAGCAATCATCACTTATGCTCGGCAATTGAGGGACGGAAAGAAGGCGCAGTAACATAACCACTGCAGGTCTTAACATATATTATATATATATATATATATTTTTTTTTTTTTCTCATTTGATCACACATTACACACAACACCTTATCACTCCAATTTGATCACCAACACTTCACACTCCCTGCTGGGCTTGCTCTATCACATATATACTTCACCCACACAACCTTCATCAATCCTAACACTCTTTTAATTCAAGATTGCACCTTAATCTACTACAATTACACTCCATCTTACATTGCATACTAATATACCTTATTACCCATACCCCTAGAATTTAACTATACTTCTGGGATTTTTGGTACCTGATGAGACACTATGATAGCAGTTGGTCCATATGCTTCTAATAATCCATGTTAATGTGCCAAGAGCCAACATACTCATAACCTTTAGACCACGTACACACGATCGACCATGTCTGCTGAAACTGGTCCGCAGACCAGTTTCAGCGGACATGTTCGATCGTGTGTACGGCCTATCGGACCGTTTTCCAGCGGATAAAAGTTTCAAAACATGCTTTAAAACCTGTCCGATGGGATGGCGTGCACGTGAGGACGTGACGCGCCGCGAGGTGAGTGGGGCGGCGAGAACGCCTGCGAGACACGGCTGAGCTCGGGAAGCTGGAACGAGGCGCTGCAGCTCCGGAAAGTGTGACAGTCACCCGGAGAAGCCGCGGGGGATCCTTAGCAGACTCCCCAGGGACATCAGTGGAAGCGGACCCGGAACCACCCGGCATGACATGGGGAAGACCGCGGCATAAACAGAGGATGCCGCACGGCACGCGCTCGTAGTGAGCTTCACCGGCCCTCCCCCCCCCTCCACCAGGGTTGGCTCCCCCAGGGGGCCCCTCAGCAGACACTCCAATACCGAAGGTACCTAAACCTCTGCAACAACTGGTCCCCATCTGTGACAAGCAGGTAGTATATGCAGCGGATATTGAAGGTAAAGGCTTTACTGTTGTTTGGAAAACTGAACTTTAAGCTATGAAATCCAATAAGGTGGAATTACACTACACAGGAAGAGAGGAGGCATAGGAGTTGTATGGTATATTGTTTTTCATACAAGGACTGGTATCCACAACTGCTGCTATGATTGGGTAATTAGGAAGGACTCCTTTGCAAGAGGGCTTGATTGTCTCAAAAATCCCAAAGCTGAGCCCCTCCACATAATGTCTGTCAACATTGAACGCATCTCTGTAATGTACTAAGAGACAAGAAGTGTTCCTTTTCTCACAACGGTGTGTAACACAGATGCTGTGGAGGTTAGGCTCCTTTAGAGGTTGTAATAGAGGCATAAGAAGGTCTCTTGTTTATTTCATCTCTGTCTTTTGCTGGCTTTCCTGTGGCCCATTACTAGAGTGACTCTCTTGTTCTGCTGAAGTGCACGTAGGTCTAAAAAGTCTCAAAAGGGCACAGATATAAATAGGGCCAGGAGGGGTTGCATAAAGAGATTACCAGTAGGCAGTAAACCCCTACTCTTCTACGCCCCCTTCTACGCCCCCCCGGAAAAAAGAAAAGAAAAAAAAAAAGCTGAAAATCAAAAGCTTAGTCACAATCAGGGGAGGTGACGAGTATTTAAAAAAACTAACCTCTGGGTGCTAGGGTGAACCTGGTAAACCTTGAGTGGTAAACCAGAAGCTATATAAGTATTACCAACAGTAGCAAACAAGGGGGAAACCCAGACTCAGAGGTTGTAAGGAAGTAAATAAGTTGGCAACCTGGGGAAAAGATTTAGAAAAGTGAAGAATAATATGTCCAGGATGTCAAGCAGATCAACAAAGGGAGGAATCCCAAAGACATCTGGAACTGTGGCAACATCAAGTACAATCCAACAATATATGTCTAAAGCAACAAGCTCTAGAAATATAGGATCCCCAAAATCCACACAAGGGAAAACGGAGAAAAAAATGGAGGAAAGAAAAGCCCAGAAACCAACCCTGGGGGATACATCTGGGGACCTACGAGAGGACTCAAGAGAGGAAGAGATCAGAGAGGGGGACGGAGAGATAAGCAGAAGAGAGGAACAGAGACCCGAAGACCAAATTCCAACCATGGGGGACATGGAAAAGATGCTGATGCGACTTGAAAAGGCAATTAAAGGAGAAATACATAGCTTAAAGACGGACCTTGTCCATCTTCTTTTAAGGGTAGAGACACTGGAGGAACAGCAGGAGAAACAAAAACAAGAGTCAATCGAGTTAAAGGTTCAAATCTCCCAGCTCCATCTTCAACAGCGAAACATACTTTACAAACTGGAAGATCAGGAAAATAGATCCAGAAGACAGAACTTGAGAGTTAGAGCTGTCCCAGAAGGAAAAGGGGAAGATCTGAGGAAAATAATCGGGACAATACTAAACCCAATATTGGGTAAAACTGCCGAAGACACGATAAAAATCGAGAGAGTCCACCGGGTGGGAAGATTTAATAGAAACGATAATGATCGGCCTCGGGACGTTATTGTTAGATTTCATTTGTTCAAAGAGAAAGATGAAATATGGAGGAAACTGAGGGGATCCCCACCCCTCACATACGAAGGGTCTTCCCTACAGATCTATGTTGACCTGGCCTCTGAGACGTTGGCTAGAAGGCGACTTTTAAAACCTCTTCTAGAACAACTATTGTCTAAAAAAATTAAATATAACTGGAGATTTCCAGCGTGCTTGGTAGGCTCAAAAGATGGGAAATCAGCATTACTGCGATTCCCTGAAGATCTGTGCGAATTCTGCAAAAAATTAGACCTACAGATACCAGACCTACCGGGGTGGGTTTAATAAGGGGGGGCGGCGGGGCAGGATTAGAACAACATGGAGATCCCACTTTCCCAGAGAAGCCCCGCGTTCTTTATCTCCTACTTTTCCCCTTCTTAATTAGAAGGGGATTGTGAAAATAGGCCCCACCCCAGAGGGAAACTAGATCAAGGGAGAAAATTGGTCTAGAGGCCTATTTCTGGCCAGGGGGGGAAGGGATGGGAAGAGGGGGAGGGGGGGCGGGAAGAGGGAGGGGAAGGGGATGGAGGGGAGGGATTGGAAGAGGGAGGGGAAGGGGATGGAGGGGAGGGAGATACACCACACCAAAAAAATCGATAGGGAAAGTATATGAAATCAGGTCGAGGTTAAAATCGGAATCAAAGAGGAAGATCTCCAACACTAGATAATGCCGATAATAAAATGTGTTTCATATAATGTAAAAGGTTTAAATAGCCCCACAAAAAGACATAACGTTTTAAAGGAATTGAAGAGAATTAAAACCGATGTAGCATATCTGCAGGAGACCCATCTTACCATAGACTCGAACGCGAAACTAAACTCAATAGATTTCCCCGTATGGTACTATGGGGACACTGTTTCAAAACGTGCGAGGGGAGTAGCTATCGGGTTCGCCAAAGGAGTGAGATTCTGGTTGATCGACAGATTGACAGACCCAGAGGGGAGATTTCTTATACTAAAAGGGAAACTAGAGGATACAGAATGCACCCTAGTAAACATCTACTCACCTAATAACCAACAGATAAAAATTGTAATTGATGTCCTGGGAAAGGTAAGGGACTTTAAAAAAGGTAGGGTGATTATAGGAGGAGACTTTAACTTCTGTATGGACCCAAAGGTAGACAAGACAACTCAGACAGTAGGGACCAACATAAAACAACTAAGAAATCTAAAAAATACCCTGCACAGTAGTCAAGTAGTAGACGCTTGGCGAGTGCTAAACCCGGCGACACGAGATTATACCTTTTATTCTCAGGTACACGGGTGCTACACACGGATCGACCATATCCTCGTTGACCACTACCTATTGGAGGAGGTGGTGAACGCAACAATAGAGCCTATGACCATATCAGATCATGCCCCAATTAGTGTGTCCCTTAATATCTCAGGTAATCCTAGGACACCCCAAACTTGGAGGCTCAATGAGGAATTACTAAAAGATGTAAATAGCCTCACCAGGGTTCAAAAGGAGTTAGAAGAATACTTTAAAATAAATGATACAAGTGACATATCCAAAGCCACACTATGGGATGCCCACAAGGCCTTAATTCGAGTCACGCTGATATCAGAAGGAGCAAGAAAGAAAAAAGAGAAACGGCTTCAAAAGGAGAAAATAATCAAGGAGATAGACAAGTTAGAACAAAAACATAAAAGAGGGGCTCAGCAACAAGATCTATATCAAGAATTAGTGAATAAACGCAACCAACTTAAAAATCTTCTATTTCAGGAAACCAAAAGAGATTTACAGATTATTGCAAAAGAAAGATATATGGGAGGCAATAAAACCAGTAAACACCTGGCAAGGTTGGTTCAGAAAAAGAAAGGAAGAAACTATATAGAAAAAATTAAAAACGAACAAGGAAAGGAGGTATACAAAACAAAAGATATAGCTGAAACCTTCCGAGTTTACTATGAAAATCTATATGCAGTTAAACAGAAAAACTGGGATAACGAGGGGAAAAAAACCAAAATCCTGGATTTCCTGCAGGGGGCGGGACTCCCATCAGTAAGCCCAATAGATAAAATAACTATGGACAGGCCGATCACAGAAAATGAAGTACAGCTAGCGCTATCTGGTACAGCATCGGGTAAAAGCCCTGGCCCCGATGGCTTTACCGCTCTTTACTATAAAAAATGCAAGGATATCCTCATACCTCGACTATGTCAATATTTTAACGGCCTAGGAAAGGACTATACCCTGAGTAGAGAAGCAGCCGAGGCAACAATAACCGTTATTCCAAAGGAGGGCAAGGATACTAGGATTTGCTCGAGCTATCGGCCAATATCTCTGCTAAATGCAGATTTAAAACTGTTCGCAAAGATACTGGCCGAGAGAATAAAATGCGAGATGGCGGGGTTGATACATCCCGACCAGACGGGGTTTATTCAGGGTCGAGAGGGAAGAACAACGGGGTAAGGACCCTCCTCCTGATTCAGGAGATGAGGAGAAGTGGAGTCCCCAGTCTACTCCTGTCGATCGATGCAGAGAAAGCATTCGATAGGGTAGACTGGGGATTCATGTTACAGACCTTGGAAACCATGGGATTTGGACGTAGGATGATGGGATGGATTGGAACTTTATATAAAGCCCCAACGGCTAGGATTAAAATAAATTGAGGTCTGTCTCAATACTTCACGATGGAAAATGGTACGAGACAAGGGTGCCCCCTTTCTGCACTATTATTTGTGCTGTCCCTTGAACCTCTGCTATCTAGAATCTGTAAATGCCCTGAAATAAACGGAATTAAGGTGGGAAAAGAAGAGCATAAACTGGCTGCATTCGCAGATGACGTGCTCTTTTACCTGACCAATCCTAAAACCTCTGTCCCAAAATTATTAAATGTATGTAGCCAATATGGGGAAATCTCAAACTTTAAATTAAATATTAATAAAACGGAAATATTAAACGCTAGTACACCCAAGGAAGATATGCAAATCCTTAGATCAGAATATACATTCCCATGGGTAAAAGAGCTTAAATACCTGGTCATCTATTTAGCGAGTACGGAAAAAAGAATTTATGAAATCAACTACATCCCCCTGATAGAAGAAATCAAAAAGGAAATAACTAGAATAAAAAATAGACCAATTTCATGGTTTGGACGAATAAACTTCTGTAAAATGGTGTTGATTCCAAAGATCCTATTTAAGTTCCAGATGATCCCGATTAAGCTCCCAAAACAATTGATCCGTATTCTCCAAAAACGTATTATGAATTATATATGGGGAAATAAGAAACATAGGATATCATTCCAGATCCTCAGATAGACCAAAAATAAGGGGGGACTGGCTATCCCGGATCTTAAAAAATATTATGATGCAATAAACCTGTCGAGAGCTGTGGAGTGGGCCAGAGTAAACACAGAAAAAAGATGGGTTAGGTTGGAGAGCGCCCTCGCAAAGGCGGAATTAGAAAAAGTAATATGGAATCCCCCACAATTTAGGGCACTTAGCACAGAAACACATACAATCACAAAGAATGCACTTAAGGTATGGGATTACACACAAAAAAAAATTGATAAAAATTTCAACTCCCCCCTTATCTTCTTAAAAAATAATGATTACTTCCCTCCGGGGAAAATAGAGGTTGGGGGAAATTGGATCAAAAATGATAAGGCACAAGTAAGAGATATAACACATCAAGGACACTTATTAACATATAGGCAAATAGAGCAAAAAGAAAACTTTATGACACTGAATGAATGGAGGTACCAACAGTTAAACCACTTTATTCAAAAACTACCCCGACCCTTAAGAACAGGGGACCAACTCTCAGATATAGAAAAATTATGTTCTCTGGAAAGCAGGAAGGGAACTATATCAAAGATCTATAAGATTTTAATACAGTGGGAAGAACTAGAGGTACACCCCTTCATTAAAAAATGGGAGAAGGAATTAGGGACACGCTGCGATAGGACCACAATAGATAAAAATTTTAAACTGACCCACACCTCAGCTACTGACAGTCGATCTGCTGAAATGAATTTTAAATGTTTATCAGGCTGGTACATAACACCAGAAAAACTCAGCAAATTTAAGACCGACCAATCAGCAGATTGCTGGAGGGGCTGTAAATCCCCCGGAACCATGGCCCACCTTTGGTGGGAATGCCCAAAGGTCAAAACTTACTGGGAAAAGATTTTGAAGATAATAGAAGAGATCACAAAGGTAAAAATAAAAAGAGAGCCTTGGACGGTACTCTTCCATGGAGGGAGAGAAGGGATTAGGAATTATAGGAATTCTTTGGTACCGCACTTATTAAATGCTGCCAAAAGGCTGATACCAAGGAAGTGGCAGGAAACAGAATGCCCCACGGTGTGGGAATGGATAGATACCGTAGAGGAAACATATATGATGGAAGATTTCAGGGATAGTATAGAAGATAACTGGGATTGCTCAAAATGGGATAATTGGAGAGTTTTTAAAAGATCATGGAGCTATGTAGAAAATCTGCGGCAAGGTGTATAACCTAGCTAGATAAGATAAGAGAGCTTTAAATGGTGTGGTGGAGGGGAGGGAAGGGGGAGGTGGGAGGTGGAGGGGAGGGAAGGGGGAGGTGGGAGGTGGGAGGGGAAGGAAAAAGGGGAACAAATATATGTATAAAGAGTAATAAATTTTATAATCTACAAAAATGTTAAACTAAGAGGGGGGAAAAAAAGAGGGGAAAAGAAGGAAAAAAAAAAAGAAAAATATTTCCACAAATGATGCAAACCTGAAACAGAGACGAAAATTAAGCACCTTCAACATGAGCTGGTCTCTTGTGCGCAGTAAAAGCTGAATGTGGAATAATAAAAAAAAAAAAAAACCTGTCGTATGTACAGGGCTTAAGGCCGCGTACACACGATCAGACAGGTCAGATGAAACTGGTCTGCAGACCAGTTTCATCGGACCAGTTCTATGGTGTGTACGGCCCATCAGACCGTTGTCCGTCAAACCAAAGTTTTAAAACATGCTTTAAAACTGTCTCATGGACACCTGTCCGTCAGACAGGTTCGATAGTTAGTACACAAAATCATCGGACCAAAAACCCGCGCATGCTCAGAATCAAGTCGACGCATGCTTGGAAGCATTGAACTTCATTTTTACACCACGTCGTTATGTTCTACGTCACCGCGTTCTGGTCCGATGGGATTTTGGTCCGATGATGTGTATGCACATCAGAACAACAGACCACTTCAGCGTGGTCTGATGAAAATGGTCCGTCGAACAAGTTTCATCGGACATGTCTGATCGTGTGTACGCGGCCTTACACTCTATATATGGTCATTGATTGGGGATTCATTGCAGGTTCCGATTCTCCCGTCCCCTGGAGGGTGTCAATCTTGTGTGGCTCCTTGTAAGCCCCTCGGGCCAGGCTCTTCCACCGTGGGGAAGTAGGTGCCCCTACGTGATCCTCCTCATCACCCAGCGATTCACAACCCTTCTGGCCATGGGATCATCCACTGCACTTCAGCGGTAAATATCTCATCATGCTAGACCCCAAATGGGGCTTATGATGATGTTTTTCTATATATGAAATTATGTAATGTGTTTTATAGAGCTAATTTCTCCCTGATGATGACCGCTACAGAGGTCGAAATGTGTCGGGGATTCCACCACGTTTAGCAATCAGTATTGTGTAAACTTGAATATAAGCTACATTGTGGCTTATGTATTTTACCTATTGGCCAGCCTTTTAAATGTTGTAACTTCATTCATTGTGATACCTGTACAATTTCAATAAATGTACCCCTTCTTGCTATCCATTTACTAATGTTTCAACTACATTACACTGCTGTCCAAAGCCCCACTGGGGAACCTTCCCACTCTTTTTTTACAAATTAAAATGTTGTCCCTGCAAATGATGATTTACACTCAACACCTGAGGAACTTTATCATTTGAGTCAAATAATCTAGGCAGACTTAATTATGCTCTACTTTGGATGAGATATGGTAAAATGGAGTGTATCCAACTGTTTTCGGTGATATTATTTTTTCTACTTCTCTTTAAAGACTTAGAATTAGGAAGATATTTAAAATAAGCATTAGGAGATTTTTTGAAACATCAAAGCAGCATTGCAGACTTAATTTTAAAGGTACGGGCTCCAGGGCTGTCATCTTTATGCTTTCCTTAGTACACAGTGCATCACTGACCCAGGATAAGCATATGTAAATTGTAGGTGTGCTGTATATCAGGATCAGGCTAATACTCCTGGGCTTGTTCTGGATCAGTATATTTCACGTAGGTTCTTGTTCACTACCAGGCCGGGTTTGTGGTGTATTTTCATTGTCTGCAATTTGTCTAAATAGTGAATTTTTGGATTTGTTTGCATGAACATTTGTTTTCATGACTGTGGTTAGGTGGCAGAGTAGTCGATAATGGCACTTTGAAAATGTACCCCCCCCCCATATAACTATAGGTGTACACAGTGCTGTATTTTGCCACTGCTACATTACAGCTGCCTACAGACAGTTACAGTGTTACATTGTTATGTGTTAACACCTATTGTATTCACAGTAATTAGACCCCACAGTCCTTGTTAGAGTTACTTGTTTGCATGTGTCAACAGCTCGGTTTCTGTTTAGCTGTTTCTGATCCCCCTTTTAAAAAATAAAAAACAAGGGGTTGGGGTTCTATTATTTTAGGGTTGGTGTTTAGGGGTTTTTTTGGGAAGGAAGATGGGTATATTTTATTTTTGATAGTATTTTGATAGTTTTTTTTTTTTTTCAAGATCAGCACATGAACTTAATGGCAATGTCTGGCAGTGGGTGTACTTGTCTGGCAGTGAGCATACTATACAGCCAAAGCATGCAGAGGAGGTGGTGGAGTGATTAATAAAGCTTTTACCATATTCTCCCTCCTTCTCCCAGGTGCAGACTAGCACTGAGTCTTCAGCAGCCACAAATGCAACTGTTTTCTTCCTTACATAAAACATATAATCCCACTGAAGCCCTGCAAACTGGCATTGAGAACTCTGCTGAATTATTTGGGCACACCATCAGTCAGTCTCAGCAGAGGGATGAAAAGCAATTAGATTCATCAGATATAGAACACGGGAGCAGTGGCGTAGCGTAGATTGTCAACGCCCGGGGTGAGGCAAGTAATTTGCGCCCCAATGACCCAAAGACTCACCTATTTTGAGCTAGCTTCAGTCTGGTCACATGATCCCCTGTGTGAGAAAGCGGTGCCTGTAGAGGAGAGCATGCTTGACAACTACTGTCAAAGCCTGGAGTGGTGACATCATGCATGGGTTCCTATGTCCCATATGTTGTTTGGCGCTCCCTCCTCTCCTCTGCATACACCACTGGACCAGCTGAAAATAGGTGTTTACATCTTTGCTACACAGGTTAACCATCATAGGCATTAGGAGGGGGATTTTGTAATATTTCAGTTAATGGGAGTCATATTCACACTATAATACTTATTGCAGCACCGTGCAGTCAATACCCAGTAGGGTTTTGTATTCAACCTTTTTTATTTATATATATATATATATATATATATATATATATATATATATATATATATATAACCACACACAAATATATATAGAAAAAATCAAAAAGGTTAAATACAAAATCCTACTAGGTATTGATCCCAACTGCACGGTGCTGCAACTAGTATTATAGTGTGAATATGACATGTGTAGCTCCCATTAACTGAAATATTATAAAATAACACTACTGGGTCGTGAGTCCTAATCACCAGTGCTGCAAGAAGCCTCAACCTCATTATACAAATAAAGCAAATGAATCACAGAAAATTTCATATAACAATCAATAAAAAGCGTCCAAAAAACATGGCTATGGATGAACTTGTATTGCTTATTATATACAATTTGTTTGTTTACTAATATATTTGCACAATTGTGTGTTTTTTGCAGCACTGGTCATTTGGATTCACTAAGAGAGAGGCAGAGAAAGACATTGGAATCAGAGAGATGGTAGAGCTGAGGGAAAGGGGGGCTGAGGGAGGGAGAGGGGCCTGAGGGGGAGATGAGAGACTGCTAGCCCTACCTTCCATGTCATTCTTTGTCCTTGATCCAGAATGCGTTCATTCTTCCAGCGGCTCCCTGGCAGCATACACTTCCTCACCCGTCCCCAGTCAGCCTGTTCTCCAGGCCTCATGTTACTGCAGAGAGAAAGTTGGAGCAATCCATGCTCTGGTGGCACAGGAGATGCTGCACCCGCCACTTCTCATCTGTTGTGGGGCGGGGTCAGGGGGGCTAAGTCAAGGAGAGGGGCTCCCCAGTCCAGGGCACTTAGGCAGCCAACCTATCTTTCCTCGGCTCTGCCGCTCGCTGATCACCACTGGATCCCCCAGCTGCCTGCCCACACCCCAAGAATGGCCGCTGTTGCTAAACAATGTGGACTTTCCAGCTTTAGAAATGTATCCCTGTGCTAGACAGTCCACACTCCTAAAAGTGCTCCTCTAAATTTTGTGCCCAGGGCGGTGGCCCCCCTCGCATCCCCCACGCCATTTCACTGCACGAGAGATTGATGATTGATGAGTAGTAGTTGGGATGAGACATATAGATGGTTTGCATTTTTTTTTTCTTTCGGTGGGCATTGGGCATCACGATTCACATGGATTTTCATTGCTGGAGAAAGTGATTGATGATGGATATACAGAATAATAGAATGTATTTATTTTTTAATTAAGGGACTTTGTGTGTGTGTTACTTTACTTTTTTGTAAATGTGTTGGAGGCATTATCTGGGAGCTTCTAGATTCTGATAATGGATGGTATGGATTTTTGGGGGAACTTTACACTTTTTTTCTGAAATGGTATGAATTATGGGGGAACCTATATATTTTTTTTTTTGTGTGTGCAGGTGTCTCCTCTTAACATGTACACTAGACCCTAATTTAGAATAAGGGTCTGGTATAGATTAAAGTAATCCCCAGCCAATCTGTTTACAAACAAAATAAAGCAACTGGGATATTTTTAAACATATATTTTGGTGTAGTAGGTTGTATACATTGTACAGATGCCCTATTTCATATTCAAGGTTAATGCATCCCTCAGGCACATTTGGAGTTATGGAGTTTTGTATTTTTAATGATTCATTAAACATTTTTTTAAATTTTATTTTGTAGTTCCCAGCGCATCATCCCATTTGTTTCTAAACTCCTTGCCTATTGTAGTAGAAAATGGCCATTATAGAAAAAGGCCATGTTTTTGACTTTTTTTTTGACTTTCAGCTCCAATTGACTTTAGTGCACATAGAGCACATATAAACGTGCTTTCTAATGGTGATTGGTAATGAGGATGAAAGGCGCCCTGTCTCAAAACAAATCAAACAAGCGCTCTTGGAATAGTGAGCCCACCAGACCTAAAACATCTATATGTTACCACTATCAGTGGTCAGCTGCTACCTAAAAATACCCAATTGGTATCACAGAATATTTGCACAGAGTAAATAGAAAAAGTAAAAGCAATGCTTAAAACATATTAACATCCACCAGGCAGCGCTAGTGTATATGTCTATTGCAAAACATATAAAATGAATCAATATCCTGATTAATAAATGTCCATGTTATAGAGGTATATATGGATTTCTACAGGAGATAAGAAAATAGTAAAACGAATCAAAAGTCCATTTAATCCCAAGAAGATGAAAATAAATCTTGCTGTTGCCAGAAGATCCACCACCACTCGTGTGTTGAGAGAGGAGGGGGGGGGTGTGGATAGCAGCCCCCTCTTAAGAAAACCTCTTACCAGAAATCAAATAGACGAACGCCTTAAGAAAACCGGATCCAAACTGATCTCAATGTGTGTCTCCTCACTCCAAACAACTGAATGCTCAGTGATTAGCAAACGAAAACAGAGAAAATAGACATAGCGTGATATCGTTTAAACTTTTAATCAAACTCTGTATATATAAAATCCTTATAGATGTGCACTCACAAACGACAAAAATCAACCAGCATGTAGTCACATTAACTGCGGCCGCTCTTTAAGATCTAGGGTCGGCATCTCCTACCGCTCTGTGCTTCGCAGGCTGCAGGGGGGTGGATGCGCTCGTCTCCCTGACTAGTTTCGTCATTAGACCCCTTTGATGATGTTGCATGATGAAACTAGATCATAAAGTATTTTAGGGCTATAGCGCCCTGGGGTTTAGTCAGGGAGTTCCTCACCAAATTCTTTGTCAGGAGTAGCTACTGCAGTTAATTGATAGATATCTATTGATTTCTGCCTAAGTTTGGCCTTGTTGCACATTTCTCTTCTACCACTGGGTGACCAGGAACTTGGTGGTACTAGACATGAGAGGGGGAAACCCAGGGTCAGGTTATGGGTATATGGGGTATCTCAGCCAATCGGCCGGTGTTTTCTTCAATCCCTTGGCCTGCTGGGAGAGCCTAAATATCCGGGTGAGGTCAAGTGATCTATGTTCAAGTGATCTATGTTATGTGTGTCGTATGCCCCGGGCTACTAGACCAGAGATTGGGCCTATCCTGGTGGGCATCTGGTTGCCAGGCTGTGTGAGGGCCTATCCAGAAGTAAGAGGGCAGTGCAGGGTTGGGACTACGGCTTGCAGTCCAACCAAAATTGCCGGTTCTGCCGGCTGGAGAACCTGTTGTGGTCAGGGGTAGAAGGTAAGCTGTCGCTAATAAGGGACCAGACACATTTTCCAATGACCACAGTGAGTAACTGAAGAAAGTACCGGAATGGGCACAGTGAAGAATCGGGATTCAGGTGGTGATCAAGTCAAGGACCCAACCAGTGGAGGTGACGCTTGCAGAGCAGCCTTGTGTATCAAGCCAGGGACTGAGTTAGGTGTACGTTTAATAAACTGTGATAAGCCGAGATCATGATGATCACGGCTGATCACGGCTTATCACAGAGAATTGTCGGTTTAATAAACTGTGATAAGGAGCAGAGAACACATTCTCCACTTCACATCACATCACGTGGATGTTTTGTCACAAACGGCCAGTTTAGTAAACCGTGATCTGAAGATTTCACAGCTCTTCCACTGAAATATCTCCCTTTCAGATTCACCAGCTCAGAGGTGGAGAATCTGGGAGAGAAGCTGGTGTGATAAGAGGAAGAAGGCTTATTTATTCCTAATATCAACACCAGTGGGTTAAAAATGAATATTAACAACAATATACACATGTATCTACATAAAACGTGTGTGCGTGTATAAACAGTATATATATATATATATATATATATATATATATATATATATATATATACTGTATATACACACACACACACATATATATACCATATTTGTCGGTGTATACCGCGCACTTTTTTGCCCTTAAAATCAGGGAAAAATCGTGGGTGCGCGATATACGCCGATACTCGCTTCCCGCGCTGTGTTTGAACTTTGCCGCTGATCCCTGCTTCCCGCGCTGTGTTTGAATGCCGCCGCCGCCGATATATACCGAGCGCAGTACACTCGGGTACAGTCGGCCAGGCTCGGCTCCCCTCGCGGTCAAGGCTCCCCTTCAAACACAGCGCGGGAAGCAGGGATCAGCTCAGACAGCGCGGGAGCAGCGAGGAGGACGCCACGAAGGCCGCAGACGGATGTCGGACCGGACAAGGCCGCCGGGTAAAACTGTAAGTAACAATAAATAAAAAAAATCAGGAATTTCACGTCCAGAGTAGGGGTGCGCGCTATATGCGGGTGCGCACAATAGGCCGATAAATACGGTATATATGTATGTATACACACATATATACAGTATTTATATATATGTAGTTTTATATATATATATATATATATATATATATATATATATATATATATATATATATATACGTTATCACATGTCTGAAAAAAATTATTACATGTTCTTTTAAACTTTAGTTTCACTTTTTAAACTCGGCTGCACCATAATCTCACAATATCTCAGGAGATTACAGGCAGGCCACCCACTTTTACACAGTTTTTGGCTGTTTTCAGAGAAAAAACTTCACCTCTGTTCATAATCTGAGAACTGAAGTTCTCAGTTTATTAAACGGGCTGCAGAGGAGATAATTTTCCTCCTGAGAACTGCCGTGAACTGCTGTGAACTGAACGGAGAAAAAAATTCACAGTTTATTAAATGGACACCTTAGTTAGCAGGGGTGAAGCTTGAATAATATCTAGAGTGCCAAGCTAGGGACCCAGCAAGGAAGCGTAGGTGACACTTGAGGGATATACCACCACAAAAGCCTTGAGGAGCTCACAGGATTTAGAGTCAGTGAATCAGAGAGTCCAGTGAGAGACTAGGAGCTCAAGGGACTAATGAGCTACATGAAGACGTTGTAGTGAGGCTGAGAGAACTGTTGAACTCTCTGTTGGGGACTGTTAAGTACTGTTGCTATAAGAGACAGCAATCCTGCACATGCAGAAGTGGTGCCTTGCTGGGGCCTTTCCCTGTATGGTTGTCCTACTATTGAAGTCTCGGAGTCTGCCACTTGAAATTGCAACTACCCACGGGTGTCCTGGCCCTAACCCTCTTTCCCTTCAGGATATAAAAAGGACTGTTAAAAGTAATATAACCTCTTTTGCATCCAAGAAGTGTCTGGCGCTCAATGACTTTTACCATCTTTGCACCCACAATGCCTCACAACCCACTACATATTGAAGGATACCAGCTGTCTTTGGCCTTGAAGGTTCTCATTAGGCTGAAAGAGGCCTTTGCTACAGGGCATTTCCAAGAGAAACTGTAAATTAGTTAAATAGCAGAACACACAATGAAACAGGGTAAAGAGCAAAAAAGGGGTGCAAATGCATTTGGGCTTGAGCTTTACATATATCTAATGATGAACAAACAACATTACACAATAATGTTAAAATCTGGTGTAGGTAGCCATATAGTAACAAGTGATCATAGCCTTTATGTAACAAGAGTTCTTGTTGTCAACATGCATACAAATTAAATGTTCACCTTAGCTCTGGAATTCCTATTGTAATAATTCATCAAGGGCTGAAATGTGAATGCACATTCCTTGCTTGCAATCATAAAGCAATTTTCAAGAAATCATTATAGTTTTGTTCTATAGTAGTTACCAAAATGCAAAGCTCTTTCTGAAAATTACATTTATTAATGGGCTCCTAGGATACAAATGGCATTTAAGCCAGCATCTGTTATCATGCAAAATTATTTTAACACACATTGTGTGTAACTGAGAAAGTCAACCTGTAGTCCAAGAATGTCCTGATTATCTAGGAGCATTTATTAAATGTTATTACTCAATTCTATATTCAAAGGAAAGCAATCAAGTTTTGGCAATATAATTGAGCAAAGTGACAGCTGCTACCTTTTACTTCTCCCCTAATTATTACACACCTGATCATAATAAAGGGTTCATTATGTATATGTGATTTTATTATTAATGTGTTTTAAAAGATTTATACCTAAATATGTTTTCAAATATTCTATGTGGTATAGGAAAGATGTACTTCCAGACTAGAATTTGTTCTTAGTAACAAAATAGTTTTTATAATTTTAGCTATAACAGTAAAAAAATCAACCTGATTAAAATGGGTAATTTGCAAACAATTAAACCAAATACATTGTTGCACATGAATGAATGAATGAATGACTTGTATAGCGCAACGCATGCGAACTGAATCGCCTCTGGGCGCTTTTTCCAGCCAGTGTCTGCTTGGCTGGTGCGGTCATTTTTACCCCGTAGGATCTTGACACGCTAAGGACACACAGTCATACACACATATATACATATATACTGGGCCAATTTTGGATGATCCAATTTACCTACCAGCATGTCTTTAGATTAGATTGTGGGAGGAAACCGGAGTACCCGGAGGAAACCCACGCAGACACAGGGAGAACATGCAAACTCCAGGCAGATGGTGTCGTGGTCGGGATTCGAACCAGCGACCCTTTTTGCTGCTAGGCGAAAGTGCTACTCACTGGACCACTGTGCTGCCAGTTATGTCAAAATGTTATTTTATTTTGTTTATTTTTTTAATTCCCCTCTTTCATTTAAACCATGGAAACAAGGTATATCTAGAAGCACTTCATGTCCAGCATTGTCACTGTTTCTTAATTACTCCTTAGTTGGACTACAAGCAGCTGTTCCAACTCAGACGATAGATAGATAGAAAGATAGATAGATAGATAGATAGATAGATAGATAGATAGATAGATAGATAGATAGATAGATAGATAGATAGATAGATAGATAGATAGATAGATAGATAGATAGATAGATAGATAGATAGATAGATAGATAAGATGCAATAAAAAGTATGTGAACCCTTTTGGAATGATATGGATGTCTGCACAAATTGGTCATAAAATGTGATCTAATCTTCATCTAAGTCACAACAATAGACAATCACAGTCAGATTAAACTAATAACACACAAAGAATTAAATGTTACCATATTTTTATTGAACACACCATGTAAACATTCACAGTGCAGGTGTAAAAAGTATGTGAGCCCTTGGATTTAATAACTGGTTGAACCTCCTTTGGCAGCATAACTTCAACCAAACGTTTCCTGTAGTTGCAGATCAGACGTGCACAACGGTCAGGAGTAATTATTGACCATTCCTCTTTACAGAACTGTTTCAGTTTAGCAATATTCTTGGGATGTCTGGTGTGAATCGCTTTCTTGAGGTCATGCCACAGCATGTCAATCAGGGTAAGGTCAGGACTCTGACTGGGCCACTCCAGAAGGCATATTTTCTTCTGTTTAAGCCATTCTGTTGTTGATTTACTTCTATGCTTTGGGTCGTTGTCCTGTTGCAACATCCATCTTCTGTTGAGCTTCAGCTGGTGGACATATGGCCTTAAGTTCTCCTGCAAAATGTCTTGATAAACTTGGGAATTCATTTTTGCTTTGATGATAGCAATCCGTCCAGGCCCTGACGCAGCAAAGCAGCCCCAAACCTTGATGCCCCCACCACTATACCTCACAGTTAGCTTGAGGTTTTGATGTTGGTGTGCTTTGCCTCTTTCTCTCCACACATAGTGTTGTGTGTTTCTTCCAAACAACTCAAATTTGGTTTCATCTGTCCACAGAATATTTTGCCAGTACTGCTGTGGAATGTCCAGGTGCTCTTGTGAAAACTGAAAACATGCAGCAATGTTTTTTTTTTTGGACAGCAGTGGCTTCCTCTGTGGTATCCCATCATGAAATACATTCTTGTTTAGTGTTTTACGTATTGTAGATTCGCTAACAGGGATGTTAGCATATGCCAGAGACTTTTGCAAGTCTTTAGCTGACACTCTAGGATTCTTCTTCACCTCAATGAGCAGTCTGCGCTGTGCTCTTGCTGTCATATTTACAGGACGGCCACTCCTAGGGAGAATAGCAGCAGTGCTTAACTTTCTACATGTATAGACAATTTGTCTTACCGTGGACTGATGAACAGCAAGACTTTTGGAAATACTTGTATAACCCTTTTCAGCTTTATGTAAGTCAACAAAAAAGTAGGTCTTCTGAGAGCTCTTTTGTGTGAGGCATCATTCACATCAGGCAATGCTTCTTGTGAAAAGCAAACCCAGAACTGGTCTGTGTTTTTTATAGGGCAGAGCAGCTGTAACCAACACCTCCCATCTCATCTCATTGATTGGAATGAGGTGTCAGCCAACAGGAGTCCAATTAGCTCTTGGAGATATCATTAATCTAGGGATTCATATACTTTTTTCCACCTGCACTGTGAATGTTTACATGGTGTGTTCAATAAAAACATGGTAACATTTAATTGTTTGTGTGTTATTAGTTTAAGCAGACTGTGATTGTCTATTGTTGTGACTTAAGATCAGATCACATTTTATGACCAATTTGTGCAGAAATCCATATCATTCCAAAAGGGTTCACATACCTTTTATTGCAACTGTAGATAGATAGATAGATAGATATATACAGTAGATAGATAGATAGACAGACAGACAGACAGACATATAGATAGATAGATAGATAGATAGATAGATAGATAGATAGATAGATAGATAGTAGACATTTTGAGAATATGTCAGTATTGGTCCTCATGATGTTGTAACTCTTTGCTCTTAAAACCATTTGGCCTTAACATCAACTTGATTATATATGTATATATACATGTTTTTGTTCTATTATTTTGAATATGTTGTTGCTACTATACAATGATTTTGAATGATGTGTTGAGTTTGATCCAAGTTCAATTGGTGAATTCTATCATGGACACTAGCAAATATAATGTATTTGACTTTGGATGAGAAAACATCCACTCCCTTCATTTACCTTTATACTGTATATTATGGATTATATTATGGGATTCCACAGGGGTTTTCACATCCACTACACCAGTGTTTTTCAACTCCAGTCCTCAAGGCACACCAACAGGTCATGTTTTCAGGCTTTCCATTATTTTGCACAGGTGATTTGATCAGTTTCACTGCCTTAGTAATCACCACAGCCATTTCATCTGAGGGAAATCCTGAAAACTTGACCTGTTGGTGTGCCTTGAGGACTGGAGTTGAAAAACACTGCACTACACCATTCCTTGTTTCATACAGATTGGTACAGGTCCTACTGTTCTATGCATTTAAGAGCTACCCCTACACATTGCACACTGGTCCTTTATCACTTTTATTTCTTTATTTATTTCCTTATCCTTCATCTAGGCTGAGATCTCAGCAAGAGTCCATCTTTATATAGTTCCAATTACCTATTTCCACATTGTGAATCCATACCTTTGGTATATTCATATAAACCATTTATATATACATATATTACTATTCCTATAGATTCCTTTTGGGACAGCCAATTGAGCCACTCATGTCTTCCATATGGATATTCATACTTTTTCTGAAGTCCTCATATTGAAATCCGTTGTGCGTTTGTTTGGCCCCCTTAGTTCCCATGGTGAACACACTTGGGGAGAATTTGGTCGCCAGCACCATGAACAATCATTTTTGACATTGCTTGCATTTTAGTTGAAATATAATCACCTTTTAGAATTTTTTTTTTTTTTTATGCATGCATACATACATATCAAGTTGATCTGCATGACAGCCAAGCATTTAGAATTCCCAGAAGGAAAGTATATTAGTGGCAGACTCCATGTGTATTCACCTTCCATATGCCCATGACCTCCCATCCCTATCCACATTATTACGCTCAATAAAACCAAAAAAAAAAAAACTCGCTGGCTGTTGACTGGCTATGACTCACTTTTCAGTCTCATTAAGCAGCAATCATCTACTAACTGACATATTAATATGAATGTCAAATCACTTCCTAGAACTCATACTTTTGAAAAACAAGCTCATAATTTGTCTTTCTCCCCAGAACTATTCATTCATTCATTTAATAGCACAACTATCCTTATCTCTATTCATACCTGGGAGCTAACTGTAATCATGAAATTCAACCTCTACTTTCAGTCCCGCATCCAATCACTGTTTAAATGTTGCCAACTTCACCTCCTGTAAATTTCCAAAATATTCTCCTTTGTAACCAATGAAACCAGAAAGCTGCTAATTTACTCTCCTGATCCCCTTTGAGAAAGTGGCGTTGAGCAGTCACACAACACGTCAGTGTACAGAGCTGTGGTGACATCACTTCCAGTCGCGGCCGAGTCTGGAAGCTGGAATACACACTATGTGTGTCATGTGTCATGCTGTTTTTAATCATCTGAAGTTTTTAGTAACCTTTATTAATAAATATATATCTGAAATACTACACTATGGAGTCCCCCCTTCCCTATGTTTGTTATCTAAGTACATAAAATGGGAAACCTGATCGTGGGCGATTGAACAAGAAAAGAGAGCATTCAGCTATTGGAGACTAGCAGAAAGGCTTAATTGTAAGCCAGATGAGGTGCGAGGCTGGGGGAAACAAGGGCACCTGCACAGGATTAAAGCACTTTGCATGTTTTTTTTGGCAGTTGGAGAATATTTCCTTTCAAAGTTGATTTGTTGCAATTTTGCAATTTCTATGGACTGTTTCAGAAATTATCCAGCACGGAGGAGTTTTTTTTTTTTTTTTTTAGCCATGTTTTTGCTTGTTTGCACTTAAAGCGGAGGGTTACCCAAATAACATCTATATAAGACCAACTTCCTTATACTTCTAACATGTACAGTATCCACCTTTTTTCTTTTTTTTTTTTAGGCTGTAAATACAATATTATTAACGCTATTTTCAATCTGGCTTCCAGATACTTACTCCTGCGGGAGTAGGCGTTTCTATGCTGTGCCACAATGTAATCTGGGAGTTTGCCCAGATAATTTATGTCCTTCAGAAAAAGTTCCCCCTGGCAGATAAGTCACAGAGTTTCCGAAAGTAGACAAACATGTAGAACCGCGAGTTAGCTCTACACTGCGCCTGCGCACCGACTAGGAGCCGTGTACAGCTGGCTGTGCAGGCGCCGTATAGAGCTGACTCGCAGCTCCACATGTTTGGCTACTTTTGGAAAAACTCTGACTCTCATGACCCGCCTACGCAATACGGGGGCGGGGCCTTACCTGCCGGGGGGAACTTTTTATGAAGGACATCAATCACCTGGATGAACTCCCAGATTACATTACGGCACAGCTTAGAAGCGCCTACTCCCACGGGAGTGAATACCCAGAAGCCGGATTGAAAATAGCCATAATAAGGTATGTACAGCCTAAAAAAAATAAAGTGCATACTGTACATGTTAGAAGTATAAAGAAGTTGGTCTTATATAGATGTTATTTGGCTGAACCTCCGCTTTAAGACTGTTTTGACACTGAACGTTTTTTGCACAGAAATAATTATTCACTTTTTACTTTGCACATTATTGCTGCAATTTTTGTGCTTGATTTTGCACCTTTTTTGCATTTGCTTTTTGGCGATGAAGAAATATTTATTAGTATTTTTAATATTTTGCACACATTTGCATTTGCTTTTATGCACCATGGAAATGTTATATTTATTTATTCAAGATATTTTGTATTTATAAGTTTTTTTGCACAGGAATCTTTGGTATATATTTATTTACAGATCATTTTCAGTAAGCGCCATTTCACCCCCTCTTTAACAAATCATTTACTCTCCTGTTATCTCTCACTTTTACTAAAACACCCTTCTCGTTACCTTACCTCTACACAGGCTGTCCCATTCAGTCAATCATGACTTCTGCTGCCAGTGTAATTCATCTAACAAACTGTTCAGTGTCTGCCACCCCACTCTGACAATACAATTCACAACACTGCTCCCAGCTACTCCAACCTCATCTCAAAATACCAATCAAACCAACCACCTCACTCCTCTAAAGACCTTCTGCTCTCTAGCAGCCTCATCACCCCTTCATGCTCACATCCAGGATATTTTCAGCTTTTTTTCCACCTCTGGAATGCCCTACCCCAACCTGTTTGACTATCTACTACTCTATCTGATTTTGGGTGATCCCTAAACACTAATTTCTTAAGGGAAGCCTGAGTCATCTGTAGCTAGCATTTGAACCTAACTTTCTTAAACAACTCACCCCCACACAGTTACTACCTTTTCTATCACTTTCCATTCCCTTTAGATTTTAAAATCTCATGAGCAGACGACCTTAATCCTCTTGTCTTGAATTGTAATGTAACTGTACTGTCTTGTGTTGTGATCTAAAAGTCTTGTATGGCATTACTAATAATAATAACAATAATAATAATAATAATAATAATAATAATAACAATACAAATAAATCCAGGTTAATGAATGGGCCTGAAATTAAGTTTTGTGGTTAAAATCTTAAAGTGTAACTCCACTTTTTTAAAGAAAAAAAAAAAACATTTCCCTCTGGGTGATATGTGTACATTGCAGGGATTTAATTATTCTAAATAAATTATTGTTTTTTCCTCCGTGTCCCTGTGCTATGTAAGTCTAATGGGAGTGGTTTCATAATTATCAATCAGCTGTGCTCCTGTAGAGCTCTAATGAGAAAAGCTGTTAGGCCTGCATCCCGTTAGCTGTGATTTTCTATTTAAAGTATCTTTAGGGGATGCCTAAAATCTAACTTGCAGACGGACAGCCAAAATAGCCAGAACAGCGGACAGCCCGACTAGCCAGAACACCGAACTATTGAGGCTGGAAGTTGTTCAAGCTATGGTGGAGGCAGAGTTGATAACCAGAAGTGTCTCTCTTGGCTGCAAAATATAATTTCTAGTTTTGTAGGTATTGTAGCATTGTTTTTGGACCAGGCAGGAACTAGAGATATGTGAATCATTGACAGTATAAGCATATACTGTGAGCATATACCCCAGATGAAGACACGTGTGTTGGTGTGTCGTAACGCGTAGGGCTAAGGGAAAAGATGTACACCGGGAGTGCTGTGAAGCCAGTGCTACGAGTCGCTGCTGTATATGCCCGATATTTCCGTCTTTGCTGTAAGTGCAATTTTAGTCATTAAACTTTGTATTGGTGGTAATACACTATTGGAGGCTCTTCTTTTCTCTATGTCCCGCCTTGAGACTTCAGGTCATCTAGATCCACTCTGGTGGATATCAGTACGCTGAAGGGAGACATCTGGCAGAGGATGCTTAATTAAGGCCTGTATTTTGCTGCTTAAGGTGAGAGTTCTGGGAGACCAGACTTTGTGTGTGGTGAAGTGCACATCTCTCTCAGCAATAGTGGGCTTCTACTATCAAACTTTCCACTACTATGGACTTTTTCTGCACAAATTGATATCATTAGTCACATTGATTTCTGTGTATTATCACATTGTCTCTGTGGATTTATCATTTGCACTATTTTGTATGTTGTTATTTCTCACTGTAATCCAAATTTTGGTCTTATACACTTTGCGCAACCACCCCCCTTTTTTTAAATTTGTTTATATTTAGGTGCTGTGTATGCACTTTTGTGTTTGCTGCATTGCTGTCACTGTTAGTTTAGGGTGACTTTGTCGCATAGTAGCGCAGAAGCCCTTCTTCTTTTATACATATACTGTGAGGAACCCTTTAGTCTTGAGGCTGATATTACAGTGCATGCCCAAGTTTATACTCAGGAGGGGTTGTGATCACAGGAGTTGCAGTAAATACTAGTCAAGACCAGTATGAGTTCCAAGCCGATATCCTTATTTAGTTTAGGGTCAGACAGACTTAGTACTTTCAGCGGACAGCCAGACTTGCCAAAATCCCTCGATACTGAGGCTGGGAGTTGTTCAAGCCATGTATATTTAGTAAAGGGTGGCCTCTTTTTTTTCCTTTTCTTCTGGTGACTGTATTTACAAAAAGCATTGATTATGCTGTTTGCCAATCAATAATCCTCCCTGGAAGTTAACACATACACACACTCAATACATTTTATATAATTTGAATAAAATTTAAGTTTTATTATCAGTGGCCATGGTGTAACGCATCCTCATTCAGTAAAAAGTTGCTGAGTATAGGTTCTTTAAGGAGAGATTTCCACTCTTTATAATAGCAATGTGTAAAAATAAACAACAATATTAGGAATTTGCATTTTTCACGTACACCATCAGATTCTCCAGTAACACAGGAGCGGTGGATAGGAGTGCTCCATATGAAGACTTGCTTGCTTTGATTTGAAGGACTTGCTTTGTAATTTACACTTCACCGTTTGCATATAGGGTTTCACCACCCTTTATATATTTTCTTGTTATTGTGTTTTTGGACTACACCATTATAATGTTACCCATTTAAATGGGACTGGTCTATATTGCTTCATGCAAATTTAAGCTCACCAGCGCTGCACTTATTTTTCTTTCATTTGCCGAAAGATGGCTACAGCGTGGTGGTCCAGTTTTGAAAGGGGGGGGGGCAATATATGTCCTCCCAGAACTGCTCTGTGACCACTGTGTTCTTTGGACAAAGCTGATCACAGATCAGGGTAAAGTGCCCATTACCATGTGATCAGCTGTGTCCAATCACAGCTGATCACATGTAAACACATGCAAACAGATTTGCCAGTTATCAGCAGTCTTTTCCTCCCTGTCTGTGGGAGGAAAGGAGAGCTGTTAATTGCCAAGCCTGTCTGCCACAGCATGTACCAGAGGTAGTTGAGATAAATCAAGAGGGGGAAGGGGGACATGGCATAGCTAAATTTAACAGCAAAGAGTGGGGCTTTATGTGGGTAATTTGCTTAGAAATGTATACATCATAGTTCCAGTTTTGAGATTATGGATTGTTAAAAACAATATTGATCACCTTTAATGTAATATTATTATTATTATGCTATTATATTATAATTTATTATGAGCATGCTCATTGGTTCTTATCTTGAAAGGCCTAATGGATTGTGCTATGTAAATAGCATTACTTCTGCAAGTTTTTAGTCTTTATTATGTTTACTTCCCTAAAATACAACATTGTTTGCAATTTAAAAATAGTGTCCAAGGTATTCTATTTTGTTTATGGTAGACACCTGTTGAATAATAAATATGCTATGTGTCATAATTAAAACATAGCTTCTGCCAAATATGCACATTATTATTTCTGTTGCTAATTAAAAAAACGCACAGTAATATGTTACACAACTACAGTGTAAACTCTAAGAAAAAAGTAGCAAAATCATCTAGTAGTCAATGTGTCAATTAACAAAGGTGGTAGACCTAATAGAGGTAACTCCAAAGTCATGCTTAAGCTTGCCAAGATGCCAGATGCTGCAGCTGAAAAAAGAAACATCAACCTCTGCTGCTGTCTGTGTGCCCATATTTGTTAGCAGTAGTATGAATGTATGGAACCTGTCCAAATAGTTTCATATCATTTTTATACACTATATTAAATCTCTGAAGATGTATACTTATCCCCAAATGGCATATTTACAGTTTGCACACATCCATGTCATTTATATCAGGATATTACAAAAGAAAAAACATTAAACAATCATAAACTATTATGTTTTTCTTTTTAAATGTGGCATCCACATTTTTGACATAGAAACATATATAGTAAATTACCTTAAATTATTACAATCTTAAAGGCTTAGACAAAGGCTAGAGAAATAAACAAATCATTGGTCCCGACACACTTTCACGCTAGCCAACCAAAAATAAAAAAAAATAAAGAATTTTGTAAATGATTATTGACTGTGAAGGTTGTCATTTATCCAGACATGGAATAGCTGGTAGTAATTACCGGTAGTCCACATTCAACTGAACTGGACTGTAATTAAAAATGTAACCACTTAAGGACCGCCTACTGCACATTTACATCAGAAGAATGGCACGGCTGGGCACATCAACGTATATATACGTTGGTTCTAGTACCCAGCCGTGGGTCACGGGCGCGCGCCCGTGGCGCGCTCCCGTGACCCGGTCCGAAGCTCCGGGACCGCGGGACTCGTGGACCCGATCGCTGCTGCAGTGCCGCGATCGGTCCCCGGAGCTGAAGAACGGGGAGAGCCGTGTGTAAACATGGCTTCCCCGTGCTTCACTGTGGCCGCAGCATCGATCACGTCATCCCTGTTATAGGGGGACGTGATCGATGATGTCACACCTACAGCCACACCCCCCTACAGTTGTAAACACACACAGGGAACACTCAAATCCTACAGCGCCCCCTTGTGGTTAACTCCCAAACTGCAACTGTCATTTTCACAGTAAACAATGCAATTTAAATGCATTTTTTGCTGTGAAAATGACAATTGTCCCAAAAATGTGTCACGAAAAAAATCGCTGATCGCCGCTATTAGTAGTAAAAAAAAAATTAATAAAAATGCAATAAAACTATCCCTTATTTTGTAAACGTTATAAATTTTGCGAAAACCAACCGATAAACGCTTATTGCGATTTTTTTTACCAAAAATAGGTAGAAGAATACATATCGGCCTAAACTGAGGAAAAAAAAATTATATTTATTTTGGGGGGATATTTATTATAGCAGAAAGTAAAAAATAATGCATTTTTTTCAAAATTGTCGCTCTATTTTTGTTTATAGCGCAAAAAATAAAAACCGCAGAGGTGATCAAATACCACCAAAAGAAAGCTTTATTTGTGGGGAAAAAAGGACGCTAATTTTGTTTGGGAGCCACGTCGCACGACCTCACAATTGTCAGTTAAAACGACGCAGTGCCGAATCGCAAAAAGGGGCAAGGTCCTTTATCTGCATTTTGGTCCGGGTCTTAAGTAGTTAAAACAAAAAAATTGCCTATTCAGGTCTATTGAGTAGCATATACAGTATTTCCACACAGGTAGCATAGGTACCATAATTTAATTGTGTATGATATTTTAAAGTGGATATGGCTCTGCTTATACCAATGTGTCTCATGAAAAATAATGTGTAAAAATGTGAAAAACGTAATACATACAATAGTATTATACAATATCTAAAATTAATATATAAACAGCGTAACAATCAAAATATGTAATTATTCACTTCCGGTTTCAGCGCCGTATGTGAGGGACAGGGAGACCGGAGGCTCCGCACAGCCCGCACTGTAACCTGCTTATAAAGCCTCAGCGCTGCTCCTGGAGTCCTGATCGGCTGAAAAGTTGCTCCCCCTCTTCCCCTCAGCAGCGGATGGAACAGCACTTGACCCAGCCGCGAACGAGCTCCAGTGCCGGCGAGTGACACGTCTCCCCCCTCGGAGGCTTCAGGTACATCTAAGATGGCCGCTGCAGCACAAGACTCCTCTCCCTCACAGCGCGCCCAGCAGCCTCACTCACATGACGGCAGCTCGGGTAGCAAGACACCACAAGAGGCTATGGACATCACTGCAGCCAGGAACAGGGAGACGGACAGCTCTTGTGACAAAATAGCACAAGCGGTGGCTGCTCTGCTTTCTCCCACAATCACATTAGCTGTAAATAGGGCAGTAGCTTTAGGACATACAGCAGCTGAGGAGAGAAATAGGAGAACATTCACACAGACTAACAGATGTGGAACAGCGTATATCCTCAGTGGAGGATGATCAATATAACATGCATACGGCATTGGAAAAATTCATTCAGGACCCACAAAATATGCACGATCGTATGGAAGACCTTGAGAACCGTTCCAGGAGGAACAATCTAAGAATCATTGGCATCCCTGAATCCCATAAACAGAGCTCTTTATTGACCTCCATCTTTCCCGAGGCCCGAGGCCCGAGGCATTAACCGCAGATGCGCAGTGGAAAGGGCCCACCGGATTGGAACCCCAGCTGACGATCGGAAACACTCGAGACCTAAATAGCTAAATACCTAAACTACGCTGATCGCACATTTTACAAAGCTTTCGCAAAGCACGGTCAGTGGTGAGAGAGGGCCACAAATTGTTAATCTTTACTCAGCGGAAGTGTCCCGTAAACGCAAGGAATTTCAACCCATATGTGCGGAGCTATACAAAAGGGGTGTATACGTTTTACATTGCCATACCCTGCAAATCTACGCCTGCAACCCCAGGACGGGGAACAAATCATCTTATAGTCCCTAGATAAGGTGAATGCATTTCTTCAATCACTTTCACCTAGCCATGTCACATCTGATTCTTACGCAGATAAGGTTAAACACGGGCCAAGGGAGCAGAGGAGACCCAGGAAGGACCTCCCAAGAGTCTGAAGCCATCTGCCCTGCTAGACCAACCGGAATACAGCTGAACACGAAAGGGGGCAATTTTTTGGGGTCTTATGGTTTGAGTTGTCATGCCGTAAATGAGACTCTGCCTCCTGGGAACTACAGGATCTCCAGCATGGCCTTCCGTGACTTCTCCAGTTGAGGCCGGACAGGACCTCAGGACAGTTGGTCCTCCTTGACTGGGCCAATTTCGACCATGGTCTTGATTCGACCATTAGTGACCAAGAGGATAGATCTAGATCCCACCTTCTCCGAAAACCAAGATGACTAGACCAACACACTCACCTTTACCACATGGCTCAGGCCCTCAGTCTCATAGACGTGTGGAGGTTGCAACACCCTCTGGATAAAGAATTCACCTTTTCCTCCCCAGTGCATGACTACTTCCTTTCCTCCCACTCCATGCTCCACATGATATGGTCATATCAGACCACTCCCCTATATCAGTTAACCTTACCAATCTACAGAACCGTCCGGACTTTAGACAATGGAGGTTCCCGATGTACTTGAATCAAAATGAAAATTTCAAACAAATGTTCCAAGAGTGAAATTCTCCCTCTCAGTTCGAGACCTTCACGTTCCTGGCTGCCATATTCCCCTTTTTACATTAATAAAAAACACATTACCTATTTAGGTATAAAGATTGGTAAGGAACCTTCTTCTCTTTATTCTCTCAACTATCCTCCTCTGATTTCAAAAATTGTAGATGAATTGGAGATGTGGTCCCACCTACCGCTGTCACTCTTCGAGAGATGTGCATTTTTCAAAATGGTCAGTTTTGCCCACCTATTATATCCTTTACAAACACTACCGTTGTTACTAAAACACAAAGATATACAGATCTTACATAAGGCAATTGCAAATTTCTTATGGAAAAAGGGCAAACCAAAAGTAGCATTGACCAAACTATTCCTCCCGAGTAGGGATGAGCTTCGAGTTTGAGTAGAACTCATGCACGACTCGAACATTGCATGTTCGCCGAACAGCGAACTATTTAGGGTGTTCGCGGCAAGTTCGTGTGAACTTTAGAAGTCTATGGGACTCGAACGTTTTAAATCTAAAGTGCTAATTTTAAAGGCTAAAATGCAAGTTATTCTAATAAAAAAGTGTTTGGGGACCTGGATCCTGCCCCAGGGGACATGTATCAATGCAAAAAAAGTTTTGAAAACTTCAGTTTTTTTGGCAGCAGTGATTTTAATAATTCCTTTAAGTGCAATACAGAGAAAAGTCATTCATAAAAAAAAAATGTGTGGGGGTCCACGGGATTTTTTTTTAAATTTGGGGTGGAGTTCCCCTTAAAATCCATACCAGACCTGAAGGGTCTGGAATGGATATTTGGGGGGATCCCCACATATTTTTATTTTATTTGATGCAGGGTTCTCCTTAATATCCATACCAGACCCGAAGGGCCTGGTAATTGAATTTGGGGGGACCCCCACGCATTCTTTTTTTACGAATGACTTTTCTCTGTATTGCTGGTATCCGACAATTCATTATAGCCACGAGTGATTTTAAATGACTTTTTTCCTTCAGAAATTACATTTTGTGCAGGGACAGTTCTAAGCACAGGAAACATGCGCTGCTTTACAGGCATACTATACACCCCCCTAGGTACGAAATTTAAAGGCATATTTCAATTTTACTGTTTCACTTTAAGCATTATTAAATTCACTGCTCCTGAAAAAACGTCTGTTTTTTAAAACTTTTTTTGCATTGATACATGTCACCTGGGGCAGGACCCAGGTCCCCAAACACTCCCCTGGGGCAGGACCCGGGTCCCCAAACACTTTTTAGGACAATAACTTGCATATTAGCCTTTAAAATTAGTACTTTAGATTTCAAACGTTCGAGTCCCATAGACTTTAACAGGGTTCTAAAGTTCACACAAACTTTTGGTCTGTTCGCAGGTTCTGATGCAAACCGAACCCCTACTCCCGAGGAGCGAGGGCGGTACCAACCTCCCAAATATTAGAGTTTATAATCTGGCATGCTTACTGCCAGATACAACAGTGTCTCCTACCCTTCGCTGAGCCCAGCATTTTGGGGATGTCGGCCACTGCTTCTAGTCACTAACGTCACTACCCTTCATCGTTAGGCTCCACCCTGATTAGTTTCGTCATTCGACATCATCTGACGGTGGAGCCCAACGATATGTCGAGAAAGATTGAGACTAAGGTGATGAAGGGTAGTGACGCTAGTGACTAGAAGCAGCGGCCGACATCCCTGAAATGCTGGGCTCAGCGAAGGGTAGGAGACACTGTTGTATCTGGCACTGCTGACGTTTTAACAATGCTGTGATATGTCCTATTTATGTGAGTGCACAATCAGGAAGTGTTATATATATTAAAACTTGTGGAAACAGGAGTACACTATATCTGTGTTTCTTTTCCCTTGCTAACATCATGGAGCAATTATAGTTTTGGGACATAAGCAGTGAGTGGAAAAGATTGGAGGATATCCAGTACCAACTTATATGCTGTAATACAAGTATCTGTTTGGTTAGAGGCGACCTAAGAGGGGGTTCTATCTACACACACCCCCCCCTCCGTTTTGTTGTGGTGCATGTGTGGAGGTGTCACTCTATCAGTATCAGGACTTTTTTCACCTAAGGATTTAAATGATCCCTGAGCTGCCATTTATTGCTTCATCACTATATGTTTATGCACGGTCTTCACACTGTGGACTTTCACATTATTATTATTATTATTATACAGGATTTATATAGCGCCAACAGTTTGTGCAGCGCTTTACATCAGGGAAGACAGTACATTCACAATACAAATCAATACAGAAGGGATCAGAGGGCCCTGCTCATAAGAGCTTACAATCTAGAAGAATGGACATATATGTATAGCTAACATTTTATCCTACATATATACATATGTCCGAGTTTATGTGTTATACACTTTTTATATTTTATATATAAGGTTATAAGTTAACCAACCGTATCAGGTGTGGTGCATTTAGAGCAGTCTTTTCATTCAAGGCCTGCTCTACATGTGGCAATCACACAAATCAATTCAGAGCATCTTTTTTCAAATCATGCTGCACCAAAACACGTGGTACTTTGCTAACATGCGTTTCAGCTCATGATTTCTCATGCACTTTTGCAAGGTGAGTTGAGCTTGTCCTGCATAAAAGAAGCACATATTTGTATGCTCTGAAAATGCACATGTTTTTGCTTGCATTCCTTCTTTGAAAAAGTGTGAAAGGGGCCCTATTTACCCAAATATAAAACAATTACTGTTTACAAATTCATCTGTTGTGGTATGACTTAACACATCGTATGATCTATAAAATTCAGGGAACAGATGGTAATAATCAGCCTAATTCCAAGGTTGACATGTTTATTACAGTATTGGATTTTCAACAAACAACACATAAGTTGTTGTTAATTTAGATAGAAAAGCTGCTATATAAATAATTTTGTATTATGATTATATCTTTCAAACATAAAAGCAAAAAAAATTTCTTGCAATGAACCTATCAAAATGAAAGTAACTATGCTACTACCGTATTTATTGGCATATACCGCGCACTTTTTTCCCCTTAAAATCAGGGGAAAATCGTGGGTACACGATATACGCCGATCCCCGCTTCCCACGCTGTGTTTGAAGCCGCCACCGACATATACCGAGCGCAGTACACTCGGTACATTCAGCCAGGCTCGGCTCCCCTTGCGGTCACACCCTGTGCCTCCTCCTAGCCTTTATGCGAGAGAAGCCGAGCGTGCCCGAGTGTACTGCGCTCGGTTTATGTCGGCGACGGCGGCGTTCAAACACAACGCGGGAAGCAGGGATCTCAGCGTGGGAGAAGCATGGAGGACACCACGAAGGCCACAAACTGACACCGGACCGGACAAGGCCACCGATAGACGCCGGGCAACTGTAAGTAACTAACTGTAAACTGCCAGTATTTCTTTTTTTCCCCTTAGGATTCCCTTCTAGGTGGGGGTGCGCGTTATACGCTTATGCGCGCTATAAGGCGATAAATACGGTAATTGTTAGTCAAAAGAGTTGTAAATCCTAACTGAATTACATTTCGTTTGCTAAACTGTGCATAAAATGTATTAAAAAATATATATATTTTTTTAACTAAAATAATTGCTTATACCTTTTCTTCATCTTTTGCTGCATCTCATTGCTGCTGATCTCCAGAAGTCTCTTGGCAACCAGTTTATGTCTACTCCAGCAATGGCTGCTTTGCATTTTTGCATTTCTCAGTGTGGGTGTCAGTATAATGATGAAAACAGTGGACCATTCCTGCATTTATTTGTCCTGCATGTATTTAACCACTTCCCTACCCGCTCATAGTAATATGATGTCCGCAGGAGGGATCTCCCATCCTGGGCGGGCGTCATATGATGTCCTGGGATTCCAGACCGTCTAGGGAGCAGGTGCATGTGCGCCCACCGCGTTGCTTGGGAGTCGGATAACAGAGCAGGACCTTGGATCTGTGTGTGTAAACACATTGATCCATGTCCTGTCAGGTGAGAGGAGACCGATGGTGTGTTCCCAGTACAGAGGAACAACGATCGGTCTCCTCCCCTTGTGAGTCTCCTCCTCCTACAGTTAGAATCACTCCCTATGTAACACAGTTAACCCCTTGCTTTCACCCTAGTGTTAACCCCTTCACTACTAGTGGCATTTATACAGTAATCAGTGAATTTTTATAGCACTGATCGCTGTTTAAATGTGAATGCTCCCAAAAATGTGCCAAATGTTTCCAAAATGTCCACCGCAATGTCAGTCACAATAAAAATCGTAGATCGCCGACATTACTAGTAAAAATAATAATAATAAAAATGCCATAAATCTATCCCTTATTTTGTAGATACTCTAACTTTTTTTTACCAAAAATATGTAGAAGAATACATATGGGCCTGTATGGAGGAATATAGAAATTTCCTCTATATGCAGCCACCCTGCTTCTCCTCCTCCTATCCAGTTCTCCTTGAAGCTCCTCCCCCCAGTGTTCTCCTCCCCACCACACTCTCCAGCCCCCCCCCCACAGTTCTCTCCACCCCTGTTATTTCTGCCCCCCCTGCTCCCTAGCTCTCCCCATCCTTCTCGACCACCATCCCAGTGCTCTCCATCCCTGTTCTCTCCCCCCCCAGTGTTCTCCACCCCTGTCCCCCCCAGTGCTCTCCACCCCTGTTCCCCCCAGTGCTCTCCACCCCAGTTCTTTCCCCCCCAGTGCTCTCCACCCCTACCCCCCCCCCAGTGCTCTCCACCCCTGTTCCCCCCAGTGCTCTCCACCCCTGTTCTTATCCCCCCCAGTGCTCTCCACCCCTGTTATTATCCCCCCCAGTGCTCTCCACCCATGTTCCCCCCCAGTGCTCTCCACCCCTGTCCCCCCCAGTGCTCTCCACCCCTGTTCTTTTTGGCTCCCCTCCAGTGCTCTCAAGCTCCCCCCAGCAATCTCTGCTCCCCACCCCTGTACTCTCCACCCATGTGCTCTCAAACCCCGCCAGTGCTCTTTGCCCCCCCATAGTGCGCTCCAGCCCCACATATTTTTCACCCCTGTTTTTTTCTGGCCCCCACTGGTGCTCTCAAGCTGCCCTATTGCTCTCCACTCCCCATTGATCTCCACTCCCCAGTGCTCTCCAGTCCCCCAGTGCTCTACAGCCCCTGTGCTCTCCACCCGTGTTCTTACTAGACATGTGCACAGAAAAAAAAATCGTTTTTCTTTGTTCTGTTTCGTATCGTTTCATTTTTTCGTTTTCGTTCATTTTTCGTAAGACGCCCGTTTTCCTGTTTGTTCCCGTTCGTTTTTCGTATGACGCGATTTTTTCGTATTCCGATCGTTTCGTATTTTCGTTACTGTTTTATTTTCGTACATGCGGGATGGTTCGTTATTCTGTTTAATTCATGTTCGTTACTTGTTAGACAATAATTTTCGTGAATTTTCGTCAATGATTTGCAGTATCTTGAAACCCTTTTCTTTTGCTATTTTCAGTCGTATGTTCATATGACATCTATAACAAAAGATTTGCATTCTGTATTTTAAATTCCTTTTTTCTGTTCGTATTTTGGATTCAAAATACAGCATGCAAATCTTTTGTTATAGATGTCATATGAACAATGAACATAGGACTGAAAACAAACAGAAAAAGGATTGAAACAAAATACAGCATGCAAATCTTTTGTTATAGATGTCATATGAACAATGAACATAGGACTGAAAACAAACAGAAAAAGGATTGAAACAAAATACAGCATGCAAATCTTTTGTTATAGATGTCAAATGAACAATGAACATAGGACTGAAAACAAACAGAAAAAGGATTCAAACAAAATACAGAATGTAAATCTTTTGTTATAGATGTCATTTTTGTTCTTTTGCCGTTTTCGTTTTGTCGTTTTTTTTTTCGTCGGATCATTCGTTCGTATTTGCGGTTAATCGTTATGCGGCTCATTCGTAATCTCGTAGTTTTCGTATTCTTGGTGCTTTAATTTTTTCGTATGTACACATTATCCTGCGGGTACGAAAATGAACATTTTCGTACGAAAATAACATTCGTACGAACGGGAATGCACATATCTAGTTCTTACTGCCCCCCAGTGCTCTCAAGATCCCCCCCAGTGCTCTTTACCCCTCACTCTTAGCCCCCTTAGTGCTCTCCAGCCCCCCTTTCAGCCTCCCGTGCTCTCCACCCCTGTTCTTTTTGGCTCCCCTCCAGTGCTCTCAAACCCCCCCCAGCACTCTCCGCTCCCCACCCCTGTGATCTCCACCCCCCCTGCTCTTTGTCCCCACCCATGTGCTCTCCAACCCCGCCAGTGCTCTCCACCCCTGCCCAGTGCTCTCCACCCCTGTTCTTTTTGGCTCCCCTCCAGTGCTCTCAAGCACCCCCCAGCACTCTCCGCTCACCACCCCTGTACTCTCCACTCATGTGCTCTCAAACCCCGCCAGTGCTCTTCGCCCCCCCATAGTGCGCTCCAGCCCCACGTATTTTTCACCCCTGTTTTTTTCTGGCCCCCACTGGTGCTCTCAAGCTCCCCTATTGCTCTCCACTCCCCATTGATCTCCACTCCCCAGTGCTCTCCAGTCCCCCAGTGCTCTCCACCCGTGTTCTTATTGCCCCCCAGTGCTCTCAAGATCCCCCCAGTGCTCTTTACCCCCACACTCTTAGCCCCCTTAGTGCTCTTCAGCCCCCCTTTCAGCCTCCCGTGCTCTCCACCCCTGTTCTTTTTGGCTCCCCTCAATGCTCTCAAACCCCCCCCAGCACTCTCCGCTCCCCACCCCTGTGATCTCCACTTCCCCCTGCTCTTTGTCCCCACCCATGTGCTCTCCAACCCCGCCAGTGCTCTCCGCTCTTCCTTCACTCCAGCTCCCACCCAGTGCTCTCACTTCCCCAGGACCAGAGGACAGGCTGACTGGGGGCAGAAAATGAGGACGGCTGAAGGGGCAGGTGCCAGGGACCACTCCATTTTACAGCAAACAGATCCTCTGTAAGGAGCACTGTTCCCATCCAAAATGGGAACAGACCCTGCCTGCTGATGGTGATCATGGATATCCTGCTGGCATGGAAGGTACCGCGTCGAGCATCAACAACACACCTTCCCACAGACAGGGACTGCAGACTGGGACATGGGGCATAGGAGGGGCTGCAATGATGGACACAGTAAGGCTGCATTTGTGGGCACATTGAGACTGCATTCATGGGCACAGTAAATCTGCATTTGATGGGCACAGCGTGGCTGCAATGATGGGCACAGCAAGGCTGCAATGATGGGCACAGCAAGGCTGCAATGATGGGCACAGCGAGGCTGAAATAATGGGCACAGTGAGGCTGCAATGGTGGGCACAGTGAGGCTGCAATGATGGGCACAGTGAGGCTGCATTTATGGACACAGTAAAGCTGCATTTATGGGCACAGTAAGGCTGCAATGATGGGCACTGTGAGGCTGAATTTGGTGGGAACAGTGAGGCTGCATTTGATGAGCACAGTGAAGCTGCATTTGATGAGTACAGTGAGGCTGCAATGATGGGCACAGTGAGGCTACAATGGCGGGCACAGTGAGGCTGCATTTGATGAGCACAGTAAGGCTGCATTTAATGAGCACAGTTAGGCTGCATTTGATGAGCACAGTGAGGCTGCATTTGATGAGCACAGTGAGGCTGCATTGATGGGCACAGAGAGGCTGCATTTGATGGGCACTGATGAGGCTGCATTAAGCTCTTGTATCATGTCTGCAGCCTCTGACCATCTCCTGTATAATGTCTGCAGTCTCTGAGGGAGTCTGGAGAGGAGTCAAGAGTGGGAGCACGGCCGGGATGGGGGTCATGGGAGAAGTCAGATGTGTGTGGACTGTGGAGAGGAGACTATTGCCTCATTTCCACTGAGCGGATCGGTTCGGGTCGCTTAGAATGGAACGGGGTTAGAATGGTCCGGTCTATTCTGCTGAGCATTTCCACTGCAAATTGAACCATCTGGGACCATACAAGGTTTAGAAAAAAAGCCTAGCACGTCCACCAATCAGTGAGATGTATTTGTAGGTCCACCCTAATGGAACCATTCCATTTTCTATGGCCCCACATCTCAAGCAGGACCCAGAATGGTCCGGTACGGTTCGCTTTTATGGCACGCTTTCATAATGGAAACACCCAAAATAGCGTACCGTACCGAACCGTAACGAACCGATCCGCTCAGTGGAAACGAGGCATTAATAGGATAAAGCTAGAGCCACCGAGCTGGAGCCGACTGACTGAGCCCTGCATGGTGCACCTGAGAGGAGGTCAGTGACAGCACCGCTAGGCCAGTCTGAGGGGGGGGTCACTGATGTAAGGGGGAAGTGAATACAATAATTAAGTGGGCACTGATATAAAGGTTTCCCCCTTATATCAGTAACCACCCCCACCCCCCCCTTTACCTTAGTGTATTCTTTCTGCGGAAGGTGGTCCCCTTCCCACGTTCTGAGTTCCTGGGGTCCCCTTGATGATTGACTACTTTTACCACTTTTAACTGGAATTTGCGTTTATATATATATAAAGCCCTATGTGCTTTCATATCTGTTTTATCTATATATAATACACTCTTCAAATGTGCTTTAAAATGTATGGTTTTCCCTTTCATGAACAAGAAAATAATGACGTTATTCTGTTGCGCTGGTATAATAATGCTGTGGGGCTGGTATGAAATTCTTTCCAGGGCTGGTTTTTATTCCCAGTCCGGCCCTGTCTCTCACTATCTTAATGTTAAATGATATTTTGATATCAATAGCCTAAAAGTTATAATGTTACCAATACAATACCATGTCTATTGTCATATTACTTGTATTATGTGTTTCTTCTCTTTTACTTCCAATAAAAACTTTATGGAAAAAAAAGGTAATACAATGAGAAGGGAGTTGCAAAGTGAGAGGTAACCAAGGCATGAATTTGATGCATTGTGGTTTCAATTGGTTAAGAAGGGGCATGTTGTAATGGTTAAGGCAGCAAGCTTTGGACAATGATTGGATGTGGGGCTGAAAGGAGAGTTCGGGACTTCACCTAGCAACCTGGCATGCTGGGACAGGTTGATAGATATGCCATTGATATTGACAGAAAAGTCAGGGGAAGGGGCACGTGGTGAAGGAAGTTGTATTAGTTTGGTTTTGGATAGATTGAGTTTGAAGGAGTGGTGTAACATCCAGGCTGATATTTCTGTTGGTAAATTAGTGATGCATGAGGAGAATGATAGGGTTGAGGGGTAAAGAGATGTGGGTGTCAACAGCATAGAGATGGTATTAAAAGCCATTGGAGGCTATCAGCTGACCCTGTGAGGAGGAGTAGATTAAAAATATGATAATAATGTACAAGTGAATGTGAGAGATGACATCAATAAGGGAGCTAGGGAGGAGGTGGAATCCTTATGGGTAGAGCTCCAAAAGGATGAAGCTAAGGGGAAAATAATACTGGGAGTATGCTATAGGCCACCTAAACTGAGGGAGGAGGGGAGACAGATCTTCTATCACATTTTGGATTAGCACACGATGGGATGTGTTATCATATTGGGGGATTTTAATTATCCAGACATACTGGGTGGAGGGAACCACGCATTCATCTCAGGCTCGTCAGTTCCTACAATGTCTTGCAGGACAATGTCATGGGTCAGATGGTAGATGCACCAACTAGAAACAAGGCATTACTAGATCTACTGATTACCAATAATACAGACCTGATCATGGATGTGGAAATACGGGCAATCACAGGTCAATTGACTTCAGTATAAATAACACAAATAGGAAACACAAGGGGAACACAAAGACACTGAATTTCAAAAGAGCCAACTTCCCTAAACTACAAACCTTGCTAGAAGATATAAATTGGGATAAAATCTTAGAAACAAAGAACATGAAGAAGAGATGGGTTTGCTTTAAGAGCATATTAAATAAAGGCATTAGCCAGTGCATCCCATTGGGAAATACATTTAAAATAGTGAACAAAAGTCCTAGATGGCTTATCTCTAATGTAAAAATGCATATAAAAGCAAAGGAGAAGGCCTTCAAAAAAATACAAGGCTGAGGGATCATCATCAGCATTCAGACTTTATAAAAAATGTGACAAGAAATGTAAGGGTGCAATTAGGGCCGCTCAGATAGAACACAAATGACACATAGCGGAGGAGAGAAAAAAAATTCCAAGAAATTCTTTAAGTATATAAACAGTAAAAATGGGAGGACAGATCATATTGGACCCGCTATGGGGCATAGTTAAATAAAGTTTTGGTTACATGTTTGCATTAGTTTCTCCAGGTGCTCTAGTTTTTCCCCACAATCCAAAAATGAACTGCTATGGATTATAAGTTCTTATGCAGGAATATGTTTCTGTGTTCATCTAATGTGCTAAAAATATTAGATGTTAAATAACTATACTTTTGTAACACATTATCTCCTAATTTTTCTTAAGCATACCAAGCAACTTTGCAAAGCAAATCTATTGTTTCTATCTTTGCTTTAAAAACTGCCATCACACAGCAAACAGTTTTACATTTTTCTGGACTGTGAATTCACTGTAACTGCAGACAAGGATTTAGAACAAAGAAGGAACCTGCTCCACATGTCTGCATAATTCAATGTCTTCTGTCGGGAGCAAATAACAATGATTTATTTGCTTAATTCATCTTTTGTGTAACGCTACCCCCACAAAAGATGCTGGATTATTTGAGTCCCTCCTGCCTTACTCCAGTGATAACACACCCTGTAACAGGACCTAAGGGACATTGGTACTTCTTGGAACAGTTTAAATGGGCTTTATTAAGGCAAAAGAAAAGGTTAAACAGATACAACTAAGGCCTCGTACACACGAGGCAATAGATTTGTTCAAAACGGTCTGTCCGACCGATTTGAACAAATCTGTTTGCTAGGATTTGGGTTTGCTCGCGTGTACACACGAGCAAACCAAAATCCCCGCCAGCAGACGGCGCGCTGACGTGTCGGTGACGTGGCGGTGATGTTGACGCCGCCACGTCACTGCACCAGGAAGTAAAACACTTCCGCGCATGCGCCGAATCCATTCGGCGCCGGTGTGAGACGACATGTCTGCTGGTAAGTGTACTAACCAGCAGACATGTCGGGCGGACGGATTCCCAACCGATAGATTTCAAAGCATGCTTTGAAATCTGTCGGGGGGCCAAATCCGTCGGCTCGCCCGTACACACGATCGAATCTGTCTGCTGGGACGGTCTAGCAGACCGTTTCCAGCAGACAGATTTGATCGTGTGTACGAGGCCTAAGAGTATTTAAATATCGACACATAAGACAAAAAAGTATTGTACACAAGACTGTCCCAGCTAATGTTCTCAACACTGCCTAAGCCACTGACCAGTTTAGTAACTCAATAACAGTAAAACAGTCTTTTCAGTGTTGGGGCCCTTATTCTGGTGGTACATCCACCCCTCTTATCTGAGGGTATTTGTAATCCCAAGTACTTGAAACAAGTAGAAACAAAGGGCAAGAGGCCCACCACCACTCCTTGTGGTTTGGTCTTGGATGATATCTGTAGCCTCTCTCCAGTAGCCCTGGTGTCCTAATGCAGCAGCCTCTTAGCACCACAATACAACACAACACTGGAACAGCTGAGATACTGCAAACAAACTGGAACAACTTGAACAGCTGGAGAACTCTTGGAAACATTATTGGAAACAATTGGAATGCTGGAACTGCAGGAAACTAAAACAGTAGTTCCACTTTGCATATCTCACCTGCAGAAATGGCACTCACATCCCAGATTACAGCTCAGGGGAAGTTTCTCTTTGGGCAGCAGCAGCACACTCTGAAATAATAGTGCAGGATTAATGCACGTGGCCTTCATCTTTTTATAACATTCAACCCAGGAGTAGCACAGTATACATGTGGTCCTCTGTAGCTCAGGCTCTCAGGAGCATGGTAGCAGCTTGTGCATCAGTACAGAGCACAGCTGGAGCAACGCAGCAGCATGTGGCTCAGAAGTCACAGCCCCCTGCAGCAGTCACCCTCAGCAGTAGCACACAGTAGCAGCACTTGGTCTCTTCCACATCAGCAATGCCCAGCTACGTGGTCTGACAGCAACTTGGAACAGCACATCAGTACCCCAGGCCCCATCCACAGATTCTCCAACTCTCTGTACTGCTCAAAACACACAGGCACTAGTCAGGCATCCAGCCTGTGGGTTGCTTAAAGGGCCAGAAGCCAGTACTACATATGTAATCACCAGAAATCAAAAACTGCGAATATAGGCCCAGATTCATAAAGCAGTTACGCCTGTCTAACTGGTGTTAGACAGGAGTAATTTCAAATTTCGCGCGCCGTATCACTAGTTTGAATCCTCAAACCATGATACGGCAGGTTCGGGCTTCGATCCGAGAGGCTTACGTCTTCGTAAGCCTTTGGATCTACGCTGCGATATTTTTGCGGCCGCTGGGAGGAGTTCGCGTCGTTTTGATGCGTCGGGATATGCAAATGTGTTTTTACGGCGATCCACGAAGATACGAGCGGTCTTCGCAATCGCTTACGTCTGTTTTTTTTTTTACGTACTGTTAGACCAGCTTTTTGCTGGTCTAACGATGCGTAGCCCATGTTAAGTATGGCCGTCGTTCCCGCGTCAAATTAAATTTTTTTTTTTTTACGTAACTCGTTCGGGAATAGAAATGTCCGTAAACGACGCTACTCAAACAACGAATGACGTAACGACGTGATTTCGCGCAATGCACAGCGGGAAATTTGCAAACGGAGCATGCGCAGTTCGATCGCCGCGGGAACGAACGCGCCTATTTTAAATCCTTCACGCCCCCTACTCACGTAGATGGATTGCGACGGGAGAAATACACTACGCCGCCGTCGTTTACTGGAGAAAATCTACCTGGATTCCACATAGAGCCAGGTAAAAAACGGCGGCGTAGTGTATTTCTGATACGCTACGAGAATCTAATTCTTTATGAATCTGGGCCATAGTATTTTATCTACTTTACCTGGAAACATTGGGGCAGATTCACAGAGAATTAGATTCTCGTAGAGTATCAGAAATACACTACGTTGCCGTTTTTTACCTGGCTCTACGTGGAATCCAGGTAGATTTTGTCCAGTAAACGACGGCGGCGTAGTGTATTTCTCCCGTCGCAATCCATCTGCGCGAGTAGGGGGCGTGAAGCATTTAAAATAGGCGCGTTCCCGCGGCGATCGAACTGCGCATGCTCCGTTCGCAAATTTCCCGCCGTGCATTGCGCGAAAACACGTCGTCACGTCGTAGTAGCGTCGTTTACGTACATTCCTATTCCCAAACGAGTTACGTTAAAAAAAATATATATATTTTCAAATCGACGCGGGAACGACGGCCATACTTTACATGGGTTACGCACTGTTAGACCAGCAAAAAGCTCCTTTAACATTACGTAGCCAAAAAATGACGTAGGCGATTGCGAGGGACACTCGTACCTTTGTGGATCGCCGTAAAAACTCATTTGCATATCCCGACGCATGAAAACGACGCAAACTCCTCCCAGCGGCCGCAAAAATATCGCAGTGTAGATTCGAAGGCTTACGAGGACGTAAGCCTCTCAGATCGAAGCCCGAAGCCGCCGTATCATGGTTTGAGGATTCAAACTAGTGATACGGCGCGCAAAATTTGAAATTACTCCTGTCTAACACCAGTTAGACAGGCGTAATTGCTCTGTGAATCTGGGCCATTATTTATAAAGATTGAATTTCCAAAAAGTAAGTAGGTTGGTAGGTAAAATAGAATTTTCTCTTTTATAATCTGTAGTAATTTTAGCCTTAATCAATATGCATGTTGTTATCACTATGTACCCAACATTTGTGATATTTCAGACAGTACAGCATAACGATTCCTATTAGCTGTAGTGGATAACTACAATACAACAATAGTGACTCTGTTATTTTATTTAATTGACTTTATTATAACAGTCAGACTGTAAAAGGCTGATTATCATTTATATGAAACTGTGTTTGCAGTTTGATTAGCAATCATGCTAACTTGTAATGCATGTCACCTTCGTTATTGATTAGGATACTATTTTATCTATGTCACTCTTTAAAACATTATTGATTGTTATGCTTGACTGCCTCTGAAAACATAATATTGATTTTGGTGTATCACATCAAATGTATATTACCTTCAGTATTGGCTAACAAGTACTCTTCATATATATAGTATAATGTATAAAGTTTGACAAGTGAATCATTATGAATTCCTTATTATATTTGTTTAGCCCTGATGAATAGTGTTGCTCACGAATATTCGCATTGCGAATATTCGCTACGAATATTGCATATTTGAGTATTCGCGAATAACTCGAATATCGCGGCGAATATTCGCTATTTCGAATTTTTTAAATTTCGCAATAAATTTCGCAATAAATTTCGCAATCAATTTCGCATTCGCACTAGCGAAATTTCGCAATTTTTTTTTTTTTTTTTTTTTATAAAATATAGCGAATATTCGTAAATATCGAATATTCGTGATATTTTATCCCAAAAAAAATAGCGAAATTTCGCAATCATTTTCGCTTTCGCATATGCGAAATTTCGCTATTTTTTTTTTTTTATAAAATATAGCGAATATTCGTAAATATCGAATATTCGTGATATTTTATAAAAAAATAAAAATAAATAGCGAGATTTCGCATTAGCGAAAATTCGCATTGGCGAAAATTCGCATTGGCGAAATTTCGCTTTTTTTTTTTTATAAAATATCACTAATATTCGATATTAACGAATATTCGCGAATATTCTTCGAAATATTTGCGAAATATTGCGAAATCGAATATGGCGTATTCCGCTCATCACTACTGATGAAGGAGGCCATTTTGGAACCTTCAAAATGTGTTGGCTCTCCATTTTAGGCAACACAAAAACCTTTCTGGATGTATATAGTCAGTTTGGCATACACCTACAATCTGCTATTTTTAATGTCACCTCAACTCAAAGTGTGCGCTAGATATGGAATCTATTCGTTTTTCACATCACCTTCCATCAACTGGGGTAAATCGACAGCATAGCTCCTCCCTGTTTCATTGCTATTGAATGTTTATTTTTTTTGTTTAAATAGAAAGGTATTCCATTGTGCACATGTCCAATATGAACTTGATTTTCTTTATTTTTTTCTCATTGCGTTTTCTGTTAAATTAATTGTACTTACAAAGACCCTTTTTTACTTTTAGCGGTAACTGTTTCAAATACGTCATTCAAACATTAAATTAGATGGAAAGTCAACCTATATACATTGTTCCAAAAAATACCTTTAAAGTGGTAGTATACTCTATACTACCACTTTCACTTACAGCAGTGGTCTCAAAGTACCGGCCCGTGGGCCATTTGCGGCCCGCGGACCGGTTATAAATGGCCTACAGGCAGGGCGGGGGGTGCCGCGGAAGTGGGGGGGAGTAGATTTCCTTCACATGCAGAGTAGCGCAGGAAGTGTCTCTGTCATAAGTTCACTTCTCTGTCTCACGCTGCGGCTGATCCCCGCCCTCCGGCGGCCCTCCCTCTCTTCTCGCCCATCCCCATTTGCTTGTGATATCACCTGGGATGGACGAGAAGAGGGGGGGCGCCGGGGGGCAGGGATCAGCCGCAGCGTGAGACAGAGCAGTGAACTTATGACAGTATGACAGAGTCTGACCTGTACCCTGATTCTGCCCCATGTACCCTGATTGTGCCCTGGTTGTGCCCCATGTACCCTGATTGTGCGCCATGTGCCCTAATTGTGCCCTGATTGTGCCCCATGTACCCTGATTGTGCCCCATGTACCCTGATTGTGCCCCATGTACCCTGATGTGCCTTAATGTGCCCCAAGTACCCTGATGTGCCTTAATGCGCCCCATGTGCCCTGATTGTGCCCCATGTACCCTGATTGTGCCCCATGTACCCTGATGTGCCTAAATGTGCCCCAAGTACCCTGATGTGCCTTAATGTGCCCCATGTACCCTGATTGTGCCCCATGTACCCTGATTGTGCCCCATGTACCCTGATGTGCCTTAATGTGCCCCAAGTACCCTGATGTGCCTTAATGCGCAACATGTGCCCTGATTGTGCCCCATGTGGTCTGAGGAGCCCCATTTACCCTGATGTGCCCTGATTGTGCCCCATGTTCTCTGATGTGCCCCATGTACCCTGATGTGCCCCATGTGCTCTGATGTGCCCCATGTACCCTGATGTGGCTAATGTGCCGCATGTACCCTGATGTGGCTGATGTGCCGCATATACCCTGATGTGGCTGATGTGCCGCATGTATCCTGATGTGCCCCGATTGTGCCCCATGTGCTCTGATGTTCCCCATGTACCCTGTGTCCCATGTACCCTGATGTGCCTTAATGTGCCCCAAGTACCCTGATGTGCCTCAATGCGCAACATGTGCCCTGATGTGCCCCATGTACCTTGATGTGGCTGATGTGCCGCATGTACCCTGATGTGCCCCGATTGTGCCCCATGTGCTCTGATGTTCCCCATGTACCCTGTGCCCCATGTACCCTGATGTGCCCCATGTACCCTGATGTGCTGGGCTCTGTACCCTGATGTGCTGTGTCCTGTGCCCTGTACCCTGATGCCTTATGCAAATGCTGTTTGAAGTTAGTACAGGCCATACACTCTTAAAATGTGAGTCTGAGGGGGCTGGGACTGAATTGCTCCGTGACAAGCCACTACTTAACTTAACTCAGCTCCAGTCTCGACCTGCAGTGTTTAAGACAATATTTTCAATCTCATGGGCAAACAATGACATTAAAAAGACACCAAGGGTGTCCACACCCTGGAGAAAACACCAATCCTGTCATCATCCACGTGTCTGAGGTCACAACAAACCCACCATCCACCATATTAGAGACTTCTCACCCAACAACTTGCACAGCATTCAAAAGCTGTGCACCAAACACAAGCCCTCACTCACCTACCTCTACCCTCATGACTCTGAGGTAGCATCACTCAGACTGTTCTCTTTTACCTCTCTTCTATAAAAGCTATTGACAGGGCAGACCTACCTCACAGGAGCTCTCACCCATTAGACACAACCAGTGCATTTTCTATCTGACATGCTGCACCAGAGCTCACACTCTCCTCACTCTCCTGGCTCCTGAAAAAGTACTAGTTTGCAAGGGTTTCCATCCCCACCTGCACCCTTTTGAGTGCATATATGCACTTCCATCCACAGCATGTTTCACTGACCCCCCCCCCCCCATGCCATAGGAGCCAAAATAGAATGTTAGGGCACATGGAACCTGCATTACAGTAGATGGGAGACAGCCTTTCCCCCAACATGGGTACACTCCCCCTCCCCCGAGGGTACAGTGAGAACCCCACAATTCAGAATTCTTAAAGCTAAGTTTGGGAGGCGCATTCGCGGACTGCTCCGAGATGGCAGCTTAGCCTGGGAGCTCCGCACCGTTCTAGCAATACAGTGGATCTAACGGGGGATCGGGTCCCCGGTGGCCACTATCAAGCCATCCTCGGATAGCGGACCAACTGGGGCACTCGCCCATGTATGTGGGGCAGACGCGGAGGAGCCTCGGACCACAATTTGCCGAGGTGAGAGGAACGAGCACTCTCAAGATGGCGGGCTTCACTCAGACTGTACCCGTAGCCGCTGAAGAATCCCCTGACATCAGGCTGTCCTATGCCACTGTCGCTCGCTTACATGCCGCACAGGCCCCCGCGAGTCCCCTTTTGAACATGGCCCTTTCCCCAGCATCCACTGAATCGCTGCTGGAGCAGACCATGGCTGAAATTATGAACTCTCCCATGGGGCCTATCTCCCCACAAGCTGCAGCTCAGCCTGTCATGGCGGATGCTCCCTCACACTCCCTGTCACAAACCACTGACTTGTTCACACAGCTATCAATCCTACTGGACAGGGGGCTCGCTCATACTGCAGCTAAGATAACTGGAGACCTCAGGGGTGACTTCCAAATGATAGGTTCCAGAATGGAATCCATAGAGAACAAACTTGACCAAACAATTGACACTACTGGACAGAATTCTGACCAGATCCAAGTTCTACAGGATCAATTGGACACTGCTTTATCACGGATCGATGACCTGGAGAACAGATCCAGGAGAGAGAATTTTAGGATCAGGGGGCTCCCTGAATCGATCACTGACACTTTCTCGGCGGTCCAAGATTTTATCAAGCAGCTTATCTCTAACATTCCCCAGCATAAATTGGAGATTGACCGTGCCCACAGAACCCTGGGACCCCCGAGGAAGGATGGTTCCCCCAGGGACATAGTGGTTAAACTGCATTTTTTTTCAGTGAAGGAGGAGGTGATGAAGCTGTGTAGACATCAAAACCCCCTCACTTGCCGGGGTCACACCGTTCAAGTATTCGCTGACCTCTCCCCAACAACCATTCAGAAACAGAGGACCCTGAAACCCCTCTTATCGTTTCTGTCGCAGCATGACATCAAGTATAAATGGGCCTTCCCATTTGCCCTAAAGTTCGAGTATAAAGGTAAAGAACACTCTTTCCACAACTTCCATAACGGTGAACGCCTGCTGCTGAACCTGCGCCTCATCTCACATGAGGCTGCCATGGATCTCTCTAACTCCAACCAAACGTCCTTCTCCTGCGAGCCCTGTGATGAACACTTGGAACAAGTCCAAGTTCAAGAAGACCAGGGACACCAGGCCCCCCTGATGTCCCCAAACGGACTCTCTGGAATCAGTTTGTCAAGAATTGGCCTTTTTGTGATCTCCTACCGTCCTCCAAGGGGACTTAATCTTTCCCCTTTTTTCTCCCAGTTGCGGTCCTTTGGGACCACCCCGGTTACAATCTGAGTTATGGACTGGTCCATTCATTTTTGCTATTCATTGCCGTTTTATGTGCCGTAGTTAAAGTTCATTTGTTTACTCCTTACACCTACTGTTTGTTTTTTAGCTGGATAGGTGGCTTGCCTTCGGCAGTCTACGGCCCCCTCCGCATCTTTAACATGTGGGGGGGCGGGACCCTCTGAAGGCGGGTCTATGGGGCACCCTTTTTTCCCCACACTTTTTTTAATGGAGTGTTTTGCTCAAATTTCAGTTACTTTATACGTCGGGGCTGGAGCGGTGTTGCTGCGCCTCCTCCTATCCTGCGGACTTGGCTATGCCTTCTTCATGGGTTAGGCGCTCACCCTGCCTGCAGGGTGCAGAATATGTGAACAGGGTTCTCGGTGGCGGGTACCCTCATGCCCGCCACCCCCCCGAGCCCCTAGCTCTCCCCCTTTCCCTTACCCTTCCTTCCCCACTGTCTTGTTCCTTTCTAACTATTTTTCTTCTTTCAGGCGGCAACGATCTAACTGACGGCTATCTATTCCCAGGAAACCTATGGCTTCCCCAACGATCCGGCTCTCAGGCTTGTTGTGATGCCTCCACCAAGGTAGGTGACGGGGTCTTGTTGATCTCCCTCTTCCCTTTGCTCCATGGCTAGTGACACACCTATGGCAACCTCATTGAAGGTCGCCACGCACAATGCACAGGGCCTTAACTCCCCATCCAAAAGGCGGAAGGTTCTGGACTTCATGAAGTCCCGTAATCTCGATGTCCTCTTTTTGCAGGAGACGCACTTCCCGATCCGATACAAACCCACCTTTCTGCATGCTCAGTACCCTCAATTTTTCCTGGCCAACGCAGAAGATAAGATCAAGGGGGTGGCGATCCTCATTTCCAAGCACTGCAGGTTCTCACTGCAGTCGGAACATAGGGACCCGGAAGGAGGTTTATCCTCGCCAAGGGCATAATTGATGGCCACCTGTACTCGTTGGTTTCCTACTATGCCCCTAATACGGGCCAACTAAATTTTTTCATAGACCTGTTCAAAATCCTAGATCCACTCTTAGAAGGCTCAGTGATACTGAGCGGAGACTCAAACATCGCTTTCGATCAAGGCATTGACAAGTCCAAACCGCCGACAGCACAAAATATGCGCCCAACCAGACTTAGCTCGAAGATAGCTAAATTGGTTTATCAGAGGGGTCTCACGGACATCTGGAGGGAGATGAACCCAACCCAAAAGGACTACACACACTTCTCCCACGCACATCAAACCTACGCCAGAATTGATCACCTATTGATCTCCAATGCCCTGATCCCTTTGTGTAGTAAGTCTCAGATCATAGACACGGTCTGGTCCGATCATTCCCTCGTGAGTATGTTCCTGACAAGTCACCCAATACTCCCGAATCTACGCCAATGGCGATTAAATGACACGATTTTATCGGACCCGGCCCTCAAAACAGAGCCATCATTGAATATTTTGCCCAGAACAGCTCCCCTGACATCTCGGCGGAAACTCTATGGGCTGCTCACAAAGCGACCATCAGAGGCAAATTGATCCAAATTAAAGCAAGACTTAATAGGGAGCGCAGAGTGGACATAGAGAACCTGGAAAAAAAATCCAGGAACTCCGTGCGGAGCATAAGAGGGACCCGGGTCGTTGCCCTATGTCCCACATTGACTCGGCCCGCCTAGAATCTAGCACTGACTGCCAAAGCTGTAACTAGCCTACGATGGCAAGGGGCGAGATTTTACCATATGAAAGACAAACCCGGACCCCTATTGGCCTCCAAACTAACCCCTCGACCCCGGACATATGCTTTCCCTAAAATTAACATAGCGGGCCGACCTCCCACGGCTAACCCACTAAAAATCCTGCAGGCGTTTCACACGTTCTATACGAACCTTTATAGAGGACAACAATCTCAGACGACCCCTGACAGGACCAGGTTCCTAGATAACCTCCCGATTTCCAATTTATCAAAGGACCACAGGGACCGACTTGAAGCCCCCATTTCCACTGAAGAGGTTTTGGAGGTCATTAATGGTTTAAAAAAGAACTCGGCCCCGGGCCCCGATGGGTTCTCAGTTCCTTATTACAAGGCCTTCTCACAAACTTTAGCCCCACACCTAACAAATGTTTTGAATTCTAAAACTAAGGGGGACCCCATAGACGCGCAGCTGAACACTGCTTTCATTTCTGTCATACCTAAGCCTGACAAAGAACCGGGAGAAGTTAGTAACTATAGACCGATATCCCTGATCAATAATGATCTCAAAATAATGACTAAAGTTATGGCTGATAGATTGGCGTCCTTTATTGGAGTCTACGTACACAGAGATCAGGTCGGGTTCATACCTGGACGTCAAGGTCCAGACCAAATCAGAAGGGTAGTGGACATTATGTCCCTCCTACAATCTGGCTGGGATGGCGGGGGTGCTCAGGCTGGGATGCTGCTATCCTTAGACTTTCAAAAGGCCTTCGACTCGGTCTCTTGGTCCTACATACTTCAAATTTTGGAAAGGTGGGGCTTCGGTCCCAGATTCACCGGTTTAATTAGAGCCCTTTATTCTAACCCTGAAGCCAGGGTCAAATTACATGGCCTGTACTCAGCCCCTATTGAAATACGCAACGGGACCCGCCAGGGCTGCCCCCTCTCACCGCTGCTTTTCGCCATAGCCATTGAATCATTGGCCATAGCTATCAGATCCAACCCCAACATTGCCGGAGTTTGTTGCGGTTCCACGGTCCACAAATGCGGTCTGTTTGCGGATGACTTAATTCTCTTTATAACCTCACCCACTACGTCCTTACCAGTGGCTTGTAAAACGCTTGATGACTTTGCGGCCATATCGGGTTTACGGGTTAATTATGCCAAATCTTTAGCCCTCAATATCTCCCTCCTGTTGCCCCTGGTGGCTCGGTTGAAGGACTCTGTTACGTACCTGCCAGATGAGCCTGATGTGTAGTGGGAAGGCTTCTCGTACAACCCCGGCTAAAGGGCCACCGAGGTTGTGACAGTGGCCACAAGAGCCTTGCGATGTATGGGTGCCTGGTTCGTCTTGGGTCTTGTCGGTTCAGCAGGTGCAGCAGGAAACAGGAAGCTGGCTGGTGGGTGCACTGGCTGGGGTGACACTGAATGCGTAGTCAGACAAGCCGGGTTTGGTAACAGATGATCAGATATAGATATAAACGACAGGCAGAGAATGGTCAGTATACAGGCAAGTTCGGCAACGGGAAATCAAGCAGTTGTAGAGCTGAGCGTTGGTCACAAGGCAGGCCGGGATCAGGATAACAGAGTTCAATCATAGTCAGCAAGCCGGGTCAAACACAGGAAACAGGAAACAGGAAACAGGTCAGATCACAGGAAGTCAGGTAAGAATTGCAGATCAGGCAGCAAAGACACTGTGCTGCTCAGGTGTTTAAATAGGGCAGCCTGTTGTCAATCACTGAAATCAGTCTGCACCATTAACTCTTAGGTGGCAGATCCATGACATTGCCCCCCCCCCCCTTACGGGCAACCTCCGGGTGCCCAACAGGTCTCTCTTCTGTGGATTTCTGCAAAAAAAGGCATTAACCAGGTCTCTGGCGTGCACATCCTGTTTAACCTCCCAAGAGTTATCCTCCGGGCCATAACCCTTCCACTTAACCAGGTACTGTACCTGATTCCTTCTTCTCCTACAGTCTAAGATAGCCTCCACCTCATACTCCTCTTCACCATTGATGATCACAGGTTCTGGTGGCTTGGATACTCTATCTGGAAAAGAGTCAGGAACTGCGGGTTTCAAGAGAGAAATATGGAAGACAGGATGTATTTTAAGTGGATCAGGTAAGGATAATTCATAAGCAACCTCATTAAGTTTCCTCTTGACTGAGAATGGTCCCACAAATTTAGGTGCCAGTTTCTTTGAGGGACATGCCAACTGGAGATTTGTAGTAGACAACCATACCTGGTCTCCCGGGTGGAGAATCAGTTCACCCCTCCTTTTCCTGTCAAAAGCCGTCTTGCTTGCTGCTTGTGCCTTGGTAACTGCTTCTTGAAGCAACTTATTGTTGCGGTTTAGGAAATCCACTGTGTCTTGGACAGCCGGAACCGTGGTTTCTGGAATAAAGTCAGGCAAGAAGGATGGGTGAAAACCATAATTTGCAAAGAAGGGTGACTGACCTGTGGCAGAATGAGTGGCATTATTATAGGCGAACTCCGCCAGTGGCAGCAGCGATACCCAGTCATCCTGTACAAAAGTAGTGAAGCATCGGATATACTGTTCCAATGTCTGATTGGTCCTCTCTGTCTGTCCATTGGTTTGGGGATGGTAGGCAGAGGACAAGGATCTTTCGATTCTAAGGGCTTCACACAGATTTTTCCAGAATCTGGAGGTGAACTGAACCCCCCGATCGGAGACAATGTTCATAGGGACCCCGTGAAGCCTCACAATTTCTCTGATAAATACTTGAGCTGTCTCTATGGCTGAGGGAGTATTCTTCAGAGGCAAGAAATGGGCCATCTTGGACAATCGGTCCACTACTACGAAGATGGCTGTACATCCTTCTGATGGGGGAAGTTCCACAACAATATCCATGGCTATCATTTTCCATGGTCTGTCAGGAACTGGCAGTGGCCGAAGTAGACCCCAAGCTCGGTTTCTTGTACCCTTACTGCGGTTGCAGATTACACAGGAATTCACGTACCTCTTACAGGTTTCTTCCAGGTCTGGCCACCAGAATGTGCGTTTCAGGAGATCAAGCGACTTGTGGACCCCAAAATGACCTGCTAGGGGATGATCATGGCACAGACCCAAAATGGTTATGCATAAACATTCAGGTACAAATACCTTGCTTCCATTGAACAGTAAACCTTCCCGGAGTGTCAGCGTGACCCCTGGAGGGCTAGGAACGTCTGTCGAAGCCTGCTTCATTCTGTTGAGGAGGTTGCCCTGTAAAAGCAAGAAGTTATTTTCAGACAAAATGGTATCTGCCGCTGGTGGTTCCTTGGGGTCATCAAACATGTGCATCTGGTTTGACATTCTTCGAGCCTGGCCGGTAGGTAATGTGGAACACAAATCGGGAGAAGAACAGGGCCCACCGTGCTTGACGTGGCTTCAGACGTTTAGCAGTCCTCAAATACTCCAGGTTTTTGTGGTCAGTATAGACCAATATGGGATGCCCTGCTCCCTCTAGGAGGTACCTCCATTCTTCTAATGCCGCCTTAATGGCCAGCAATTCCCGGTCCCCAACGTCATAGTTTCTCTCTGCTGGAGAGAGCCTGCGGGAAAAAAAAAGCTACTGGATGCATCAGATCCTTAGGGCCTTGGCGTTGGGAGATGACTGCTCCAATAGCGACTTCAGATGCGTCTACTTCTAGTGTATAGGGCAGGGACGGGTCCGGGTGACCGAGAACAGGTGCTGAAGTAAACAGTCCCTTCAAGGTATCAAATGCGGCTTGAGCCTCGGGAGTCCAATGGAAGCGGAGGTTCTGTCTAGTCAGCTGTGTTATAGGGGTTATGATAGCAGAAAAGCCTTTAATGAACCTTCTGTAAAAGTTGGCAAATCCTACAAAGCGCTGCACCCCCTTCTTGTCGGTAGGTGCAGGCCAGTCTAAGATTGTGGAGACCTTTTCAGAGTCCATCTTGATCCCTTCAGGAGAGATTACCAGTCCCAGGAATTGGATGCTGCGTTTTTCAAACTCGCATTTTTCACCTTTAGCATATAGTCCATTTTGGCGGAGTCGGCTTAGCACCCTTTTGACATGACCTCGGTGAGAGTCCAGAGAAATGGAAAAAATCAGAATGTCGTCTAGGTAAACAATCAAAAATATATCAAGGAAGTCTCTGAATATATCATTAACAAAATGTTGGAAAGTGGCCGGAGCATTGCATAGCCCGAAGGACATCACTAGGTATTCATAGTGGCCAAATCGGGTGCGAAAGGCTGTCTTCCACTCATCCCCTTGGCGAATGCAGACTAAATTGTAAGCCCCCCGTAGATCCAGTTTGGTGAAAATGGTCGCTGACCTTAGTCTCTGAAATAGTTCGGGTACTAGAGGGAGAGGATATAGTTTTTTAACTGTAATTTTGTTGAGCTCCCGATAGTCCACACAAGGTCGTAGGGAGTGGTCTTTTTTTTCAACAAAAAATATTCCAGCTCCTGCTGGAGAGGTAGAGGGTCGGATGAACCCCTTTTCCAAGTTTTCTTGGATGTATTCTTTTAGTGCCTCCTGTTCTCGTTCAGCGAGGGGGAAGATTCTACCGAAGGGGATTTCGGACCCAGGAAGCAGTTCAATTGGCCAATCATATGGCCGATGCGTGTGAAGAATGTCAGCCCCTCGCTTACTAAAGACATCCAGGAACTCATGATAGTGTTCAGGTACAACTTTCCGCACTTCAGACTCAGAGTCCACACAAAATAGTGTTGTAGAAGGAACTGGGGGCCTTGGCAAGGCAGTGCTCCTGGCAATAGGCTGAGTGGAAGTTGATTCTCCCTGTGGCCCAGTCAATTTGCGGATTATGCGCCTTCAGCCAGGGTAGGCCCAGAATAACAGGGAATAGTGGGGAGGAGATGACATCAAGACTTTGGAATTCCTTATGTTGAGAGGGAGCCAACACAGGTAAGGGAAATGTCTCTTGTGTCACAGGTCCAGACTTGATACATGACCCGTCAGCTAGAAAAACAGAAAGTCCTTGTGCTTAGGTCTCAAGGGAATGCGTTGTTGTGTTGCGAAGGTTAGATCAATGAAGCAACTGCAGGCCCCGGAATCAATAACTGTCACTTCCCTTTCTAGCAGCTGGAAAGAGATGGGAAGGGTTAGGTTGGTAGCATTGGTAGGCAAAAAAAAGTTATTAACTGAAAAAATCATCCACTGCTTACGTGTCTTGGTTGGACAGGAACGCACATAGTGGCCTGCACTCCCACAGTACAGGCAAAGGTTATTCTGTCGTCGGTGCAGGCGTTTTTCTGGGGACAGAGAGGGGCGTATTAGGCCAATTTGCATAGGCTCTGGAGCGTCGGTAGCAGTAGCGACAGGAGCGGGCTGAACTGGGGTGAAGCTATCAGGTGCGGAGTGAGTAGGAGCTGGGATCCGGGGCATCATCCATACTGGACGTGGCTGCTGGGCTGATCTTTCGGATCGTCGCTCACGAAGCCGGCGGTCAATTTGGATGGCCAGTGTGATAAGGGCCTCCAGGGTATTTGGGACCCCAACACGTGCCAATTCATCTTTCAGACCCTCCGATAACCCCAAGCGGAACTGGTGTCGCAGGGCTGCGTCATTCCACTGTGTGTCTGCACTCCAGCGTCGAAAGTCTGTGACATAATCTTCAGCTGTTCTGCGGCCTTGCTGGAGTGCATGAAGGGCAGCCTCTGCTGTGGTGGTTCGTTGCGGGTCGTCGTATAATTCGGCCATTGCACCGAAGAAGGCGGACATGGACTGTAGCAATACATCCTTCTTTTCCAACATACGATGAGCCCAGGACTGGGGCTCACCCTGAAGCAGTGATATAATGAACCCCACTTTAGTCATTCCAAGGGAAAAAGTTTGAGGTTGTAGGGCGAAGTACAGTTCACATGCGTTGCGGAAGGATCGAAACTTTCCCCGGTCACCTGAAAATCTCTCTGGTGCTGGAACTCTGGGTTCAGGGGGCGGCATCACTAATGGGGTTGCTGCAGTGGCAGTCCCTGAGACAGAAGGGGCAGCATTGCTTGTTGGTGTAGCCAGAGTCTGTACACGTTGTTCCAGTTGCGTATAACCCTCCTGTAGAGATTTGACTGCTTGGGTGAGGGCTGCAAGGTGCTGGCAGACGTCATCCATGGCCGATTTCCCACTAGCAGGCTCAGACATGGCTGCCTGATACTGTTACGTACCTGCCAGATGAGCCTGACGTGTAGTGGGAAGGCTTCTCGTACAACCCCGGCTAAAGGGCCACCGAGGTTGCGACAGTGGCCACAAGAGCCTGGCGGCGTATGGGTGCCTGGTTCGTCTTGGGTCTTGTCGGTTCAGCAGGTGCAGCAGGAAACAGGAAGCTGGCTGGTGGGTGCACTGTCTGGGGAGACACTGAATGCGTAGTCAGACAAGCCGGGTTTGGTAACAGATGATCAGATATAGATATAAACGACAGGCAGAGAATGGTCAGTATACAGGCAAGTTCGGCAACAGGAAATCAAGCAGTTGTAGAGCTGAGCGTTGGTCACAAGGCAGGCCGGGATCAGGATAATAGAGTTCAATCGTAGTCAGCAAGCCGGGTCAAACACAGGAAACAGGAAACAGGAAACAGGTCAGATCACAGGAAGTCAGGTAAGAATTGCAGATCAGGCAGCAAAGACACTGTGCTGCTGAGGTGTTTAAATAGGGCAGCCTGTTGTGAATCACTGAAATCAGTCTGCACCATTAACTCTTAGATGGCAGATCCATGACAGACTCCTTCCGTTTTCGATGGAGAGACACTTCTATTCGCTACCTGGGAATTAATTTAACCCCTAAATTCGAACAATTATACCAAGCCAACTATCCCCCCATCTATAAAAAAACTAGAACTAGACCTTAAACAATGGCACCCGCACCAACTTTCTTGTCTAGGGCGGATAAACTCGGTGAAGATGACCCTCCTCCCGCGGCTGCTTTACCTCTTTCGCGCGCTCCCGATATCTGTTAGGAAGGATCATTTGGCCTTGTTCCAAAGCAAGGTCATCAAGTTTGTGTGGGGTAAATCAGGCCATTGCCTACATAAGCACACTCTCTTTAGGCTTAGGAGCAGAGGGGGACTAGGACTGCCCAATTTACTTTGGTACTACCAGGCGGCCAGACTCGCCCAGCTCTCCACAGTTTATAGCAAACTAGCCAAACCTGATTGGGTGGACATGGAGAGGCAAGCGGTTCCCTCCTTCACCCTTGACTTTCTCCTGTGGAGCCCCCATAAAGCCAGACCCCCTATTCTTTGTCCTTCATTATCGCACACCTTTGCGATCTGGGACAAACTCAGACATCACCCCTCCTTGGTTTCACCCTGCAGGCCCCTGGCACACATTTTCCACAACCCTGACTTCCCCCCAGGAATGGATATTCGAGCATTCAGTTGGTGGTTGGATAAGGGGATGTATCGGATCGGGCACTTCCTCTCTCCTGCGGGACCCATCTCCCTCTCCCACTGTATTAAGGCTCTGAAACTGCCTCCCTCAGAAAGATTCAGGTTTCAACAACTGTCTAGCTTTTTCCACTCTATCTGGTCCACGAAACCTGAACCTCCCCAACTTACATCGTATGAGCAGTGGTGTGGAGATCTCCTGGAGCAAAGGGGAGGGATTTCCAGGATCTATTCGTCACTGGCCGGGGACCCTCGAAAAGCACCTTATATGTTAGCTTGGGAGGCAGAACTGCAGTTGACCTGGGACCTGGACACTTGGCACAAGGCCGTGGGCTCCTCGTTTAGGGGTATCTTTAACATTTCTCTTGTTGAATCTAACCTCAAGGTCTTCACCAGGTGGTACCTCACTCCAGCCCGACTTTCAGCCATGTACCCCTCGGCTTCCCCCTTGTGTTTTCGAGGGAGTCAGTTGGGGGTTCCATGCTGCACGTTTGGTGGGAATGCCCTAAAATTATAAGTTTTTGGAACAAAATTTTCCATATTGCGTCCAAAATTACCGGCCTTGCTATCCCCAGGTCCCCGGCAACGGCCTTCCTTAACCATCTTCCATCTAAGGCCTCGAAACCTACCCGAAAACTGATATTCTTTATCTTCTTAGGAGCTAAGATCACCCTAGCCAGGTCATGGAAAAGCCCCACGGTCTCTATAACAGCAGCTAAGAGGAAGATTTCATGGATCATGTCCCAAGAAAAGATGTTGAGTTCTATCCTTGATACCTTTTCTCAATTTAGGGAGATATGGGAACCTTGGGCTATCTATATGGGGATCGGAGACACTATTTACTTGTCTGGTTGACTCAACTGGGTATAGACCCGAAATCGCAAGCCGCCACTCTCCCTCTTTCTCACTTTCCCCTCTTTCTCTTTCTTTCCTTCCCTTCCGCCCTTCCCCCCTTCCCACCACTACCTCTTATTATTGTTCTTCGATATATTTGGCCAGGTACAGGCACATCATACTTTATGAATAAGCTGTTCCCCTAATCATTGGTGATCCTTTACAAGTATTGCCTCGTTGGGTGCTCGGTGGGCGTGGGTCCTCTCCACCCTCCTCTGCACAGTTAGCTCCCATGGGGGTGCGGGGGGGGGGGGGGCTGGTGGAGGATTCTGGCCCACGGGGCTCCCACACGAATCCCAGGCAGGGGTAACCGTCCAGATGTCTTAAATGATGTATTTTTTGCTGTTTTTTGATTTTTCTCTCCTGTTTCTCTACTCTCCATATTGATGCTTTTACGGAGCAGCCCTTTGTTTTGTATTTCTGATGTATGTTGTATCTGTTTGCTTGGATTTTATTACATTTGGTTGTTCTGGTATGTCATGTACTCTTATAAAAATCTAATAAATACTATTAAATTTAAAGCTAAGTTTGGTTCTCTTCTGCTGCCTTCTTCTGCTGGATAAGTTTGATGAAACTATTGAGTATTGACCTGCTTCCTCAGGGTAAGTTTGATGCATCTTCTCATGAAACAGGTCAAAAGACTTGAGAAACACATTAAACTTGCCAGGCCCCTTTAAAACAATCAGCATGGGAAATTAAAATATATATATATAATATTTAATTCTGGAAAGTCTTGATGGGTGGTGTTGTAAGGGTAGAAAGTGGGTATTTGGATCTTGAAATATTTGAAACATTGCATCTCAGATCTTGAAATATTTGACATTGATGTGTATTGATGCAGCAAGACTTTTAGTGGGCCTACCTAAGAACTTTATTTTTATTTATTTTTTATTTTAAAGATTTTTAAATGTATAATTACTGTATATGAAATATATAATTATATTGAGTCATTATTATATGTAATGCATCCATGCAGTACCTGAAATATCTCAGCATAATCTCAATTACGGATGAGCCGAACACCCCCATTCGGTTCGCACCAGAACCTTCGAACGTTCGCGCGAACATTTAGAACCCCATTGACGTCTATGGAACTTGAATGTTCAAATTCAAAAGTGCTCATTTTAAAGCCTAATATGCAAGTTATTGTCATAAAAACTTCTTTGAGAACCCGAGTCTTGCCCCAGGGAACATCATATGAATGGAAAAAAGTTTTAAAAACAATTGTTTTTTTTCAGGACCCCTGAAAAAACGACCGGGTTCTCAAAGACGTTTTTTCACAGGCATACTATAGACACCCAGCAGGTACAATATTACAATATTTAAAGGAATTATTTTTATTTTTTTATTTAAGCATCATTAAAATCACTGCTGGGTGTCTATAGTATGCCCGTGATAACGTCTTTAAATAGCACAATCACCTGCCTGCCAGTAAATTAGGAATAACTGATCTAGCTAAACTATACAGTGTATAAATATATGTACAACATCTGGGATGTATATATATCCTCTACACACTGTAACATTAACTGACTAGCCTGCCTGCCTGCTCTATCTACCTGCAAAAAATGACACTCTCTCTTTCTCTCTCTGTTCTCTCTAACCACCGCCGCAACACACTACACAAGGCCGACCTGCAGGTGGCTTTTTATAGTGTGGGGTGTGTACAAAACCCCCTGAGCCATAATTGGCCAAAGCCACCCTGGCTTTGGCCAATTATGGCTCTCCGTTTTTTGCACACTGTGATTGGCCAAGCATGCGGGTCATAGTGCATGCTTGGTCAATCATCAGCCAGCGATTCCGCAGTGAATTATGGTCTGTGAAACGTAACTCGAATTTGGCACGAACGACCCGTTTTGTTCGTATTTCGACGAACGATCGAACATACGATGTTCAAATCGAACGTGAGTTCGACTTGAATACGAAGCTTATCCCTACTCTCAATATATCTGGTGTTTAGATATTGGTAATAGGGATGTGGTGCACTGACTGTACAGTTAAAGCCAAGTCCATAATACATATTAAAAAGCTACTAAGCATGTTGTGTAAAAAGCTCTCTTCAAATTTTCTCTATATGAGGAAAAAAAGCTGTATAGAGTGCTATATTAATGATCTATAATGAAAACATCTATAAAATATTGATACACTGGTATTATACACCCACAGTTATGTACACTATCTTTTATACAGCCAAAAGCATCTGTAGAATATGTAATTAATCTATCTACATCATCTCCTGTTATCCTTCCAAGACATTTTACCAATTTTGACAAGAATTTCATACCCTGCTATCTAAACTTGCAAAATGCCCAATAGACTCAGATCCCTTAACATGCCGGCTGCGACAGACTAGAAAAAAAATGGAAGAACTCCTCCCCCACAGCTTCACAGCATTGCACTGTTTAATCACTACTAAATGGAAACAGCAATTGTGTATGATGTAGCCTGATCACAGAAGTTAAAATTATGGAAAACCAATGACAAGAATGGCATAATATAGGGCACAATTCATTTGGGCCCATGCACATGGGTCCTGCGGCCACCCCTTCCCCCCCTTATGCTTGGCTTTCTGCTGACACACAAAAAAAAATAATGTGTATGTCATTTAAAACACCTGGTGTATGTGTGCTATGCTTTTGAATATCATTTCAGGTACCTGTGGAAAGGTGTGCTCTAACTTGTCCAGGTAGAGCAGGTGATCAGTTGGAAGGTTCTGGAACCAGCTGGACCCTATATAAGGTTGCAGCTGCCGCTGCTCTGGGCTGTTGGCTGGGTACTGGACTTTGCTCCCCACCCCCCCTCCCTGTCGTTGGCACAATTATGTGGGTTGTCACCCCCGAATCGGGGGGGGACTTTACAGTTTGTTCAAGTTTAGCTGCTTGAGTCCTAAGACTGAGCACAGAGTTTTTTGCATTATTAAAGGTTTATTATCAATACGATATTTTGATTAAATAAAGATGGTATGATATATATTAATTTTGTTTAGCTGCTCGAGTCCTAAGACTGAGCAGGGAATTTTGCATTAATAAAGTTTTATTATCAATATGGTATATTTGTTTAAATAAATATGGAATGTTATTATTATTTGATTAAACCAATAAAGGTACCACGACCATTACAATGCCATACAGTTGTCTGTTTTTTTGTTCATTGGAAGTGTTGGGTCTGAGGGGGTGAGTAGTGTGGCCTGCGGTCCCATGCACAACATCTTGGACAATTTTGACGCTATATGGGGTCAACAACACTTATTGTCCTCTGAATGCAGACACTACAATGTGATGATGACCACAGTACTTCTACTATTGCAATTAAGTGCCATTATCTATCAATTTAATGGGAATCACTACAAATTTCAGAAGTAATTCTTAGCATTTCTTAGTTTCTTAGCATCTTCTTGATGGTGTCTCATGGTATTGGTAATGACAAAAATCCAGTATGCAACAAATGTATAAAAAACATTTTTATTTTTTTTTACTGTTTGGGGACTGTTCATTTAATAATTTATAGATTATAACAATATAGGCCCGGATTCACAGCCATCGGCATACATTTATGCCGCCGTAGCGTATCTCTTTTACGCTACGCCGGCACAGTGCGGAGAGGCATGCACTGAATTCAGCAAGCTATTGCTCCCAACTCTGCACTGGCGTAGCGTACATTTCGAATGCGCAGGCTGGCGTAAGTGGAAGTAGGTGGAAGAGGGCTGGAAGTGGGCGTGATCCATGCTAATGAAGCGTGACCCCATGCAAATGATGGGCCGGGCGCCAAACAAGTACTTAAACGAACTGCGCATGCCTCGGGACGTGGACGTATCCCTGTGCGCATGCGCACAACCACGTCAGAACAACAAATACACAAATCTAAATCCAACCTTCAAGGTTGCACTTTGTATTGCAGCAAGACTTAATAAGAATATTGATATCATCTTGGCGCCGGTAACACACATTTTTTTTCCAAATCCACCTTTTACTTTTTTAAGTAGAACACTTTTACGGGCAGCAGAGAATGGAGGTTTTTTTCATTTTTGGCCAATTGCAGGCTGGATTTGGGGGGAACCTCTTTTTTGAGAATTTTGATAACACCACAGCAGTGAACTTAGAACAAGGGTTTAAGAACCAAAAAAATGCTATGGATAAATAAGAGTGTGGTGAGACATTATGACAATGTTTTAATAGATTTCTGGGTCCATGTGAATGAGATTACAGCCAAAGCACTGGGAGTGATTGCTGACACACCTGAGAGAGGGAGTAGTAATGCAAAGATTTTGAATACCTTAGGGCCAAACTTGCATGTTTTACAATGTTTTTAATATTGTTTTTAAATATACTTTTAACAAGCAATTGTGAGAGTAATCCAGCTGTACAAAGGGGGAACTCGGTACACGTTTAAGGATAACTGAGGGGGTTAATGTATTAGAATGATTGTGGTAAGTCTCCATAACAAGAAGGGGGGTTGCCAGCAGGTTTGCACTTGGGGCAATACACACCCACCAGTTGTTAAAATAGAGGTTGCATTACTTCCAGGAATGGGGAGTGCAGCCATCTAAGTATAATGAGAATAAAAAATGAATGGAATTAAAGCGAGGGAGGGGGAACTATGTAAAATGGAATAAATAAATAAATAAACAAATAAAATGCTGCCAGCAGGTTTGCACCAGCTGCAGTGAATAATAGACAGTAACAAAAATGGTGGCTAGTCCACTTCCTGTAAAATGGAGTTTGGACTTCCTGCCGGAAGTTGCAGTAGTCAGGGAATTACCAGTAGTCAAAATGGCGGATGTGGTGCTTCCTGTTGTATGAAGCAGATGATAGGATAACAAGTAGCACGTGGGGGTATAAAAAGACTGACGGGCAACAATGAGGCAGCTTCCTGATGACGCATTAAGTTGCGAAATGCATAGAGGCTGCGGGACCATTGCCAGCTCGTCATGTCCAGCCTGAGTATAACGAGGCTGGGAACGCAAGCGACAAAGTGAGGCATCACACGTGCGGACCAGGACACACTCGTACATTTGCATACTCCTCATTACGGCTGGATTAGCTCAGTGCTGGCTCCTAGGCACTTTTATATGTGAGTGGAATAACTATATGTTTTAATCATAATAAATTATTTGATTTACTACACCATGATAGTCTTTTATATGTTACATGAGCGGATATAAAACGAGACTACAGCCAAAGCATTGGGAGTGACTGCTGATAAACCTGAGAGAGGGAGTGGTTATCCATATGAACCTAAGGCAGATTTCTGGGTCCATCTGGTGAGTGGCCATTTTATCCAGTGACGGTGTAGACATTATTTGCGGTGAAGGTTGAAACTCAGCTGGGCATCATTGCAAGAAATATCTATTAAGGACTTTCTTAGCACATATATATATATTTTTTTTTTTACTTTTTATATATTTTTTTCGTATATAATATATATTTTCTTGCTTTCTTGGAGCACATTCAATCTGTGGATTGTAATAGCAGTATATTTAAAAAAAAATTGGGGATTTATTTCACAGTTTTTTGATGGATTGAGAAATCCATACGTTATAGTTTGGCACAGGGCACTGTATTAGTATTTATTGCACATTATTTGTTGATTGTTTGTTTGCACATTAACCAACAACCATAGACACATGTACATACTTTTTTTGTTTTTTTTGAGTAACAAGTTCACTGGACCAGTTGTGTTAAAATGTTTATGACAATATAAGTTAGCGCAATTCACTTCACAAATACACAAATCTAAATCCAACCTTCAAGGTTGCACTTTGTATTGCAGCAAGACTTAATAAGAATATTGATATCATCTTGGCGCCGGTAACACACATTTTTTTCCAAACGTCAGAACAACTGCCTAAGATACGCCGGATCACTGTGTACGCCGTTAACGTAACCTACGCCCAGCCAGACCCACGTCGGCCCATATTTACAGATGTCCAACGTACAATACATACGCTTGTGTTCCCTGGTCCATATCTTTGCATGGCCTGCGCCTCATCTATAACTTTACGCCGGACGTAAAACTTAAGCAAACCGCATATATCATGCGCCGGGCACAAGTACGTTCGTGAATCGCCGTATTTCCCTAATTTGCATATGTGAATGCCTAATCAATGGGAGAAGCAACATATGTTCAGACCATATTTGCGCCCACGCCACGCCGGCATAAGTAACATACGTCAGGGTAGGATGGCCTATTTTTAGGTGTATCTTGGTTTGTGACTCTGGCGCACACATACGCCGGGCGCATATTTACTCTACGTCGGGAAAAGGTGAGTTACATCGGCGTAAGTGCTTTGTGAATCCGGGCCATAGTGTTTCAACGTTCTATTATTGTGTTTTGTATAACAACCTTTATAAAGCTAGCTTTGTGGGTGTCTTGATTTAGACATTGCATTTGTTATGCATATTTGTATAACACTGTAAACTGTATAAATATAGTGTGATATTTCTCTAAGGCCGCGTACACACAATCAAATCTATCTGCTGGAAACGGTCAGCCCGTGTGTACGGGCGAGCCAACGGATTTGGCCACCCGACAGATTTCAAAGCATGCTTTGAAATCTGTCGGCTGGGAACCCGTCCGCCCGACATGTCTGCTGGTTAGTATGCTAACCAGCAGACATGTCTTCTCGCACACAAACCAATACGTCCCCAGCAGACAGATTTGTTCAAATCAGTCGGCCCGACCGATTTAAACAAATCTGTCTGCTCGTGTGTACGCGGCCTAAGAGGTCTTATGTGTATTTTGTATACAGCTGTTAGGGCTGCATCATTACAAGAAGCTATAGTACAATTTGTTAGTTGATCCTCATCCTCCTTGCTATTCCTGCTATTTGTCTTACTGATATAAGATATTAATAACAAACAGCTCAGGACTTGATAGTGTGGCAAAGTATATGTGGGACATATTCAGTTCAGTTAGTTATCATCTTTGACATGAAAAAGCTATTATGCTAAATATGAAGTAAAATAGAACAAAATGAGAGTTCACAATGTTAGCATATATGGTATATAATCGTATCATGTTTGTAATGAGGCTAACATACCTGGGTTTGGTTTGAGCAGGCTTCAGTGAACACAGGATACGTTTGGATACTGAATCTGAACCCTATTGAAATCAGTTGGAGCCAAACCTGTTAAATTATTATAAGCAATTGTCTTGGCTATTAGGCAAATATTTGTATAACAAATGTTATGAGGGCTGGGTATTGTCCTAGGGGAATGTATTAATGTAAACTTTTTTTTTAAATATTCAACTTGGCCATGAGCAGTGATTTTTTTTAATGCTTGAATTTAAACATTAAAAGTGCTCAGTTCCTCCAAAAAAACTGTCTGGGTGGTGCTCTAAACCAGGTGTCTCCAAACTTTCTAAACAAACGGCCGGTTTATTGTCCTTCAAACTTTAGGGGTGCCAGACTGTGTTTAGTGGAAGAAGAAAATGTCCTGGCAGGATTAGGGGGAGAAATTTTACCCCATTGCTTGTATCAATGGGAGGAATAGGGCCCCATCATTGGTATTAGGGGGAGTAATAATGCCCCATAATTGGTATCACTGGGAGGAATAATGCCACATAATTGATATTAATGGGAGGAATAGTTATCCATCATTGGTATCAATAGGAGTAATAGTGCCCCATCATTGGTGTCACTGGAAGGAATAGTGCCCCGTGGTTGGTCTCAGTAGAAGGAAAAGTGCCCCACCGTCTGTGTCAGTGGCAGGAACTATGCCCCACTGTTGCTGACAGTGAAGGGAAAAATGTCCCAAGGGCCGGATAAAATAAGGGCTGCATCCGGCCCCTGGGCCACAGTTTGGAAACCACTGCTCTAAACCATGAAGTGTTGCCCCTTAACAATGTCTACAACCTACTACAGCAACACTGTTATTTACAAAGAAAAAATAAGGCTGTTCAAATGTTGGTGAATTACAACTCCCTGCCAGCTTGTTTTTCCTTGTAAAACATGGCTTTTAGCCCATGCCTCCAAATTATTTTGGAATCTTTGAGAGAGGGCTCCTACGTTGTCTTTAACAAAAAAATAAGTCAGCAGTGAAATTTCACACACCAGCAATTTAAAAGTGTGAATAGCACATTCCACAGCAAGTATATAAAAAAAAGATAACAAGAAAACCCCAGATACCGCGCCCCCCCCCCCCCCCTTGTAAATGAGTAAGAGGTATATAGTACCTGTGCTCATTCCCAAAAAAAGTAAACAGGAAAAAAAACAATAATGAAGCCCCGTACACACGTACAGGTTTCACAGCTGACTTTTTCCTGCTGGCAAACCTGAGGGGAAAACTGAAAACCTGCTCAGTAACTTTTTTCCCTTACACACGACCGGGTTTCCCGACAGGAAAACTGCCATGAGAGCTTTGGTTGGGAATCCTGGCTGTGTGTATGCTCCATCGCAGTGTTTCCTATAGGAAAACTGCCGGGTTAAAAACCGCCAGGAATCCCGGTGGGAAAAATGAGAGCTGGTTTTCTTTTTTTCCCGTCAGTTTTCCTGTCGGGAAAACTGCGATGAGGCATACAGTACACACGCCCAGTTTTCCCAGCCAAAAGCTCTCATGGCATTTTTCATGACGGGAGTAATTTGTAGGACCACCTTTCTTTTTCTTTTTTTTTTAATGTAATTTTTATTAAAATTTTTGTGACAAAGAAATTAAGAAGACTCAAAATCCAACAAGTCCAGGCAAGTAACAGTCATGGTACATTATACAGAGATAAAATTAAAGGTAATTAGGCAAAATGAGTTGCAGAAACATGCTATAGCTGATGAATATCAACAACAATGGAATGCCTCAAGCATCTCCCCATTATTCCAAAGCCATGTGGGACTAAGAACCTTTACCGTGGCCTGAATACCAAGGAACAGTAGGAAAAGATATAAGGGGGGAGGATAAAAGGAGAGGTTATAGATAAGAAAATAAAAAGGGGGGTCAAAGTTGCACTTCACTATGAAACCAGCTTGACTAAAACAGAACACACATAAACACAAGAGTCCTGGGCTGGTCCCTTGTAAACAAATAAAGATCCCTGGCTTCAGGTAACCCTGACCATGTCTGGGACAGGAGTTGGGTTGGGAGGAGCCACCTGAGAACCTTAAGTGGCTTCACTGGTGTAATGTATCTACGTAGCCCAAATACCATAAAACTTTTATTCCTCCACAGCCATAATATCATTTATTAGGTGAATCCAATCTGCCCAACTATGAATTTGGTGTTTCTATAGGACCACCTTTCGCTGCAATTACAGATGTAGTCTTTTGGGGTATATCTCTACCAGCTTTGCACATCTAGAATAACATTTTTGCCCATTCACCTTTGCAAAATCGCTCAAGCTCTTTCAAATTGGATGGAGGGAGAGTGTCTGTGAAACAACAATTTTCAGTCTTGCCACAGGTTCTCAATTGGATTTAGGTCTGGACTTTGACTGTGCCACGCAAACACACATGAATATACTTTGATCTATACCATTTTGTTTTAGCTCTGGCTGTATGTTTAGGGTTGCTGTCCTGCTGGAAGGTGAATGTCCACCCCAGTCTCGAGTCTTTTGTAGACTGTAACAGGTTTTATTCTAAGATTGCCCTGTATTTGGCTCCATCCATCTTCTCATCAACTCTGACCAGCTTCCCTGTTGAAGAAAAGCATCCCCACAACATGATGCTGCCACTGCAGCGTTTCACGGTGGAGATGGTGTGTTCAGGGTGATGTGCAGTGTTAGTTTTGAACCACACATATAATTTTAGTCTTAGGCTAACAAGTTCAGTTTTGGTCTGATCTGACCAGAGCACCTTCTTCCACATGTTTGTTGTGTCTCCCACATGGCTCCCCACAAACTGCAAATGGGACTTCTTATGGGTTTCTTTCAACAAGCTTTCACATTATGCAGTGTAATAAGCCTCCTTAATACTGAAAAGTATAAATAATTGCACGACTAATAGTTGTCCTGTGGACAGATTCTCCCACCTGAGCTGTGGATCTCTGCAGCACCTTCAGAGTTACCATGGGCATTTTGGTTGCTTCTCTGATTAATGCTCTCCTTGCTCGGCCTGTCAGTTTAGGTGGACAGCCATGTTTTGGTAGGTTTGCAGTTGTACCATTCTCTTTCTATTTTCAGATCATGGATTGAACAGTGCTCCGTGAGATGTTCAAAGCTTGGTATTTTTTTTATAACTTAACCCTGCTTTAAACTTATACACAACTTTATCCTTGACATGTCTGGTGTGTTCCTTAGCCTTCATGATGCTGTTTGTTAACTAAGGTTCTCTAACAAACCTCTTGGGGCTCCACAGAAGAGCTGTATTTATACTGAGATTAAATTACATACAGGTGCACTCTATTTACTAATTAGGTGACTTCTGAAGGCAATTGGTTCCACTAGATTTTAGTTAGCAGTATCAGAGTAAAGGGGACTGAAATAAAGAGACACACCACACTTTTCAGAAATGTATTTGTAAAAAATGTGGAAAACCTTTTATTATTTTCCTTCCACTTCACAATTATGTGCCACTTTGTGTTGGTCTATCACATAAAACTCCAATAACATACATTTACGTTTTTGGTTGTAACAAGACAAACTGTAGAAAATTTCAAGGGGTATGAATCCTTTTTCAAGGCATTTTAATTTTCCAAATATGACCATGGTCATATCTGGCCAATGTTATTGTCTAAATATAGCCACATGGATATATTTAGGCAATCATTTAATTTCCAGAAATGGGGACATGTGATGTCTGGTTGCTGATGGCACAGCAGGTGCCCACACTTGCTGCGTCTATGACAGTCTGGAATTTGGGGATTCCTGGCCATGTAAATGAATGGGCTGGGTGATGTCATTTTCTCTGAGCATGCAGTAATAAAGCATGTCTATCACCTGACCACAGACCACTATGTCACTACTGTAACTACTTTAACAGAACAAAGAGAGGAGACACAAGCAGCTAAAGAGGTAAGTATGACATCTGTTCTTTTTCAGGGAACTGCTTTTTTTATTTGGAAATGACAGTGTGTCTTTAAGCATGCTTAATGCTTTAAGATTGTCAGACACTTCATTTATAAAATAATAACCACTCTCCTAAAATACAGCTAGCATCTGTACTATAGATAGGCTATTTTTATACTGCTCACCACACATTCAGACTCAGAGGTCACGTATAAAGTGGAAAGATCACAGAGAAGCCTGAACAGAGCAGAGAAAAAAAACACTCCATACTACTGATATTAAATCCAAAAGTCCCCGGAATGTTTGTTCTTTGTAAGTTTAAAGACAGCTTAATATGAGCTGATGAAATGAGTTGCTAGGATAATCTCAACAATGTCTTTCTAAAAAAAAAAAAAAAAAATCAGTAGGTCAGCAGTTATTATAGGATATCCAAAACATCTTTGATGTTTTATTAAAATTACAATTCAGAAAATATTTTTTAAAGAAAAATATGTGCTGTTTTGCCAAAATATTTCAATGTTTTTAATGCTTACTTGTGGCATTTCTTTTTTTTTTTTTTTCATTTCCAAAGGTTGGCAGTCATATGTAGCTTCCAGGTGTACTTTTAAGAGCATTATTGGGCTTTTGAACAGCATAAAGGGCACTGTGAAAATGATTACTTTTAAGATTGCAAGGTGTCTTTGCATTCATCTTGTTTGATATTGAAGACTTTAGATAGGGAAGATATTTTTTTCAGTCATTTATAGATGATTGTGAAGCAGTCTGGGGAGAAGGCTTGAAATGCAAGCACATTATTACATTCTACCCAAGTCAGGGGATGAGAAGTTTAATCATATTTAATAAAATTTTGCACTGCAAGGAGTGAAAATAACTGATGCATTTTTAAAGGCATTGTCATTCACATTCTAGCATGCATTGCCATCACCCTGAGATCTCTGTCAGTAAGCCTCGTCGTTAATAATGATTTATGGATATGGATATTCACAACATCTGTGTCTTCACCTTTAAGTACCTCATACAATATTCAAAAAGTACTTGGATATGGTGCATTGGGAAGCAGCTAAAATGCTGGAAGGCACTGCTAGTTTAATGTTTTGCTTCTAAAACAGTATGCTGATTTTTCTCTCTTTTCTCTAGTGAAAAGAGGATTTTAAACTCTCAAAGCCAACAACAAAGGAAGAGGATTACGATAACCAGATAAATGCACAGTCTGAAACCATTGCTTCCTTAGCTTCTGGGGTTTAGACCAAAAACAAATTATTATTATTTTTATATAAGCATATATGTACCTAAAGCATACAATGAATACAAAAAAAATCACCATATATAAACAGGAGGTACAATCCTGCCACAATAGCACAGCAGTATGTAATCATTTCAAAGCTGTAGAAGAGGACTTCTAAAGTTAGAAATTGTTACCACAAAGCATATTGCATAATATTTAAATATTTTATTTAAACATGGGAAGAATTAGATTTATGTCATTCAATGTGCATGTAAAGAATGATTTAAACACAAAACAACAACTAGCTAAAAGATATGTAAGTAGGCTTTAGTCTGAAAGCTGCAGATCATGCAGATCAGCATATTTAGGTTGATAAAAGTCAAACCTAAACAATATAGTTCAATGCATTAAAAGAAAAGTGCACTAAAAATGCAGCAGTACCAGAGAAAACCTCTGGTTAGATGTCCTCCAGAGTAGTTCTCCCATTCAGGGTTGACCTGGTTATAGAGACAATCTCCCACCTGTGCTGATGCCCATAGTGATGTCATGTTCAATTTTCATTAAAAAAATGCATTTAAAAAGGATTAAGTAAAAGGATCCACATCTACATCTTTCCTAAAATGTTGTAGATTTACTTCAACACAAGGCAGTTAATTGTATATTTGCCAAACTAAATTAGACCCATTCTACTGTATGCCCACATCAAGCCCCAACCCAAAGGAACTGTAGTTTGCAGGCTTCTTCTAAATTGCATATAAGCTTCAAAAGAGGCATCATCCCTACACATTACCAAAGCCTCAAAAGGAAAATAATGGGACTTTACATATGCCTCTAATAGTAACTCAAATCTCATATAAAGGAATAATCATATTTTATTGGTATACATTAAAAACATATCAACACATTTTAAAATGCATAGTAGAGGCCTTAGATGTATCAACAATCACTTCCTAAAAAACACAGATAGGGTGTCAAGATGGTCACTGTAACAAAGTTGACACATTTCATGGGACAGCTCATGCTTCCTCAGGACCTTACAGACCTCAATTCCAACTTTCCAATATCAATACGATGCCATAAAGAAACTAATATTAGAAAACAAAGTAACAATATTTGCAATAAAAAAATAATAATAATAACTTTTCCATAAATGGTATAAGTATGTATACATCAAAGTAAGCGCTTCTTTGGAAAACAAGGAACAAAAGTAAAAAAAAGCATATATATATATATATATATATATATATATATATATATATATATATATATATATATATATATATACTGTATATATATATAAAAGCAAAAAATTTAAGATTAAATTATTATAAATCACCTCAAGGATACCAAAAAGGGTGTTATTCACAAAAGCAGGTGGGGTATAAGATTCCAATCATGCTCTGGCCAGCCCGTGGGGATAAATGGCTCATTGTTGGCACAAAAAATGTACTAATCACAACATCACAACATTCTGCAACGTAATGAGCCTCCTTGATACTGAAAAGTATAAATAACGAGGAAGTAATAATAAGTACCTAGGACTATTGCATACCAAGTTTTGGCAACAACAAGTCGTTATTATTCAGAAGGTTAAAAACACCTGGTAGATAATAATACATGATATTCAAGAGCTTGTTGCATTAAAAAAACAAAAAAGAAGAAGAACAATGCTGGAAAAAAAACAATCCACAGCTTACTCTGGAACAAAATGCCACAAAGGGTGACCTGCATTCATGTATCTCAGAAAGTGCTGATATGAAATGAAAAAGCCCATATATAGGAGAACTCAAAAAGGCTCCTCCCCAAAACCCATCCACCTCCCTTGTGATGAATTGGCCACCTGGCCAATCAGTGATGCTCAGAAGGTATGGGCAGGCTCCTTACAATGGCGTGTTTCCACATATGGAAGCTGCCGTTGTAGACAGAACCCTGCGCTGGATATACCCAGAGCCCAAACTTATGGTAACAAAATTAGATATCACCATTGAGTCCCAGTTTCACATTTGCCCTCAAATTAACAATCTATTTAGTTCTCATAATATTGTATTATCAAAATCTCCACTTTGTGGGGCAGGATGTATTTGTGTGAGGATTTAAAACTGGAGAGCATCCAATTTGTAATTATGGTGTTTGGCAAAGTGACTCGCCACTGGTTTGTGCAATATTCCTACAGTAATATTATCTACTATAGGGACAATCTTCAGTCTGTGCTGGTACCCTAGCATATAGCAATGCTGCTGCAAATAGTGATGTCATGTTCAATTTTCATGAAAAATGCATTTAAACGGGATTAAGGAATATGATCTAAATGTACATCTTTCTTAAAAATGAGCAGCTTTACTTTAAAACATGTAATTTGCCAAACTAAATTAGACGCATTCTATGCCCACAATAAGCCCCAAAGCTCCAGCCTTGGAGCTCATTGTTTAGTGTTAGAACCACAGATTGAGGGGTGCCTTAGCGCGGCTCTGTGGCTCACGCATGCGTTTGCAAATGCGTGCGGACAAAACCCCTGTTTTTAACGCATACTGTTAGACAGGTCAATTGGTTGTTTTGCGGTAAGTAGGCTTGGTTTTTCCCTGGGCATTCTCCAGGTCACTTTTGTTATTTACATAGTTGCCTTTCTTAGCAACCAGTGACTAGGGATGAGCCAATGGTTAGTCCTAACCTTTGGCTATTCAGTCTCTATTTAACAGGAGACAATAATTATTATATTATTAGGAAATATATGCATTTTTTTCATTCTTACTGTATGATATGCTACAAAAATGTGACATTTAGAAAGAAAAAGCTAATACAGTTTAAATTGCTGGCAAATTAATCTCTCTTACCAACTTCTTGATTCTTCTATTTAGGCAATGTTGTAGAGATATCGCATAGAAAAATAAAGCACTCAGACCTTTAGGCCTCGTACACACGAGGGGATATGTCCGCTGAAAACGGTCCGATGGACCGTTTCAGCAGACATCTCCGATCGTGTGTATGGGCTAGCGGACAGATTTGTCCACCCGACAGATTTCAAAGCATGCTTTGAAATCTATCCGGTGGGAATCTGTCCGCCCGACATGTCTGCTGGTTAGTACACTTACCAGCAGACATGTCGTCCCGCACCGCCGCCGCGCCGCCGCCGAATGGATTCGGCGCATGCGCGGAAGTGTTTTACTTCCTGGTGCGGTGACGTGGCGGTGACGTGGCGGCGTCAACGTCACCGCCGCGTCACCGACACGTCACCGCGCCGTCCGCCGGCGGGGAATTTGATCCGATGGTGTGTACACGCCATCGGATCAAACTCCAGATCGGACATATCCGATGGAAATGGTCCGCGGACCGTTTTCATCGGATATGTCCGATCGTGTGTACGAGGCCTTAGGCATCTACTATGTATTGGGGGATTTTGGGGGACCTTTGGGGTCTGTATTCCTTTTTTTTTTTCTAGAAAAAGATGACAGGAGGGAGATATAATTTCTTGTAGTGGAAAACTCATTTTTCCTTTGTAAATGTAAAAAAAAAAAAAAAAAATCACTGCCGATGGCTAAATAGAATGGGCCAGATTCACAGAGCCCTTACTCCTGTCTAACTCGCGTTAGACTGGAGTACTTTCAAATTACGCGCGTCTTTTCACTACTCTGAAACCTCAAACCATGAAACGATGGCTGCGGGCTTCAATCCAACTGGCTTACGTGTTCGTACGCCTTCGGATCTACGCTGCAATAAATTTGCGGCCGCTGGGTGGAGTTCCCGTTGTTTTCTGCGTCGGGGTATGCAAATTAGCTTTTGCCGACGATCCACGAAGTTACGAACATCAATCGCAATCTCTTACGACATCTTTAGTCATCTTTTTGCTGCGTGAAGTTATACCAGCTTTTTGCTGGTCTAATATTAGACAGCCCATGTTAAGTATGGCCGTCGTTCTCGCGTATTTCGATTACGCGGTGAGAAATACACTACGCCGCCGTACCGTACGGGACAAAATCTACCAGAATTCGGCGTATAGCCTGGTAAAATACGGCGGCGTAGTGTATCTCTGATACTCTGCGCCAATGTAATTGTATCTGAATCTGGCCCAATGTTTTTAAACTTTTTTTTTTGCATTTGTACATGTTCTAAAGGGCAGTCCCTCCCATGTGATTGTTGGCATCTTTTTGCCTATTAGCCAACAAAAATCTGCATTTTTAGTTTAACAATAGAACAATGGAATACAGCCACACCCCCAAATGACCCAGCAAAGAGTACACAACAAAATTATGAAGAGAAGAGAGAGGAGTAGGTAAAGCGCTGTTCTGGTATAATTTAACCACTTGCCTACTGTGCACCTACACCCCCTTCCTGCCCAGACAAAATTTTAGCTTCCGGCACTGCGTCGCTTTAACTGACAATTGCGCGGTCGTGTGACGTGGCTCCCAAACAAAATTGGCGTCCCTTTTTCCCCACAAATAGAGCTTTCTTTTGGTGGTATTTAATCGCCCGTGCTGTTTTTATTTTTTGCGCTATAAACAAAAAAAGAGCGACAATTTTGATATATATATATATTTTTTGCTTTTTGCTATAATAAATATCCCATTTAAAAAAATAAAAAAAAAAACATTTTTTATCTCAGTTTAGGCCGATACGTATTCTTCTACATAATTTTGGTAAAAAAATGTAAAAAATAAAATCGCAATAACCGTTTAGTGACTGGTTTGCGCAAAAGTTATATTGCCTACAAAATAGGGGACATAATTATTATTATTATTTTTTTTTTTTATCAAATAACTTTTTATTGAAAATGATAGCTTGCAGCATACAAAAGCATAGGATATAGCATGAGGGAAGATGTACAAAGTAGGACACCAGTCTGCGTACATTACAGGCCTTTCGGCTATAAGAGGAATGGTTTATAGCACATACTCAGAGTTAAATCTGGTATATCGTAGAGGCGTACATTATGACTCTGCAAAACATTAAACCTGAAGTGAGTCACAGGGGTACACACAGAAGGAAGGAGAAGGAAAGGAGGAAAAGAAAAAAGGAGGGGAGAAGAAAAGAAAGGGGGAGAGAGGTGTCATCGAAGCAGCTCGTTTACCTGGTTATATTGGGTCCTCCCGGAGGCGCCACGGCTCCCAGACAACGTCATGGGCTTCCAGCCTGTCCTGTATCCTAGCAGTCATTCTCTCCATCAACTCCACATCTTTGATTCTAGCGTATAAAGCCACAGGGGTGGGGGGAGAGCAATTCTTCCAGTTAAGGGCAATAAGGCAGCGTGCAGCTGTGAGAATGTGGCATGTTAACTTCTTGTAGGGCTTGGAGAATCTCAAGGGTGACAGGCCTAATAGGAAGAATTTGGGGCACATGGGGACCTGCATGTCTAAGAGATGGCCCAGCAGATGTTGGACTGCGGTCCAGTAGGGGGAGATCACCGGGCAGCTCCAATAGATGTGAAAGAGGGAGCCCCTGTCGGTTTGGCATCTCCAACAAAGGTCCGAGCTAGTGGGGTATATGGCGTGAAGTACGTCAGGGGTCATATACCAGAAGAAAAGTACTTTGTATGAGTTCTCCTTGTACAATGTACAAAGTGAACTCTTCGCCGCCTGGGACCATATTGTCCGCCTCATTAAGGGCTTTTTCCCACCGGATCATATAGGAGTGCTTACCCTGGGATTCTAATCGATAGACGTTTAGTATCTTGTATATGTCGGAAATAAGGCCTTTCTGGGCTGATCCGGACAGGATCAGGGTCTCAAAGGGTACTGGAGCGGAAAATTGCAGGTCGGGTGCTATGGATTGGGCGTAGTGGCGGATTTGCAGATAGAATACCTGCCGAGGGAGGTCAAATTTAGTTTGGAGGCTAGAGAAGGGCAATAGTTTGCGTGAGAGAGGATCCACTAGGGTCCCAAAATGAAATAGTTTCCGAGACGTCCACGGGTGGGTGAGGTTATCTGGCACTTTGGGGTTATACATAAACGAGGTCAAGAGCGAACGTTCCGAGGACAGCCCGAGCGGCCCCGACAGTCGACGCCAAAGACGTCGAAGCTGTGTCATAGATCCCAGCAAACGTTCAGGAGGAACCTCCGCGTCCGCACTCCAAAGTAGGTTATTAGGATGGATCGGGACTAGCCATAACTTTTCGATCTCCGTCCACTTGTTGTAAGATCGTTGTGTGAACCAAGATGCTATCGCACGCAGTTGTGTGGCTTGGTAGTGTTTAACAAGGTTAGGGAACGCTAATCCCCCGTCCGAGCACGCCGCCATTAGTACTGTCTGTGGTATTCTATGCCTCTTGTAGTTCCAAGTAAATTTAATCAAGTCAGATTGGAGTTTTCTCAGGTGTTTGCAAGGGACAGGGATAGGTAACGTTTGGAAAAGATAGAGGAGCTTTGGGAGTAACATCATTTTAACTGAGGCGATCCGGCCGAGCAGGGAGATATGGTGTTTTTTCCATTGTGCCAATAGGGATCGTATTGAGCGGAATAGGGGAGGGAAGTTTTCCTGATACAGAGTGATGAAGCTTGGAGTGATGTGGATCCCCAGATATTTCAGGGAAGTCATTTTCCAGTGATAGGAGAAGTTGGCCTGTAAGTGAGCTATCTCCGCCTCAGCCATATTAATCAGGAGGGCCTCCGATTTAGACGTGTTAATTTTGTAACCCGACAAGGCCCCATACCTGGCCAGCTCAGCATGAAGGTTCAGGAGGGAGAATCTAGGTTGGGTCAGAGAGAGGATGATGTCATCTGCGAACAGGGAGATTTTAAATTCCTTACCCCTAACAGGTACCCCCCGAATAGATGGGTTGCCCCGTATGGTGGCCACTAAAGGCTCAACACAAAGAGCAAATAGCAGGGGCGAAAGGGGGCACCCCTGTCGAGTGCCGTTGGGGATCGGAAAAGACGAAGATAGGGCGAAGGGTGTTTTGACCTGGGAGAAGGGACTGGAGTAGAGGTGGCGAACCCCCCTAAAATGGGCCCCGGATTCCCTACCCCATTTCTTCCTTCAAGGGGTAGGAGCTAATCCTGCAGATGATATCCCTTGGTTTGGAGTTGGCATTTTTAGGGCGCAGCGCCCGGGGGGCTCTGTCCATCTCAATGCGTGAGGTGGGGGGTTTTCCTAGGAGATTGTTGAACACCGTTTGCAGCGTACTTTGAAGGTCCTCCTGATCTTCGGACTCTGGGACCCCCCTCAGCCTAATATTATTTCTGAGCCCCCTATTGTCCAGGTCCTCCACGTGGCGCTGCATGTCCCGTAGCAGGGTGCGGTGGTCAGCTCCCTGGAGATGAGCCCTGTGGACCGCCAGCTTAGTTTCCTGAATCTCCTCCTCTGCCATTTCCACTCGATCTGCTAGGTGCTTCATACCTGATTGGAGCACCTGAATTTCTGATCGGCACGCTGACTTAACTTCCTCAATCAGTTGTCTGAAATCCTCCTTGGTAGGGATTGCTTGTAGGTAAGAGTGCCATTGAAGAGAAACAGGATGGATAGATGCTGGTGCTGGTGGGTGCCTAGAAGAGGGGGGGACACGGTGGCTGTGGCTGGGAGTGTGGGGTGGCATAGCCATGTGCTAGGTATGCCAGCTCCGTGGGAGAATGCCTCGGGTCACCCCATGATGGTGCCTGGGTGGATGCAGGGACATCTGCCCCAGAGGTATGAGATGCAGGGGAGCCAGTTTTCTGGGCATAGGTAGGTGTGGGCTCCAGGAGAGCAGGAGGGCTGCAGCTACGAGAGTCTTTGAGCCTTAGGTGGGGGTAGATCAGGTGCATGGTGGAAGAAGGCCTCATGGATCCCCACAGGCTCTTGTAATGTTTGGTCGGCTGGGTACAGTGGTGCCGGCAGGGCAGGGAAGTCCTCTGAGGAGATCAAGGACGTAGGGGACCCGGGACTAGTCTCCAGGAGGCAGGGGTCAGACATTGTCCTCAGCAGCTGAGGAAACACTCCGGACCACTGCGTGAAGTGCAGAGGGGGGGCCTGTCATGGCGGCCTGTTCCCCAATGCGGTGGGGTCCCAGACAGGGTCAGATGGCTGGGGCTTAGGGGACTCACCGCTCCAGAAGGGGATGAAAGGTCCGTGGTGCACGTTGGTGCTGACGGGTGTCCCTCAGGAGTCCGGGATGTGGAGCTGGCTGGGCGGGAGAGCTGCTCGCGTGGCTGGGAGTAGGCTGCAGGGGGGTCCGTCGCCATCTTGTCTCGCTGGGTAAAGAAGGACCGGAGGTCCGCCGCGGTGCCGGGCGGGGGCAGAGAGGATCCCCGTGCTTTTGCGGAGCGGGCGTACTTGGATCTGCCCATGTAGGTGCAGATTAAAGTCCCTAAAAGTGCCTCGTTATGCTGGGCAGAGAGAGAGCAGGAGGTTTAGGCTTCCAACCAGGACGGCTTCCGGTCACGCCCCCTCTTAAATAATTTTTTTACTAGGAATGGCGGCGATCTGCGATTTTTTTTCGGGACTGGGACATTATAGCGGACACATCGGACACTTTTGACACATTTTTGGGACCATTTACATTTACACAGTGAACAATGCTATAAATATGCATTGATAACTGTATAAATGTAACTGGCAGGGAAGGGGTTAACCACTAGGGGGCGGGGAAGGGGTTAAATGTTTCTCCTAGTTTGTGTTCTAACTGTGGGGGGAGGGGGGTGACTGGGGAGGTGACCGATTGTGTCCCTATGTACAAGGGACACAATCGGTCTCCTCTCTCCCTGACAGGGACGTGCAGCTCTATGTTTACACACAGAGCTGCACGTCCCAGCTCAATTACTGGGCAATCGCGTGTGCCCGGCGGCCATCGCGGCCGCCGGCGGGTGTGCGTGCGCCCCCCTAGCAACTTTCTATGACTGCACGTCATATGACGTGTAGTCAGGACAATGTAGTTACCCGCCCGCCGTCATATGACGGTGGGCGGGTGCCAAGTGTTTAAATAAATAAAGAATGTATCTTGTGCTAACGATGTGCAAAAAAATCCAAAATTAAAAGCACAAAAATATGTTTACTGCAGAGGTTATGTCCTTAATTCAGTGTGGAGTGTGGCATTCTAAACTCATGTAGGTGACAGGTGCATGTGGAATGGTATTGTGTAGATGAATATATATGAAACCCCCCACCCGGAGTTTACTAATGTGTTACACCCTTGGCCAGGTGTCAGTTGGTTTAATAAAGTGCTTTGCTAAGAATTAAATGTGCTGGTGCTACAATTAAATGTGGATACTAATTATACCATTGATATATATAAATCAAGAACATGGTGACGTACAACACTACGACGTGTCGAGAAACCAAAGTTCAATGCTTCCGAGCATGCGTTGAATTGTTTCCGAGCATGAGTTGGAGTTTTGCACGTCGGAATTGCTACAGACAATCGGATTTTCCGACAGGATTTTTTTTCCATCTGAAAATTTGAGAACCAGCTCTCAATCTTTTGTTGAGAACAGAAAAAGTCTGATGGAGCATACACATGGTCGGAATTTCTGTTCAAAAGCTCACATCTTACTTTTGCTGCCCCACAGATGCTCAATAGGGTTTAGGTCTGGAGACTTGCTTGGCCAGTCCATTACCTTTACCCTCAGCTTCTTTAGCAAGGCAATGCTCAACTTGGAGGTGTGTTTGGGGTCGTTATCATGTTGGAATACTCCCCTGCGGCCAAGTCTCCGAAAGGAGGGGATCATGCTATGCTTCAGTATGTCACAATACATGTTGGCATTCTTGTTTGCCTCAATGAACTGTAGCTCCCCAGTTCCAGCAGCACTCATGCAGCCCCAGACCATGATACTCTCACCACGTGCTTGACTGTAGGCAAGACACACTTGTCTTTGTAATCCTCACCTGGTTGCCACCACACACGCTTGATGCCATCTGAACCAAATAAGTTTATTAGTAATCCATGTCCTTAGTCTGCTCGTCTTCAGGTAACTGTTTGCAGCCTTTCTTATGCATCATATTTAGAAGAGACTTCCTTCTGGGACCATGCAGACCAATTTTATGCAGTGTGTAGCGTATGGTCTAAGCACTGACAGGCTGACCCCCCCCCCCCCCCACCCCTTCAACCTTGGCAGCAATGCTGGCAGCTAGGGATGAGCTTCGAGTTCGAGTAGAACTCATGTTCGACTCGAACATTGCCTGTTCGCCGAACAGCGAACTATTTGGGGTGTTCGCGACAAGTTTGTGTGAACTTTAGAACCCTGTTAAAGTCTATGGGATTAGAACGTTTGAAATCTAAAGTGCTAATTTTAAAGGCTAATATGCAAGTTATTATAATAAAAAGTGTTTGGGGACCCGGGTCCTGCCCCAGGGGACATGTATCGATGCAAAAAAAAGTTTTAAAAACTGCAGTTTTTTTGGCAGCAGTGATTTTAATAATTCCTTTAAGTGAAACAGTAAAAGTAAAATATTCCTTTAAATTTCGTATGCCTGTAAAGTAGCGCTTGTTTACCATGCTTAGAACTGTCCCTGCACAAAGTGTCATTTCTGAATGGAAAAAAGTAATTTAAAGTCACTCGTGACTATAATGAATTGTTGGCTCCCGGCAATACAGAGAAAAGTCATTCATAAAAAAAAAAATGTGTGGGGGTCCACAGCGTTTTTTTTTTTAAATTTGGGGTGGAGTTCCCCTTAAAATCCATACCAGACCTGAAGGGTCTGGAATGGATATTTGGGGGGAACCCCACATCATTTTTTTTTATTTGACACAGGGTTCCCATTAATATCCATACCAGACCCTAAGGTGAGTTATTTTAAATTACTTTTTTCCTTCAGAAATTACATTTTGTGCAGGGACAGTTCTAAGCACAGGAAACAAGCGCTACTTTACAGTCATACTATACACCCCCCTAGGTACGAAATGTTATTGTTTCACTTTAAACATCAGTTTTTTAAAACTTTTTGTTACATTGATATGTCATGACATGTCCCCTGGGGCAGGACCCGGGTCCCCAAACACTCCCCTGGGGCAGGACCCGGGTCCCCAAACACTTGCATATTAGCCTTTAAAATGAGTACTTTAGATTTCAAATGTTCGAGTCCCATAGACTTTAACAGGGTTCTAAAGTTCACACAAACTTTTGGTCTGTTCGCAGGTTCTGGTGCGAACCGAACCCAGGGGTGTTCGGCTCATCCCTACTGGCAGCACTCATACGTCTAATTCCCAAAGACAACCTCTGGATATGATGCTGAGCACATGCACTCAACTTTTTTGGTCGACCATGGCGAGGCCTGTTCTGAGTGGAACCTATCCTGTTAAATCACTGCATGGTCTTGTCCAATGTGCTGCAGCTCAGTTTCAGGGTCTTGGCAATCTTTTAATAGCCTACACCATATGTATGTAGAGCAACAATTCTTTTTTCAGATCCTCAGAGAGTTCTTTGCAATGTGGGGCCAAGTTGAACTTCCAGTTACCAGTATGAGAGAGTGAGAGCGATAACACCAAATTAAACACACATGCTGCCCATTCACACCTAAGACCTTGTAACACTAACGAGTCACATGACCTTGGGGAGGGAAAATGGCTAATTGGGCCCGATTTGGATATTTTTACTTAGGCATGTACTCACTTTTGATGCCAACGGTTTAAACATTAATGGTCGTGTGCTGAGTCATTTTGAGGGAACAGCAAATGTACACTGTTATACAAGCTGTACACTTTCTACTTTGCATTGTAGCAAAGTGTAATTTCTTCAGTGTTGTCACATGAAAGGTTAGGAAACCACTGCTGAAGAAAGGCAACAAGCAGAATAGACTTATTTGGGCTAAAGAACACAAGGAATGGACATTAGACCAGTGGAAATCTGTGCTTTGGTCTGAGTCCAAATTTGAGATCTTTGGTTCCAACCACTGTGTCTTTGTGCGACGCAGAAAAGGTGAACGGATGGACTCTACATGCCTGGTTCCCACTGTGAAGCATGGAGGAGAAGGTGTGATGTGTGGGGGTGCTTTGCTGGTGACACTGTTGGGGATTTATTCAAAATTGAAGACATACTGAAGCAGCATGGCTACCACAGCATCTTGCAGCGGCATTGCTTTTCCATCCGGTTTGCGTTTAGTTGGACCATCATTTATTTTTCAACTGGACAATGACCCCAAACACCTCCAGGCTGTGTAAGGGCTATTTGACCAAGAAGGAGAGTGATGGGGTGCTGCACCAGATGACCTGGCCTCCACAGTCACCGGATCTGAACCCAATCGAGATGGTTTGGGGTGAGCTGGACCGCAGAGTGAAGACAAAAGGGCCAACAAGTGCTAAGCATCTCTGGTAAATCCTTCAAGACTGTTGGAAGACCATTTCAGGTGACTACCTCTTGATGCTCATCAAGAGAATGCCAAGAGTGTGCAAAGCAGTAATCAAAGAAAAAGGTGGCTACTTTGAAGAACCTAGAATATGACATATGTTCAGTTGTTTTACACTTTTTTGTTATGTATATAATCCCACGTGTGTTAATTCATAGTTTTGATGCCTTCAGTGTGAATCTACAATTTTCATAGTCATGAAAATAAAGAAAACTCTTTGAATGAGAAGGTGTGTCCAAACTTTTGGTCTGTACTGTATATACTGTATATATAAATACAGTGCAATCAGTGTACAGTATATATTACTGTGCAGTCAGTGTACATTATATATGTTCAGGCAGTGTACAGTATATAATACAGTGCAGTCAGTGTACAGTATATAATACAATGCTAGCGTTGTACAGTATATAATACTCTTCAGGTGGTGTATAGTGTATTATACAGTGCAGTCGGGGTAAAGTATATAATACAATGCAGTCAGTTTACAGTATATAATACAGTGCAGGCGGTGTACACAGTATATAATATAGTGTGAACAGTATATAATGCATTGCAGTCAATGTACAGTGTATAATAAAGTACAGTGGGTGTACAGTATATAATACAGTGCAGTCGCGGTACAGTATAAAAGTGCAGGCAGTGTACAGTACATAATGCAGTCAAGTCTCTGTATAGTATATAATACAGTGCTGGCAGTGTACACAGTATATAATACAGTGTGTACAATAAATTATACACTTCAGGCAGTGTACAGTATATAATACAGTGCATGCAGTGTACATAGTATATAATACAGTGTGTAAGGTATATAATACATTGCAGTTGGTGTACAGTTTATAATACATTGCAGTCAGTGGACAGTATATAATACAGTGCAGTCAGTGTACATTATATAATACAGTGCAGTCAGTGTGAAAAAAAATCCCCATCATATCCGGAAGGCCACCAAGGAAAGGCAGGCGCTCATAGGCCACTAAAATAGGGTAACCAGCCTCCGTGTCTACAGTGAAAAGTGGTGGTCACAGACATGGCATGCTTGCCCTTTTTTTGCTGCTGGCTGTGTTATTGAGCCATAACAGGCAGAAGAGTTGGTGGAGTGGATAACTAAGCCATCCTTTTCCTCCTCATCCTCTGTCTCCCAGGCTCATACTAGTTTGCCTTCCAACACAGCTGCCAAAGTGGACTATTTCACCTGTTACTTGTCCACAGTTACTTCTTCCATAGCCCCACCATTAAGCACAGAGGAGTCACCAGAATTAATTGACCATAGTGTCAGTTACATGCTGCAGGGGGATGCGCAGCAATTTGAAGGCTCCAATATTGATTCCCAGGTTGAGTAACATGAGCCTACAGAGAGGGGGTGACACAGAAGGACAAAAAAATAGCAGTCGTGTTCCCCCAGCTGCAGCATACTACTAAGTTCGCTACAGTGATGAGGAGGGAGGGGGTAATGAGGTGTCTGACTGTACTTGGGTGCCTGAGAGAATATAAGAGGAAAGTGAGGAGGAGGAGGAGGAGGAGGAGGCACAACTCCAACGAAGTAGGATGTCCTCCAGGGGCCAGCTTAAGGACAGACACCCTATTGCATCAGAACAAAATAGATTACAGTGCACACATACAAAAATGACTTTTAAATCCTGCAAGGCTATTTAAAACACCTGAACATATTCAAAAACATAGGGATTTTGGTTGCATCATATGGCCATATAGTGCTAAGTCCACTACTGTGTTAAAGTACCAACACTACATTATTCATAGATTGAAAGGTTCTGCATCTCAACCATGGGAGGCAAACTCCTCTTTATGAGAGATCTATAAGGACGTTTACTACAAAAGAGGTGGACACTAATAAGAGTTAATGAAGGGAGAATGGGCTGCTCCAGCCCAAGGGATATGGTCAGGACCCTTATAATATACAAACAACAGACTTGGGGGGCACACCATAAAAATGTGTTTACATCCAAGATGGTGCTGTATAAGACTGCAAACAGAACAAAATAGATTACATCGCACACATACAAAAAATGCATTTAAATACTGCAAGGCTATTTAAAACACCTTGATGTATTAAAAAATATGGGGATTTTGTTACACCATATGGCCATATAGTGCTAAGCCCACTACTGTGTCAAAGTAGCCTATCAGCAAGGTTCATATTATTGCTGACTCATGGTCCAGTAGGCATGGTCAGGGATGTTACCTTTCCTTACTGGCAGCTGGTGGTGATTCTGCCACACCTGTCTGCTCCACCCCCTCCTCTTCTTCCTCTATGGCCTCTTCTGCTGAATTGTCCTATGAACAAGCAGTGCTCCCTAAGCTTTCAAGGGGCTACACAAGCAGTCAGGCTAAAAGATACCTTGCAGTGCTTCAGTTGGTCTGTCTAGGGGACAGGAGCCACACTTGGGCAGAGATTCTGTTAGCTCTACAGGGGCAGGCTCAGAGGTGGTTGATGCCACGCCAGCTTGAGCAAGGTATGGTTGTATGTGACAATTGCACCAATCTTCTCTCTGCCCTCCGACAGGGACACTTTGGTCGTGCAGCATTTCTTGACCAGGTACCCAAGCTTACACAATCTTCTTAGGCTGGCCAGAAATGTCTGTGGGCATTTCTGGTGGTCATACAATGCCAGTGCTGGCTGACATTCAATAGGAATTCAATCTGCCCACCAACCGCCTCATTTGTGACATGCTCACCAGGTGGAACTTAACATTGGCAATGCTACAGCGGCTGCACACACAGCAGAGGACCTGTGTGAGTATGGCACCAGGACAGGTTCAGAGGAGCTTTGCTTCTTTTTGCCACCCCAGTGGCTACTGATAAAGGAAGAATGCATTGTCCTGTCACCATAATTTTTTGCTGCCAATCCTTCTTGATCCACCTTACAAGGGTAAAGTTTCAGGGCTCATCCTGCCTTTGCAGAGGGAGCAGAGGATGAAACATCTTCAGGACATCTTGAAGAAAAGTTTGTGTAACGGCTGGGAGGTTACCATTTCTGGTGCTGGACAACGGGTTTCTGAGGTGCTTTGTGCAGTCAGAGGAAGAGTTGTGGAGAAGGTGGCCGGCTGTCCGATGCCTTTAAACAATTATTTAGTCCTCAGTGCCCAGAGATGATATGTTAAAGCAACTATCGACAACATCTGCATTATTTGGTGCAGGAATATCTAGGGACAAGAGCAGACTTGGAGACCTGTCCAACTGGGCACCCACTGGGTTACTGGGTATTGCGGATGGACCACTGGCCAGAACTTTCTCAATATGCAATAAAGCTACTGGCCTGTCCTGTATCCAGTGTGCTTTCTGAATAGACATTCAGTTCTGCTTGAGGGTTTGTAATGGATCAACGAATGCGCCTGTCCACAGACTCTGTTGATAGGCTCACATTTATAAAAAATGAAATAGTCCTGGATCAGCAGCTATCAAGCCCCTGATGCTAATGTAACTGATTGAATTTGTCCCCATGTTGATGGGGACAAGAGCCTCTTTCCGTCAACCCTGGCCATTGTGGGCGGGGGGCTTATGGGAATCTGGAAGCCACCTTTAACAAGGGGGCCCTTAGATCCCACCCTCCTATGTGAATGAGTATCGGGTACATTGTACCCCTACCCATTCACCAAAAAAGTGTCAAAAAGTAAAAACCACAACAAGCTTTTTTTAACAATTCATTTATTAAAAAATAAAAAAGTGTCCCGCGATGTCCATCCATCTTCAATTATGCCACCCCGAAGGACCCGAAAAAAAAAAAAAAAAAAGCTTTGCCTCGATGGGAGGTCTTCCGATGACTCCTGTCTGTTGGCTGTGACAGCTGTTATATAGGCAAGGGCCACATGGTGACGTAACTGAGTAACCCCCCCCCCCCTTGATGTCATGAAAAAGTTGCCCCTGGGATTTTATAGGCATAGGATGAAAAACAGATAAAGAAGTAACAGATGTATATAAAAGATTTTATGCAACATTTATTGATTACAAAAAACATGTAAATGAATATACACAAAAAAATGAATTATTCTAAAAACAAAAGTTGATAGTCATACTATAGGATGATATATTACAGCTAGGTTCTGAAACACATGATTGATCTCATTGTGGGAGGCCAAACAAAGTGCATGTACACAGAAGTCCCAACATGTTTCGGAATATATGCTTAGATACTTAATTTCTTCCTCAAGGGCTGATTTAGAACAAGCTGTATTATCTGGTGATACAACTGTAAAAAAATCAGGAACATTTATATACAGTACAATATAAAAGCATGTAAGTATGTTAACACAGCATGGTATACAAATAGGGCAGGCATTTTGAATCTGACAATACTCATGTAGTGACTATCTTTTTTTAATCACAGTACACATCATGATTCACAGGTTGTCAGGATTTGCATCTCTATACTGTCCCATCGCACATTGGAATACTCTGGAGCATGGGTGGAGGGTATATATACTGTATATCCCCGAAGACAGGTAACACAAAGTTCACTTTGCTAGGTAGGATTTTATATATAATGTATGATGAATAAGATGCAGGATACCTCTTCCATAGGGGACACGGGAACCCACAAGGATCGACATAAATGGAGAAGGACATATTGTGCACTTTTTACACAGCAGACAGTACACTTTCATGCATGCTGTACACAAATGCATACATGAGAGGGCTGTCAAGATTATACCATCAACAGGTCAGATGACCTGTATAATATGGTGTCCTAGGGGTTTTCTAAACATCTCAAAACAGGCCAAAGTTTTATACAGAGAAAAGCTTTTCCGTTTCATCCATTTTATTTGATTTTTAAATACTTACACCCACAAACAGTTTATAGCAGGTAGCATGCGTACACAATACCAATATAAAAGATAACATTATTAAACAGGTGGCATGGATACACATTACAGATATAAAAAGTGACAGTAAATCGTTCATCCCATGCTCACTGTGTATATACCTATTTGCACATCTGTAAATGCCTAAATCCCACTGGATTACCTTGTGCAGCTGGGACTCGAACTCGATTAAGGTAGAAGTGAGAAGGTCATATTGTTTGGCTTGTTATTTAATACCAGTGGACTACTTCCGGAAACTCTCGTCGGCCTCTTCCCAGACAGGTGGTGACCGTTACTGGTAGGGGGTATAATAGTCCAGAGTGACTGACATCGGGTATCTCTACAAGGGGTTCCCAACCACCCTCTGCCACGGCCCCCATATTTTAACACATTTCCCATAGTTCCCTTGCCTGGTAAAGTGCACTTTTTCACTTGAAATTGTTGATTTCATGGTTGCTATCCAGTTGTCTATAGACGGGGGGGCATGCGCCTGCTATTTTTGAGCAATTATCTTGCGAGCCTGGAAGAGGCATCTTAATACTGCCTTCAGGTTGCCTTGCGGCACTCTAGTGTCCTCCATGCATCCCAAGAGGCAAATCCTAGCCACTGGGTCGAGTGAGGATGCCATATAACTTTGGGCACTTCCAGACCATATGCATGAGATCCCCTTTAACATCTTGGGCACTCGTTATTTTGCCTCCACCCTAGCATTTTATGGGGGGTATGGTTTACCCTGTGTAGTAAGAATAGGTGAGACAGCCTTTGGGCAGGGACGATTGAAACCAGAGCACCTTGCATCCTACTGCATTGTTCCCACGTCTCTTTCCCATGCCACTTTACTCTTGAAGGACCCTTACTTAAAGCTTACTTACCCTGAGGAGTGGCATGATCCTGGCTTGTGCATCAACTATCTAATATTGCTGCCTATTTATATAGGTAGAGCGGTCAGTTATACACTCCCTCAGAGCAGGTGGGATCCAATGCCTGGAGCAGATGAGTGTCAGGGGCAATAGTGTCCAGGGGCTACAATCTTCTAAACATGTGGTATGATGGACTGTGACTTCAGCTGACAGTGGGATTTGGCCAACTGTTGGCTGATTCTGGGTCACAGGAGAGCAAAGGTAACTGCACTCCTGTGACCCAGAAGAATACCTCTCTATAAAAAATATGACAATGTAAGGTGAGAATTCTATTGCGCTACTGCGAGTGTTGGAATGTAGCAAATAGCAAGAGTGGATATATGTGAACTAAAGCCGCTGTATTTAACACAGGCGCTAAAGTGTATGTGTAAAAGTGCACAATATACAAAAGAAAAAAGAAAAATATTCAATAAAGACAAAGTGCTGTTCTGGTGTGTGACAGAGCAGACTGTCACACTAAATGTGAACTGAGCCCACAAGGGATGTGGGTAGGTGGACAGTGATGGCAGTGATGAGAGTCTATGGTGGAAAAAAGAGATGGGTCAGAAGTGGCTGAAGGATCTTCTATAGAGGGTGAGCACATCCGATATTCGGTCTCATATTGCCCTTACCTTAGAATGGTGGTAACGTGCGACCACGTGACACTCACAGTCAGCCGGAGGCTAGCAGACATAAAACGGCGTTTGTACTCGCCGTGCCCTGTCACCATATCAGTTACTGTTTGGCGTTTTTTATCGTGTTATTCATGTAAGAGGCTTATTTTTTCATTAAACTCCCCTTTTTTTATACGGGCTTCACTATCTTGGTGTCACTTTTTTCTACCCCATGCTCTGACCTGCGTTCATGAGCTGCTAGATTCCAGGATCTACATCTCGGATGACCATCCAAAAAGCACAGCACCAAAGAGCCTAACAGTTGCCCACCTGTTGCATTGTTACCACCATTCTAAGTAAGGGCAATATGAGACCGAATATCGGATGTGCTCACCCTCTATTGAAGATCCTTCAGCCACTTCTGACCCATCTCTTTTTTGCACCATAGACTCTCATCACTGCCATCACTGTCCACCTACCCACATCCCTTGTGGGCTCAGTTCACATTTAGTGTTACAGTCTGCTCTGTCACACACCAGAACAGCACTTTGTCTTTATTTAATATTTTTATTTTTTATTTTGTATATTGTGCACTTTTACACATACACTTTAGCGCTTATCACTTTATATTATTTATAAAAAATATGTTTCTATTATTTTATTTACTTTAGCATATATTATCTACATTATTTTGTGCTATAATAAAAGCGTTTGACCCATTCCAGCCACAGAGAGATTTTGGGGCTGATTTACTATTAACAATGCGCTGCGCCAGTTCATGGCTTAATTAGTGTGCCGGATAAATCCTTAATTAGGCGCATGAACCGATGCAGCAGAGGGCGCAATGCAATTGATATGTAAAGCCGCCAAACTGCCTTTAGAAGTCTATGGGAGAAATCAAAAGTGTTAATTTTAAAGGTTAATATGCTAGTTTTTGTCCTAAAAAGTCCTGCCCCAGGGGACACGTATCAATGCATTTTTTATTTTTTAAAAGGCTGTTTTTTCGGGAGCAGTGATTTTAATAATGCTTAAAGTGCAACAATTAACGTGAAATATTCCTTTTAATTTCATACCTGAGGGGGGTGTAAAATATGCCTGTAAATGAGCACATGTTTCCAGTGGTTAGAACTGTCTCTGCACAAAATGGCATTGTGAAGGAAAAAAAAGTCATTTAAAATCACTCGTGGCTATAATAAATTGTCAGCTCCCGGCAATTCAGAGAAATTCATTCATAAAAAATAAAAAAAAACGCCATCAATTTAAAAAAATAAATGACAAATATTCCTTCCAGACCCTTCAGGTCTGTTGTGGATTTTATGGGGAACTCCACCCAAAATTTTTGAAAAAATGGCGTGGAGTTCCCCCAAAAATCCACACCAGATCCCTTATCCGAGCACGCAACCTGGCCGGCCACAGAAAGAGGGGGGTGAGAGAGCAGCCCCCCTCTCCTGAACCGTACCAGGCCACATGCCCTCAACATGGGGAGGATGCTTTGGGGTCCTCCCAAAGCACCTTGTCCCCATGTTGATGGGGACAAGGGCCTCATCCCCACAACCCTGGCTTATCAGAATTTGGAAGACCCCTTTAACAAGGGGATCCCCAGATTCCGCCCCCCCCCCTGTGTAAAATGGTAATGGGGTACATTGTACCTCTAAGGCCGCATACACACGATCTGACCTGTCCGATGAAACTGGTCTGCAGACCAGTTTCATCGGACCAGTTCGATGGTGTGTACGGTGCATCGGACTGTTGTCCGTCGGACCAAAGTTTTAAAACTTGCTTTAAAATCTGTCCGACGGACGCCTATCCGTCGGACAGATTCGATGGTTACTACCAAAAACCCGCGCATGCTCAGAATCAAGTCGATGCATGCTTGGAAGCATTAAACTTCGTTTTTTCAGCACGTCGTTGTGTTCTACGTCACCGTGTTCTGGTCTGATCGGATTTTCGGTCCGATGGTGTGTACACACATCAGACCATCAGACCACTTCAATTTCATCGGACCGGTCTGACCGTGTGTTCTTCCTCTGCTTCTTTATTGGGTCTTCTCGTCCGCATTTTGCGCCAGCATTTTTCCTCCACCCTCTTCTCCTTCCTTCGGTCGTTAGAGAGGGGCGGGGTCACCGGATGATGCCACGTCCTCAGTAATAAAAGAAGTGTCAGAAGAACAGGAGCGTCACACGGCGGAAACTTCAATTGGAAGCATATCATCCGGGGAAGAAGAAGCCGTGGAAGATGCGGACGAGAAGACCGAAGGAAGGAGAAGAAGATGGAAGAAGAAGCCGTGCAAAATGCAGACGAGAAGACCAAAGGAAGGAGAAGAATATCGAGGAAGAAGCCGCTGCAAGATACGGACGAGAATACCCAAGAAAGAAGCAAGGGAAGAAGAATATGGAGGAAGAAACCGGAATGAATGAAGAAAAGAAGAAGGGAGAAGAAGAAGAAGCGCAGAAAGAAGACATTAATAAAGGAATTTTCAAAAACCGGCTATTGTCTTTTTTTACATTTTTACAATGTACCCTATTACCATTTCACACAGGGGGGGGGCGGGATCTTCCCCAACATGGGGACATGGTGCTTTGGGGGGGGACCCCAAAGCATCCTCCCCATGTTGAGGGCATGTGGCCTGGTACGGTTCAGTAGAGGGGGGCGCTCTCTTGTCCCCCCACTCTTTTCTGCGGACGGCCAGGTTGCGTGCTCGAATAAGAGGTCTGGTGTGGATTTTTGGGGGAACTTCACATCATTTTTTTCTTTTATTTGATGACGGGGTTCCCCTTAATATCCATACCAGACCTGAAGGGCCTGGTAATTGAATTTGGGGGGACCTCCACGTTTTTTTTTTTTTTTTTTTATGAGCAAAGACTGTTCTCTGTATTTCAAGATTTTGGCGAACAGGAGTTTATACCGAACTTAATACATTTTAGACCAGGTGACAATACTACAAAAGCTATTAATTTACTACATATAGTAAACACCACTAAGACGAGGTGTGTGTTCCCGAATACAGACACAGAGAAGGCCTTTGATAGGGTGAACTGGAGTTACATGCAGGCAGTGTTGCAGTATGTAGGATTTGGCAGTAAATTACTGCAATGGATTGCTGCCATATATTCCTGCCCGTCGGCTCGAGTAACGGAATACTATCGGAGACTTTTAAAATCTCAAATGGGACACGGCAGGGAAGTCCCCTATCCCCACTCCTCTTCGCCCTGTTGTTGGAACCGTTTCTTTGTACATTACGTCTGAATCAAGATATTGTAGGAATACAAATAAAGAATATCCAATGTAAAATATCTGCATATGCGGATGACATGTTGTTCACACTTACCAACCCGGTGATCACAATACCAAATTTGATGCGAGAATTTGAGAGATATGCCCTAATCTCTAACCTACGTATCAACTTCAAAAAATCTGAGGCTATGGGGGTTAACCTACCACAAACAGCAATATCATACTTGAAGCAAAATGTCAAGTTCAAATGGACCGATAGAGCCTTAACGTACTTAGGGACCTTGCTCCCAATGAAAGAAGCAAAGATTTTTGAATTAGACTTTCCACCTCTACTACAAAAAGTTAAGATACTTTTTGATAGATGGAAATCGGGTTACTATTCTTGGTTAGGACACTGTAATATTATCAAGATGAGTATACTCCCTAAATTTCTATACCTATTACAGGCATTACCAGTACATATTCCTTTAAACTATCTTAAACAGAGCCAGAGATTAATATTTGAATTTATATAGGCACATAAACATCCCCAGATACAACAGAAGCAATTAATGCTCACCAAGGCACAGGGAGGCTTGTCATTACTGGATGTTCGGAAATACTATGCTAACCACTTAGCAACCAGCCGCCGTCAAATAACGGCGACAAGGTGGTTGCTTAACTCTGGGATCACGTTATATAATGTGATCCCAGAATCGCGCTCCCGTGCGCCCCCTGGGGCGTGCACCCGGGAATGTCCCTGGCTGCCCGGTCCAGGGGACCCGGCGGGTCACGGATCGCGGTAAATTGCCGCTGATAGCGGCCGTTTACCACGTGATCGCTCCGTCCAATGATGGAGCGATCACATGTAAACAAACCGGCATCATTTGATGACGCCGGTTCCTCCCTCCTCTCTCTGTACCAATTGGTACAGTGTGAGAGGAGAGCGCGGATGGCAGCAGCAGTGTGGGATGGATCTGTGACTATTGCAGTCACAGATCCATCCATCCCTGCTCAGTCATCCCTGACTTAACCCCTTCCTTCCCTGTGCAATACTCTGCAATACCACCTGTAATACTCTGCAATACCCCCTGTAATACTCTGCAATACCCACTGTAATACTCTGCAATACCTCCTGCGCCATAATCTGCAATACCCCCTGCGCCATACTCTGCAATACCCCCTGCGCCATACTCTGCAATACCCCCGCACAATACTCTGCAGTACCCCCGCACAATACTCTGCAGTGCCCCGGCGCAATACTCTGCAGTACCCCCTGCGCAATACCCCCGCACAATACTCTGCAATACCCCCGGAACAATACTCTGCAATACCCCCGGAACAATACTCTGCAATACCCCCGGCACAATACTCCCTGCGCAATACTCCCCGCGCAATACTCTGCAATCGTTTTTTTTTCAGGCTTCCCAGCCTAGAGGTGTGATGTGGGGTCTTATTGACCTCATATCTTACTGTAAAGAGGACCTGTCATGCCATATTCCTATTACAAGGGATGTTTACATTCCTTGTACTAGGAATAAAAGTAATTAAAACATTTATTTTTGGGGAAAAACGTGTCAAACTAAAATAAATAAAGTAAAATGAACAATAAAAAAAAAAAAAATACAGCACCCCTGTCCCCGTGTGCTCGTATACAGACGCGACCGCCCATGCAAGTCCCGCCCACATATGAAAACGGTGTTCAAACCACACATGTGAGGTATCGCTGCGAACGTTAGAGCATTTAAAGCGTAAAAAACATTTAAAGCGTCGCCTATGGGGATTTTTAAGGGTGACATGTTGGGTATCTATTTACTCGGCGTAACTTCATCTTTCATATTATGCAAAAACATTGGGCTAACTTTACTGTTTTTTTTTTTAAAGCACAAAACGGTTTTATTTCCAAAAAATAACGCGTTAGAAAAATTGCTGTGCAAATACCATGTGCGATAAAAAGTTGCAACGACCGCCATTATATTCTCTAGGGTCTTTGCTAAAAAAGCATATATAATGTTTTGGGGTTCTATGTAATTTTCTAGCAAATAAATGATGATTTTTCCATGTAGGAGAGAAATGTCAGAATTGGTCTGGGTGTTCCAGAATGCCTGATGGTGCTCCCTGCATGTTGGGCCTCTGTATGTGGCCACGCTGTGTAAAAGTCTCACACACGGGGTATCGCCATACTCGGGAGGAATAGCAGAATGTGTTTTGGGGTGTAATTTGTGGTATGCATATGCTGTGTGTGAGAAATAACCCGCTAATATGAACATATTGTGGAAAAAAAATCTTGGTTTTGCAAAGAATTGTGGGAAAAAATTACAACTTCAAAAAACTCACAATGCCTTTTTCTAAATACATTGGAATGTATTTTTTCCAAAAAGGGGTCATGGGGGGGGGGGGGGGGGGTATTTGTACTTTTCTGGCATGTTAGGGTCTTAAGAAATTAGAGAGGCTGTCAGTACATCAGGTGTGATCAAATTGATACATTTTCAGTAATTGGTACCATAGCTTGTAGACCCTATGACTTTCACCCAGACTAAATAATATCCATTTTTTTTTTGTTTTGTTACCAAAGATATGTAGCAGTATACATTTTAGGCCAAATTTATGAAGAAAAATTCATTTTTTTACAAAATTTTCGTTCTTTTTTCATTTATAGCGAAAAAAAGAAAAACCGCAGAGGTGATCAAATACCACCAAAAGAAAGCTCTATTTGTGGGGAAAAAAGGAGAGAAATTTCATTTGGTTACAGTGTTGTATGTCTGAGTTATTGTCATTCAAACTGTGGGAGCACCGAAAGCTGAAAATTGGTCTGGTTATTAAGGGGGTTCAAGTGCCCAGTGGTCAAGTGGTTAAGGGGAATCCTCATCAATGGGAAAGTCCTTAGGAAGTGTCAACATCGGTAAGATGGCGACAGTGAGTCTACGACAAGGAGACCTGGTGTGATTCCCGAGTGTTGACACTTCCTAAGGACTTTCCCATTGATGAGGATTCCCCTTTACACCTTGACTGATTGGATGTTTCTTTGGATCTTTGCTGTGTTTGATCTCTCTGAGATCTCAGGCTCTGATAAGGGTCATTGTTTGATGGTGGTGGAGGTTCTTTGTCGTTATTGTCATTGCACCGTTCTGTGGACCAACTGCACATTGGGCAATGCTATCATCATTTCTGCCTGTCTTGGACTTAGTTTTTATCACAATTGTGCTTCTCATTACACTATTGTGTTCATGCTTTTGACACCCATTTAATGTCATGTATTCACTGCATTATTGTGTTTATATTCATTTAACGTGTATACCTCATTAGGCACAGTACATTTAAATCACAGCGCGACTCCTTTTTCCCTTTTATGTATTTTTATGTTGTATGACATTTTTGAGTTGCAGCTTTTAGCTTTTAAAATTTATATGGTATGTGCAATATTTTTTCACGTTCGGAAATACTATCAAGCAGTCCACTTGAGTCATTTATTGGAATAGGCATATAGATACCAAACTATGGGTTCAAATCAAACAAGCTTAATCACGGTTCCCCCTGAGTGGAGCACCGTGGTACTGTATGGCACTGCCTAGAGAGGAAATGGAGCACCCTGTGGTGGGCAACACGGTTAAGCTTTGTTCAACACTTTTTCCGAATTTAGGGATAGTTCCCATGACCTCTCCCTTGTATCCGGTACTAGGCAATCCCCTGTTTCAGCCAGGGTGCAAAGAAAATAACTTTCGACAGTTAGTTATTATGGGATGCATTTATGCATCCAGCTTTATCCACAATGGGACCTGGCTGACAATAGGAGAATTGACTGAACAAATTTTGGAATGCATTACAGATCACCCACTTTCTCAGGTCCCTCCCAGAACCAAGACAGTTCATTAGACCCCTTACCACATTTGAAAAGCTCTGCAATGGCAAGGGAGCAATATCCCATATACTTTCAGTAAGTTATGGATTATTAAACATACAGTCGGAAACACATTCCCTGAAGTGTGTTCGAGATTGGGAACGCAAACTGGGGAAGACTTTTAGCCAGGAACAGCAACAAAAGATGGTTAAACTTATGCATGAAACATCAAGATGTGCTAAAACACAAAAAATGTTTACTAGATGGTACAAAACTCCAGAAAAATAAAAAATAATCTTTCCTGACACTCCAGACTGGTGTTGGAGATGTCAGAAAGAGAAAGGTACCATGTTACACATCTTTTGGGACTGTCCCAGGCTGATTTTTTTTGGGTGGAGATCCTACGAATTCTTCAACGCTTTACAGACTCAACAATACCGGAAGATCCAGCATGTTGTCTCTTACATGTAAACGACATGTCGGAGAAGGCATATAAGGAATCAATTATCTGTCACCTCCCAGATGCTGCAAAAGCTTGTATACCCCTAAAATGGAAATCAACATCACCACCAACAATACAGAGGTGGGTCTGTAAAGTGAAAGAGATCAGTAGGTTGGAAGACCTGGTGCTCACCTCATGTCATCAGCAAGAGAAATACTCCGGGACATGGGCTCCATGGAATGTCTTTCTGGCTTCTGAGGAGGGAGAAACTCTTCTTGACAACACAAAAAACATGCAGAAGATCTAATTAGAACAAGGACATAAAGCAGGAGAGTAGACGGGGTTGACTTCCCTTCCAGCAGATAGAGTTAGACATGCACATATATGTATGTCTATACTGGTTGTTTTTTTGTTTTTCATATGGGAAAGGGGGGAAAAGGGGGGGGGATATACAGGGAAATAATCTCATCAGGCAGGTGACCAATGATTTATTTTTTATTTTTTTAGTGTACCTAGAGTTATGATGACTCCCAACCTCAGGAGGTTAGGAGAGGGTTGCTTACTTTTCATAGGTACAGTTTATGAACACAATGTCAAATATTGGATTGTTGTGGATACCTATTTGATGTAATGTATCTATGTTATGTTTAATGGTATACTATTGCTTTATTATTATTGCTGGTTTGACATGGAACTATATTTGTAAAAAAAAAATAATAATCCATACCAGACCTGAAGGGCCCCACGTAATTTTGTTTTATTTGAAGGCTGGGTTCCCCTTAATATCCATACCAGACCTGAAGGGCCTGGTAATTGAATTTGGGGGGACCTCCACGTTTTTTTTTTAATGAGCAATGACTGTTCTCTGTATTCTTTATAGCCATGAGTACTTTTAAATTACTTTTTTTCCCCTTCAGAAATGACATCTTGTACAGGGACAGTTCTAAGCACAGGAAACATGCACTACTTCACAGGCATACTATACGCCCCATATGAAATTTAAAGGAATATTTTACTTTTATTGTTTCACTTTAACCACTTCCAAACCACGCCTATTCTGGCACTTCTCTCCTTCATGTAAAAATTATATTTTGTTTCTGGAAAATTACTCAGGACCCCCAAACATTCTATATATTTTTTTTAGCAGACAGCCTAGGGAATAAAGTTGCGTTCATTAATTTTTTTTTATTTCCAACGGTATTTGCGCAATAATTTTTTAAACCTTTTTTTTGTCCAAAAAAAACGGTTTCATCAATTAAAAAATAACAAAACAGTAAAGTTACCCCAATTTTAATGTGAAAGACGATGTTACACCGAGTAAATAGATACCTAACTTGTCACTCTTTAATATTGCACACACTCATGGAATGGCACCAAACTCTGGGACTTAAAAATCTCTATAGGCGACGCTATTTTTTACAGGTTACCAGTTTGGAGTTACAGAGGAGGTCTAGTGCTAGAATTATTGCTCTCGCTCTAATGCACGTGTCAATACCTCACATGTGCAAGTTACTAGGGACAGGGGCATTTTTTATTTTGTTGTTTTATTTTTATTTATTTTTACGGATTTTTTTTAGTTTTGAACTTTTCACAAAGTTTTAACAACGTTTTTTAGTTTTGACAAATCACTTTTATTCCTATTACAAGGAACGTAAACATCCCTTGTAATAGGACTAGTGTGTGACAGGTCCTCTTTATGGAGAGAGGTGGGGTCAATAAGACCCCACATCTGTCCTCCAGGCTAGAAAGCATAAGGTCAGAAAAAAAAACACTGATCTCATGCTTTCAGCCACAATCATGTTCGTTCAGCACAGTGGTGTAGTGGATAGCACTTTCACCTACCAGCAAAAAGGGTCGCTGGTTCGAATCCCGCCAGTGACACCATCTGCCTGGAGTTTGAATGTTCTCCCTGTGCCTGTGTGGGTTTCTTCCCACAATCTAAAAACATGCTGTAAATCGGATCCTGTCTAAATAAGCACTAAGATGCAGTAGTATATTTAGGTTTTGTGCTGCCTTAGGCCTGACTAAACTTCTGCACCTCCTAATAGAAAAATTACCCACCCCTTCCTGTCAAGGCCACACCCTGTTTTTTTATGACCCACCCAGAAATTTTCAGTGTGACACACACACACACACTAGTTCTGGGGGGGAGGGGGGCATTGGATTCCCTTAATTTGCATAGTTTTTCTCTCACTTCCTGTTTGGCTATGGGGCAGGAAGTGAAGGGAAATCTCTGAAATTGGACAGGGATGGTACAAAATAAACTGACAGGGGCTATAATCCTCCCTCCCTCCCTTACTCTATCCAAAATAAAAATAAAGTGTTGATTATAGTTTTACTTTAGGCACAAATTTCTGATAATTTTATTGAGAAGACTAAGAAAATATAATCATGCCAATAGGCCAGGATACAACGTTGCTAATATGTATGAATGTGTGTTAGGGACCCCCACAAACACCACCATTTTCTTAATTTGCAAATAAGCATCATACTTCCTCAGAGACCTTAGCAGCAGTACAAGCAACTTCCTGTAGGGGCGTGATGTCCTGTGTGCTGGCCAACGCTTTCCGAGAACCACATATGGGATTAAAAGTCTGCTCATTTTTTGGGGATGTTTGCACCCCTGAAGTCACCTCCCAAATGTTGTCACTTTCTACTTCAAATTCATTCACTTCCTGTCACATAGCCAAACAGGAAGTGAGGGTAAAACCTTACTAATGTATTTTCTTGTGGACACACAGATCAATCTAAATAGCTTCCCATTATGTAAATTGCACTCTAGCATTTTGCTGTGTACACCCCAAATTATTAGGGATCTTGGACTTTTATGGGTCCATTTACTAAAGGCAAATCCACTTTGCACTACAAGTGGACAAGCAAGGAAGAAAAGAACAAAAAAAATACTTTGCTTCTACATGATTGGATGTTAAATTCATCAGTGACTACGCTTGTACTGCAGAGTGGCTTTTGCCTTTACTAAACCCAAAACAAACTAATCCTTTGGGGTGTACACAGCAGTGCTGGAGTACAATTTGCTTAATGGGGACACTAGTTAGATTGACCTGTGTGTCCACAAGAAAAGACATTGGTAGGGTTTTAACCTCACTTCCTGTTCATCTGTGTGACAGGAAGTGAAGCCAATTTTAAGAAAAGGGACACAAAGCCCAACCCAAAAATCACAAGCAGGGGTTCTAACACTCACTTGGATTCCCTCACACCCACAATTAGAATAGGATTGCCTTGCGATAGATTTAAGCACAGTGCTGTATATCAGCACTCCAAGCCTGTCCACAATACCCCCCCCCCCAACAGGCCATGCTTGCAGGTTTTCCTTCATCTTGCACATGTGCTTTAAAATTATTGATAAGATAAATCCACAAAACATGTCCTGCCGGGGGTACTTGAGGACTGAGGCTGAGAACCACTGCAGTAAAAAGGAAAAAATTAATACTTACTCTGTATTTTTCCTTTCCTGGTGAAAGGAGCTTCGAGACAAAAATCACACCTGTTTTGTTTGGCCAATCAGCCTATTTCAGCTGCAGCTGTCAAAATCTGTAGCATGAAAAAAAAAAAACTTCAAAATGTGAAAGTAATTTTATTGGTCAACAAAACAAGGAAAGCAAAAAACAAACAAAAAATCAAACAAAAATAAATAAATATAAGAAATAAAAATAAACATAGGTTCATTTGAGACAGTAAACAGAATATGGTTTATGCTTTGGAAATTAACAGGATAAATAGACCCACATACATCTATTAAAGATTAAAACATTAATTAGTCACAACATCTTAAAAAAGATTTAGCAAAAGAATGCAGCACATACAATTCCTTTAAAGTGGACACCCTAAAAACATCATACATTGACAACCTCACAAATATTTCAGGCGAAGATAGCCCCCACCCAAAATAAATAAATAAACCAGTCAAAAAACCCTTGATCAAAAACATATGTGTTTTGCAAAGACATAAATTCGATAAGGACACACAAATATAATCTTGCCAGCCGGCCCCACACACAATCTGGCCTCTTTTCAGGGCAAGGTAACAACTGCTCTATGCAAGCTTTATATAACATACACTTGGGTACACTTGTTAAGGATGTCCTTAAATTACTAACCCCCCCAAAAAAATGCTCCATGAGCATGCTCAGAAACATCCAAGTGCTGTTCACACACAAAAAGCAACATCAAAAAATCTAAGTCACTGGGCATGCTCAGATCACCAGAAATGCAGCTAGCAGAAAATAAGGCAAAGCCCTGTCCAAAATGTATCACATCATCCAGCATGCTACAAAATTAGAGGTGGGACAAACACCCCCTGGTCCAGGTGGGCAAACAAAGAGCCTAACATGGGCAAAAGTTATACCATAAATACCATTGCAGTCTATGGAAAATGACTTGTTCATTTTGCTAGACCCCACTTGGCTGGCTTATCTTCTAGTAATTGGCCTTAAAATGGGTATGGGGGCCCAGGTCCCAACAAAAGGGACATACAGTACCTGCCGCCATTATTGTACTTTCAGCGTGATGTCATCACTCTGGTTCTCGGCGACAGGGTACTGTAAATCTTGCGCTGGCTGCCGCAATAGGAAAAATACAGGAGAGAGAGAGAGAGCGGCCTCCATGATGGAGGGGGGGACATGCGACGTATGGGCACAGGCAGCACTGGGCAGAAAGGCAGAGGCTCAGAGGCAGAGCTGGCTGGCTGTGGCGGAGGCGGAGCGGTACATCAGAGGCAGACTGGTGGTGGACGGTAACAATGTGACCGCAGGTACACAGACAGGTCACACTCACTGCCAGTGGCACTGTGATGATCAGGGGTGTGCAGGGGATGTTTTCTTTTCTTTCTCCATTCCTCCACAGCTGCTGTGCCAGCGCCTCTAACACTGTATGGAGGGAATCTATAGTGGAGCTGCTGCTTGTTGAGTTAGTTGCTGAGAGGGAGTAGGATCACTGGTGGCCGGTCGCCCTGGGTGGTAGTCCCACTGCCTCTCTCCAGTGCGCCCTAGGCGTGGTAGCACCCGCCCTGACTCCAAGGTAAATTTTAACCACTTCCGTACCGTAGGATGTCATATGACGTCCTGGACTTCAGTGGGGGATATCTGAATGATGGGTGCAGCTACAGGCATCATTCAGATATCCTTTTTTTACAGGCAGCGATTGTTCGCACCATACGGACGATCATAGTGGCAGTTCCGCCACTTAATCTTTCTTACCATCGTACCATCCGGTGCTTCTCCGGGCTCTCCTGTGCAATCGGAGGCCCGGAGAACGAATCGTTTGCCGCCGAATGAGGAGCATAGAGATTTAAAAACATAAACAAATCGGCAATCGCGGCAGAAAGCATGAGATCAGTGGGTTTTTTTTCCCGATCTCATGCTTTCATGCTTTCCAGCCTGGAGGACAGATGTGGGGTCTTATTGACCCCGCCTCTCTCCATAAAGAGGACCCGTCACACACTATTCCTATTACAAGGGATGTTTAGGTTCCTTGTAATAGGAATAAAAGTGATAAAAAAAAGAAAAGAAAAGTACAAAAAAAATAAAAAATTACGTAAAAAAAAAAGAATGATGAAAAGAAAATGGAGACTTTTAAGTCCCGGAGTTTAGCGCCATTCCATGAGTGTGTGCAATATTAAAGCGTGACAAGTTAGGTATTTATTTACTCAATGTAACATCATCTTTCACATTATCCCAAAAAATTGGGCTAACTTTACTGTTTTGTTATTTTTTAATTCATGAAATCGTTTTTTTTTTTTTTTGGGGCAAAAAAAAAGGTGTTTTAAGAATTATTGCGCAAATACCTTCGGAGATAAAAGATTGCAATGACCGCCACTTTATTCCTTAGGGTGTCTTCTAAAAAAAACTATATATAATGTTTGGGGTTCTGAGTAATTTTCTAGTAAAAAATATGATGATTTTTACATGGAGAGAAGTTCCAGAATAGGCGTGGTATGAAAGTGGTTTGATAAAATGCCAGCATGGGTTTTTCTACTCTGATCATAAACTTTGCACCAAATGAAAAAAACAAACAGCGTGGGTTACCGTTCAGGAGCATACCAGACCCTTAGGCTTGGTATGGATTGTAAGGGAGAACACCTACGCCAAAAAAACGGCATAGGGGTTCCCCCCAAGATCCATACCAAACCCTTATCGGAGCACACTGCCTGGCTGGACAGGAATGGGGAAGGGGATGACCGAGAGCCCCCCCTCCTGAGCTGTACCAGATGGCATGCCCTCAACATGGGGGGGGTGGGTGCCCCCCACCCCAAAGCACCTTGTCCCCCCCACCCCAAAGCACCTTGTCCCCATGTTGATGAGGACAAGGGCCTCTTCCTGACAACCCTGGGCGTTGGTTGTCAGGGTCTGTGGGCAGGGGGCTTATCGGAACCTGGGAGCCCCCTTTAATAAGGTGGTCCCAAGATACCGGCCCCCCACCCTATGTGAATGAGTATGGGGTACATCGTACCCCTACCCATTCATTCAAAATGTTAAGTTAAAAAAACACACTTCACAGATTTTCAAAGTAATTTATTAGTCAGCTGGGGGGTCTTCTGCCGGACCCCCTCCCCTTTAATCTCTTTTACATGGGGGGTAGGCCCCATCTTCTTTGTTGTTTTCTGCCGGGGGAGCCGGACTTCATCGTCACCTTCTGCTGGGGACCGCTCCCCTTTAAGCTCTTTTACATTGGGGGGTGCGCCCGGTCTTCTCCGTCGTTTTCTGCCAGGGGGAACCGGATTTGACCGCCACCTTCTGCTGGGGCTCCCTCCCCCTTTAAGCTCTTTTACATTGGGAGGTGCGCCCGGTCTTCTCCGCCGTTTTCTGCAGGGGGATCCGGTTTTCTCTGTTCCCTCTTCTGCCGGGCTCCACTGCGGGGGCCCGGTCTTCTCCGCTGTCTTTTCTGTTCTCTCTTCTGCCGGGCTCCACCGCGGGAGCCTGGTCTTCTCCGCTGTCTTGTTTCATCTTCTCTTCTAGCAAAGTTGACACAACAAGCTCTCCCACTGTAAAGCTGTGTGAGCGTTGCACAACGACTAATATAGGCATGGGGTGTGGTCACCCAGTGATGCACCCCTGCGACCCCACCCCTTGTTACATCAGATTCCTGGGGCATGATGGGAATGTGATGTAACAAAGGGTGAGGTCGCCGGGTGGCATCACCTGGTGACCACGCCCCATGCCTTTATAAGTATTTGTGCAACGCTCACACAGCATTACAGCGGGAGAGCTCGTTGTGTCAACATCGCTAGAAGAGAAGACCGGGCCCACCCGGTGGAGCCCGGCAGAAGAGAGAACAGAGAAGACAGAGGAGAAGACCGGGCCCCGCAGTGGAGCCCAGCAGAATAGGGAACAGAGAAAACAGCGGAGAAGACCGGGCCCCACGTTGGAGCCCGGCAGAAGAGGGAACAGAGAAGACCGGCTCCCCCGGCAGAAACCGGGCATATCCCCCTTGTAAAAGAGCTTAAGGAAGAAAGGGGGGTCCGGCAGAAGACCCTCCATCTGACTAATAAATTACTTCAAAATTCTGTGTAGTGTGTTTTTTTAACTTAACATTTTCCCCCCAGGTGAATGGGAAGAGGTACGATGTACCCCATACTCATTCACATAGGGTAGGGGGCCAGCATCTGGGGCCACCTTATTAAAGGGGGCTCCCAGATCATGATAAGCCCCCGCCCGCAGACCCGACAACCAACTACCAGGGTTGTCGGGAAGAGGCCCTTGTCCCCATCGACATGGGGACAAGAGTGCTTTCGGGTGGTGGGCGCAGTGCAAAGCACCCACCCCCCATGTAGGGGGCATGTGGTCTGGTACAGCTCAGGAGGGGGGGGGCGCTCACTTGTCCCCACCCCTATTCCTGTCCGGCCAGGCGGCATGCTCGGATAAGGGTTTGGTATGGATTTGGGGGAACCCCCACGCTGTTTTTTCGGCGTAGGAGTTCCCTCTTACAATCCATACCAAACCTAAGGGCCTAGTATGCTCCTGAAGGGGAACCCATGCCATTTTTTTTTACATTTGGCGCGGAGTTCTCCTTCATGATTAGCGTAGGCTAAAAACGATTCGGGCATTCACGTGCGGAGCTTCAAGCCGCGCAAAGGCAGCTACGCCGCTTGATATTTACCAATATTTTGCCAGCCTAGTGAACCGGCATGCGTGATTGCCCCAAATTGCCGTTCGCGCATGCACAGTACACAAATATACCTCCCGCAGGTTTAAATGTACCAGCGGGCGCAGCCGCTCGTTTCAACAAAATTAATTTTCACTTTTAATTCGGCCCGTAAATGTTAACCAAACACATGTCACTACACTTCCCCACATCATCCCACCCCCCCCCCCCTCTAATAAACTCACTCGCAAAAACACTTTCATTTTACATTTCTAAATGCCGTGCGCCAGGTCCATTTGCCAGCGCATCCCTTTAGTAAATGGCAAAACGGCTGATGCTCCAGCCTTTGCTCCATGAATCATGGAGCAAAGGCTTGGTAAATCAGCCCCTATGTGTTGTTGTTCTGTGGAGACTGCAGGACAAATATGACATTTGAGCAGCTGGGCTAACCTTAGCAAAAGCTTTCTGAGTATTGGTCTTCATTTGCCTATTTATGTAACCTAGAATATGTTTGCTGTTCCTCACAGTTACCAGCTGGATATATTTTTTTTTTCATTGCACACTATAAAGTGAATAGGAAACTTTCCACTTATTTAATAGAGATACCTATAGAAGAAAAGCTATTTCCTGTTTTCTGGCCTGTGAAACTTCAGAAATTAAAAACAACTATCACTTGTCATTTCCATATAGTAATTTTAACAGGTGTGTGTAAAAGAAATGTAAGACATGCTCTCTACCTTCTTTCCCTCCACCAGCAAATGATTACTTGTCCAGCCATCCTTTTTATGTTCTTTAATGTTTTGATATATATGTTTCATTATGGTACCATCTGTTAGTGTTCAGGGAAAATGGCATCCAGGCTATAAAATGAGAATATTTGAAAAGGTCTATAATAGAGATTTACTTACCACAAGTACTCATGTTTTTATATTGAAATGTGCAACTTGAACACGTTATGAAGCATAAATAATCAATGTCATAGTGAAAGTATTCTCTATGTGAAATTAAACAGAGCTTTTTATAGTTAAATTAAATAATTGTACATCATGTTTTTCAGCTACTTAATTAAAACAATTAAAAAAATGAAACAGCTTTGATAAAAATGCACTGCAAACAAATGAAACATGCAACAATGAAAGTTCAACTCCAACTCCTGTTTAGTAAAGTAAAACTGCTTAAGCTATCCAGGAAATAAAACTGGCATGAAAACATCAGAAAGTTCCCTCAATTATTTTTTTCAAGCATTTGTGTATACACCTTTGGAGATAGCTTAAAGTAGATCTAAACCCAATCACTAAAACATCTTATAAACTTTATGATGTTAATGCAATTTCAAAAGTTGTCAACAGTCTATTTTAAGCTGCAGCTTTACTTAAAATTATACCTAGTAATCTTGCCATAAAAATCCTTGTTCAGGAATATGTCTGTAACAAATGTCTCCAAAATGCACCCTTGTAGAAACTAAAAGCAGCCATACAGTCAGAAATTGCAATGGCATTGTCTCCTGTTGTCAATTTTGGAGAGCTTGTCTAGAGCAAATGTTGTACATTTGATGCTGGAGAAAAGTATTTGTTACGTACCTGAGTGTGAGCCTGAAGCGTGGAGGGAGACCTCCCGTACAACCCCGGCTCGGAGATCACTGGAGTGGAGACAGTGGTGGTAAGAGCATGGTGAAGTGCAGGTGTCAGTTCTGGTTGTGGCTGCTGGTGAAACAGGAACCGCCGAACAGGGAGCAGTTGATGCTGGTAGGCAGGTAGAAGATACAGGAACAACAGGTGCCGATCAGCAGGGTGGCCACAAGGGGTCAGCAGAGTAGCAGAGTCAGACAAGCCGGGTCATGCACTTGAAGCGACAGCATAAACGGTAGACAGGAGAATAATCAGAGTCCAGGTCGGGTCCAGGTAACGGGTAGTCAGGCTGAATACAAGCAGGGTCAACAAGCCGGAGTCAGGGTTGGAGAAGGCAGCAGGGTCAGAGAGCCAAGTCATATACCAGAACAGAATGCTTAATGCAAAGATAGGAACACGGAACACATGCAGATCAAACCGCAATGTGCAACATTGCAGCAGTGTCCTTTATAGGCAGCCGGATGCTGCGTATGACGTGCACCTAACGTGCGCGCATGCGCACGGTCGCACGCAATGGCAGCGTCCCGCACACCAGTGCGTCCGAGAGCCGTGGTCCACGCATGCATACAGGCGCACGATCACGGAAGTGGACAGAACGTCCCTGACAGTGCCCCCCCCTTAAGGGCAACCTCCGGGTGCCAAAGAGAGCCCTTTTCTGAGGATGGCTGCGGAAGAATGCCTGGATTAGTTCTTGGGCATGAATGTTCTGTTGGGGTTCCCAAGAGTTCTCCTCCATTCCGTATCCCTTCCACTTGATCAGGAATTGGAGTTGGTTTCTTCTTCTTCTACAATCCAAAACTGCTTCTACCTCGAACTCTTCATTGCCATCAATGACTACAGGTTCAGGTGGTCCTGGCCCCCTGTCTGGGAAAGGATCAGGTACCGCTGGTTTCAGTAGAGACACATGGAACACCGGATGAATCTTCATTGATTCTGGTAGGGCAAGTTCATAGGAAACCTCATTTAGTTTCCGTTTCACCGGAAAAGGACCGGTAAACTTGGGTGCCAGTTTCCTTGTTGGACAAGCCATCTTAAGGTTGGTGGTGGATAGCCACACTTGGTCGCCTTGTTGTAGGTTCAGTTCTCCCCTCTTTTTCCTATCGAATAGTGTTGCTCACGAATATTCGCATTGCGAATATTCGCTACGAATATTGCATATTCGAGTATTCGCGAATAACTTGAATATTGCGGCGAATATTCGCTATGGCGAATATTCGTATTTTTTCAAATTTATTTTTAAAACAGATCACATCCTAGTGATCTCCATCGACGTCTAAAAGCATTGCTGGTATGATTAGAGAGAGACCCTGGGCCAAGTAGCTGATGCGACTCTTTTATGTTGCCGAAAATTCGCATTGCAAATTTTCGGCAACATAAAAGAATCGCATCAGCTACTCGGCCCTTCTTTTGCATCAGAGACAATCAGAATAACTTGAATATTCGGCAAAAGGAATATTGCGCGATATTCCTTTTGCCGAATATTCAAGTTATTCTGATTGGCTCTGATGCAAAAGAAGGGCGGAGAAGCTAATTGCGCAATATTCCTTTTGCCGAATATTCGAGTTATTCTGATTGGCTCTGATGCTGCATCAGAGCCAATCAGAATAACTTGAATATTCGGCAAAAGGAATATTGCGCGATTAGCTTCTCCGCCCTTCTTTTGCATCAGAGCCAATCAGAATAACTTGAATATTCGGCAAAAGGAATATTGCGTGATATTCCTTTTGCCGAATATTCAAGTTATTCTGATTGGCTCTGATGCAAAAGAAGGGCGGAGAAGAAAATCGCGCAATATTCCTTTTGCTGAATATTCAAGTTATTCTGATTGGCTCTGATGCTGCATCAGAGCCAATCAGAATAACTCGAATATTCGGCAAAAGGAATATTGCGCGATTTTCTTCTCCGCCCTTCTTTTGCATCAGAGCCAATCAGAATAACTCGAATATTCGGCAAAAGGAATATTGCGCCATATTCCTTTTGCCGAATATTCGAGTTATTCTGATTGGCTCTGATGCAAATGAAGGGCGGAGAAGATAATCGCGCAATAGGAATATTGCGCGATTATCTTCTCCGCCCTTCTTTTGCCCCCTTATTCTCCTTTCTTTTAAGTAGAGTTAGTGTAGAGTTAGTGTTTAGTGCATATTAGTTTAGTAATACAGGAAATGATCTCCGTTTATGAGAATTTCGCAATCATTTTCGCATTAGCGAAATTTCGCATTAGCAAAATTTAGCAAAATTTTTTTTGGATAAAATATCACGAATATTCGATATTAGCGAATATTCGCGAATATTCTTCTATATATTCGCGCAATATTGCGAAATCGAATATGGCGTATTCCGCTCAACACTACTATCGAACATCCTTTTACTGGCTGCTTGCGCTTTGGTCAGAGCTTCCTGTAGAAATTTATTGTTACGGGTAAGAAAATCAACGGTATCTTGGACTGCCGGGACTGTTGTATCAGGGACAAGGTCGGGCAAAAAAGTTGGGTGGAACCCATAGTTGGCAAAAAACGGAGACTGGCCTGTGGCCGAGTGGCTGGCATTATTAAAAGCAAACTCTGCCAAGGGTAGTAATGCTACCCAGTCGTCTTGAACAAAGGAGGTGAAGCATCGGAGGTATTGCTCGAGGGTTTGGTTCGTCCTCTCAGTTTGCCCATTGGTCTGGGGATGGTAAGCCGAGGACATAGATAGTTCAATCTTCAGAGCTTTGCATAACGCCTTCCAGAAACGAGAGGTGAACTGCACCCCTCTATCTGATACAATGTCTGTAGGGACCCCATGTAGCCTTACTATCTCCTTAATAAAGACCTGGGCGGTCTCCATGGCAGAGGGCGTGCTTTTCAATGGTATGAAGTGGGCCATCTTCGATAGTCGGTCAACCACCACAAAAATGGCTGAGCAACCTTCTGACGGGGGAAGTTCCACTATGAAATCCATCGCAATCATTTTCCAGGGGCGATCAGGAATCGGTAAAGGCCTGAGCAACCCCCAGGCCTTGCCTCTGGTAGTCTTGCTACGGGTACAGGTGGCACATGAACTGACATATTCCCTGCAATTCTTTTCAAGATCCGGCCACCAAAATGTGCGTTGGACCAGTTCTAGAGTCTTATGTATCCCAAAATGGCCTGCCAAGGGATGGTCATGACATAGGTTTAACACTGTGGCTCGGACTTCCTCTGGCACACAAATTTTGTCGTTCTTCCACAGTAATCCCTCTTTGGGTAAGAGAGTGACTCCAGGGGGCTCAGGCACACCTACCGAGGCTTGTTTCAGGTTAGACATCAGGCTAGTTTGCAACAATAAGAAGTTACCTTCCGACAGTATGGTATCTGGTGCTGACACTTCTTTTGGATCGTCAAACATGCGGGACAGGGCATCTGGTTTGGTGTTCTTGGAGCCTGGACGGTAAGTAATGTGGAATGAAAACCTAGAGAAAAATAATGCCCATCGTGCCTGGCGTGGTCTTAGACGTTTCGCAGCTCTCAGGTACTCCAGGTTCTTATGGTCTGTATAGATGAGTATGGGGTGTGCTGCCCCCTCCAACAGGTACCTCCACTCCTCCAGGGCGGTCTTGATGGCCAGGAGCTCCCGATCCCCTACATCGTAGTTTTTCTCCGATGGGGTGAGCTTACGGGAGAAGAAGGCTATTGGGTGCATCAAGTCCTTAAGGCCCTGACGTTGGGAAATGACAGCTCCCACTGCAGTTTCTAAGGCATCTACCTCAAGTAAATAGGGTAGCGTCGGGTCAGGGTGACTCAGAATGGGAGCAGATGTGAAATGTTTTTTCAGGTTTGTGAAGGCGGCCTGTGCCTCGGGGGTCCAACGGAACCGGACATGTTGCTTTGTTAGCTGTGTGATCGGTAAAATAATAGCAGAGAACCCTTTAATAAACCTTCGGTAGAAATTGGCAAAGCCCACAAAGCGTTGCACCCCTTTCTTGTCTGAAGGTGCAGGCCAGTCCAGAATAGCTGAAACCTTCTGTGGATCCATCTTGAACCCCTCCGTAGAGATCACTAGTCCCAGGAACTGGATGCTCTGTTGTTCGAATTCGCATTTTTCTGGTTTCGCATAGAGCCCATGTTGGCGGAGACGACAGAGTACGTTCTAGACGTGTCTTCGGTGCTGCTCAAGGGAAGAGGAAAAAATCAAAATATCATCCAGGTAAACAACTACATAAATGTCTAGACAGTCTCTGAAAATGTCATTAACTAGATGCTGGAATGTCGCAGGGGCATTGCATAGGCCAAAGGGCATCACTAAGTGGCCAAACCTGGTACAAAAGGCCGTCTTCCACTCATCGCCCTCACGGATGCGTACCAGGTTGTATGCCCCCCGTAGGTCTAACTTGGTGAATACAGAGGCAGTCCTGAGTCTTTGGAAGAGTTCGGGAACCAGAGGCAGGGGGTACCGGTTCTTGACCGTGATCTTATTCAGCTCCCTGTAGTCCACACAAGGCCGGAGAGAATGGTCCTTCTTTTCTACAAAAAAGATTCCTGCCCCTGCTGGAGAAGTAGAAGGGCGGATAAAGCCCCTCTCTAAGTTTTCATCCACATATTCTTTCAGAACCTCTAGTTCCCGCTCAGACAAGGGAAAAATCCGTCCGAACGGAATCTCGGCACCAGGTAGAAGTTCGATTGGACAATCGTACGGACGATGGGGCGGCAGGATCTCAGCTCCTCTCGTGCTAAAAACGTCCAAGAATTCATGGTATTGTTGGGGTACTGCGGCACGTATCTCTGGGTCTGGTTCCAGGCATAGTAAGGGACCACTGGTGCTAGGGAGCGAGGGCCTGCAGTGCTGCTGGCAGTAGGGAGACTGAAATCGAACTTGCCCGGTTCCCCAATCGATCTGGGGATTGTGTGCCTGGAGCCAAGGTAGACCCAAAATGACTGCAAACATAGGAGAAGCAATGGCATCCAAACGTAAAAGTTCTTTATGACCCGAAGAGGTGATGATAGGCAAAAAGGGGGTTTCCTGGGTTACTACTCCGGACTTGATTCGAGACCCATCTGCCAGGAAGATGGACAGGCCCAGAGTCTTGGGTTGAAGTGGGATGTGTTGTTGAGCAGCAAAGTCTAGATCAATAAAACAACTACATGCCCCTGAGTCTATTATTGCAGTAACTGGTATGGTTCTTCCTGGAAGTTGAAACAAAATAGGTAAGTCCAGGTGAGTGGCCTTGGTGGGGGTCGGTGCGAAACAGGGAGAAGAGGTAGCCAGGGTCTTGTGCCGTTTAGCAGGGCAAGTAGAGACGTAATGACCAGCCCTTCCGCAGTATATGCAAAGATAATTCTGCTGTCGGCGAAGTCGTTCCCTCGCGGACAAAGAATGTCTTATCAGTCCAAGCTGCCCGGGTTGGGGGGCAGAGGTCGTCCGGGAAGAAGATGAGAATTTCCCCGAAGCTGTATCAGTACGGGCAAGGTAGACAGGTGCTGGCGTCTGGGGAAGCATCCAAGCCGGGCGCAGTTGTAGAGTAGTTCTTTCTGTCCTGCGTTCCCGTAACCGACGGTCTATCTGAATAGATAAAGAAATGAAGGCCTCTAAGGCATCAGGAACACCGCTCCGGGCTAGTTCATCCTTCAAGTTCTCGGAGAGACCGAGACGGAACCGATGCCGAAGCGCTGCCTCATTCCACTGGGTATCCGCGCTCCAGCGTCTAAAGTGAGTCACATAGTCCTCAACGGCTCGGTGGCCTTGCTGGAGCGCATGGAGGGCAGCTTCGGCAGTGGAAGTTCGCTGAGGGTCGTCATAGAGCCGGGCCATGGCATCGAAGAAGGATGACAGAGAGTCCAGAGCTTCATGGCGGGTCTCACGTAGATGATGGGCCCAAGCCTGGGGTTCCTCTTGCAGCAGGGTGATAACGAAGCCTACTTTGGTGACTTCAGAAGAGAAGGTCCGAGGTAGCAGTGAAAAGTATAGTTCACATGCGTTACGGAACGCGCGGAATTTGCTACGGATCCCAGAAAACCTCTCGGGGAGGGGAACCCTAGGTTCAGGAAATGGTATCACTGGAGCTGAGTCTGCATGGTTAGCCTGGGTCTGTGTCTGCTTATCTACCCGGACATGACTATCCTGAAGAGACTTCACAACTTGAATGAGGCCTGTAAGATGTTGAAAGACATTGTCCATAGGTGAGGTCCCTCCTTCAAGCTCAGACATGGCGGTTTGATACTGTTACGTACCTGAGTGTGAGCCTGAAGCGTGGAGGGAGACCTCCCGTACAACCCCGGCTCGGAGACCACTGGATTGGAGACAGTGGTGGTAAGAGCACGGTGAAGTGCAGGTGTCAGTTCTGGTTGTGGCTGCTGGTGAATAGTGATGAGCGGAATACGCCATATTCGATTTCGCGATATTTCGCGAATATTTCGAAGAATATTCGCGAATATTCGTTAATATCGAATATTCGTGATATTTAAAAAAAAAAAAAAATTGCGAATTTTCGCCAATGCAAATTTTCGCTAATGCGAAATTTCGGGATTTTTTTTTATTTTTTTTTATATAAAATATCACGAATATTCGATATTTACGAATATTCGGTATATTTTATAAAAAAAAAAGCGAAATTTCACATATGCGGTCGCGAATATTCGTAAATATCGAATATTCGTGATATTTTATAAAAAAAAATTGCGAAATTTCGCTATTGCGAAATTTCGCCATTGCGAAATTCGCGAATGCGAAATTGATTGCAAATTTTTTGCGAAATTTATTGCGAAATTTGAAAAATACGAATATTCGAAATAGCGAATATTCGCCGCGATATTCGAGATATTCGCGAATACTCGAATATGCAATATTCGTAGCGAATATTCGCAATGCGAATATTCGTGAGCAACACTACTGGTGAAACAGGAACCGCCGAACAGGGAGCAGTTGATGCTGGTCGGCAGGTAGAAGATACAGGAACAACAGGTGCCGATCAGCAGGGTGGCCACAAGGGGTCAGCAGAGTAGCAGAGTCAGACAAGCCGGGTCATGCACTTGAAGCGACAGCATAAACGGTAGACAGGAGAATAATCAGAGTCCAGGCCGGGTCCAGGTAACGGGTAGTCAGGCTGAATACAAGCAGGGTCAACAAGCCGGAGTCAGGGTTGGAGAAGGCAGCAGGGTCAGAGAGCCGGATCATATACCAGAACAGAATGCTTAATGCAAATATAGGAACACGGAACACATGCAGATCAAACCGCAATGTGCAACATTGCAGCAGTGTCCTTTATAGGCAGCCGGACGCTGCGTATGACGTGCGCCTAACGTGCGCGCATGCGCACGGGCACACGCAACGGCAGCGTCCCGCGCACCAGTGCATCCGAGAGCCGTGGTCCGCGCATGCGTACAGGCGCACGATCACGGAAGCGGACAGAACGTCCCTGACAGTATTGTAGTCAGGAAGTGGTTGCAAAAAAAAGAATCAAACCAGTTGAAAACAATATTTTATAAAAGAAAATTTCAAAAAAAGCAGCAGGTAATATGTGAGATATATCCAATAAAATAAACGACCCACCGATGAACAAGCTGCCCAATTCCCTCCAAGATGTACAAATTCATGAGACAAGTGAAAAACAGTGAAAACACTCTGTAGATTAGGTCAATGGTGCCCGCCGATATATACAGTATGGTCCAGGCCTAAAATTAAAAAAAGAGTGAAAAAAAGGAGACTATAGTGGGCCATATAATGCACCAGCTAATGGATGGAATAAAGTATTGAGGGAAAAAGACACATCATGGACAAGAATTACCTGCTGAATGATTTCTCAAAGTATTTCAGCACCGCCAAAAATGCCAAAGGCAATGGGAAGGACAGGCCCTTTTATATGATCGCACGCCACCAATCTGCACTGTCTGGAGCAATTCTTCCCCCATTCCTTCTCTGTCTGTGCCTCTATATCCTCCCCCATCTGCTGTTTGTTTAGCCAAATTGGTGGAGTGTTTTGTGTGGGGGACATCCTCCAGGGTGGTATGCCAATTTCACATGCGCATTGATGCATAACATCACTTTCCAGCAACATCTTTGGTGTTGGGTGATGCAGATTGGCAGCGTTTAGGCATGCAAATATGGTGATATTAAGTATGAACAATGATCTGTGTACAATAGGGATATGCTCAAAGTCACTTGGCTCAGGTTTATAGTGGCTTCACAATCTTCTTAGGCAACCAGCGCTCCAGACGTACAAGCGATTGCAGAAAATTGGTATTATCCCTGGGTAACGCTCCTTCTTTGGTCCTGTGAAGTTCCCTTTGGTACAGACCTTCCTTGTTGCTATAAAGCCCCCTGTGAGTTTTTGCTGATGACCTTTTTTGCATTAGTTAGCATGATTAGTGTTGCTCACGAATATTAGCATTGCGAATATTCGCTACGAATATTGCATATTCGAGTATTCGCGAATAACGCGAATATCGCGGCGAATATTCGCTATTTCGAATATTCGTATTTTTTCAATTTTTTTTTAGAACAGATCACATCCTAGAGATCCCCATCGACGTCTAAAAGCATTGCTGGTATGATTAGAGACCTTGGGCCGAGTAGCTGCAGCGCTCATTTTATATTCCCGAAAAATCGCAATGCGATTATTCGGCAATAGAGATATCGCGCGATTATTTTGTATTGTAATATATCACGAATATTCTGAGCCAATCAGAGTGCTCCATTCCGCATTTCTCGAAATTTCGCAATTATTTTATATTGTAATATATCACGAATATTCTGAGCCAATCAGAGTGCTCCTTCCGCATTTCTCGAATATTCGCAATTATTTTGTATTGTAATATATCACGAATATTCTGAGCCAATCAGAGTGCTCCTTCCGCATTTCTCGAATATTCGCAATTATTGTGTATTGTAATATATCACGAATATTCTGAGCCAATCAGAGTGCTCCATTCCGCATTTCTCGAATATTCGCAATTATTTTATATTGTAATATATCACAAATATTCTGAGCCAATCAGAGTGCTCCATTCCGCATTTCTCGAAAATTTCGCATTCGCATTCGCAATTCGCAATTCGCATTCGCGATAGCGAAAATTCGCAATGATTTTATTTCCAAAATATATCACGAATATTCGTATTTAGCGAATAAATCTCGAATATTCGACTATATATTCGAGATATATCGCGAAATCGAATATGGCATATTCTGCTCAACATTAAGCATGATAGGTATATATTCCCAATTAAGGTATAGGGCGTGGGACTATACGAATGCACTTGGATATAATTAAAGAATAATACTGGTATTAGTAGCTCTGAGATCACAGAAACCAGCGAACAGACCAAAACAATTTATATATAAAAATATAAATTTTAATATTACATATTATTAAGTACATACAAGAGGTTTATTTACTCATAGATTGAGATTTATATACACACACGTCCCTAAGGAAGCCCGAGGGCGAAACATGTTGGACCTACTGTATATAATATTATAAGAATCTACCAATGGCGACATTCAATCTATTATATGACCATGCTTTTTAACCTCTTGTATGTACTTAATAATATGTAATATTAAAATTTATATTTTTATATATAAATTGTTTTGGTCTGTTCGTTGGTTCCTGTGATATCAGAGCTACTAATACCAGTATTATTCTTTAATTATATCCAAGTGCATTCGTATAGTCCCACGCCCCATCCCTTAATTGGGAATATATACCTATTTCTCTACCAGGGACGGTAATGCTACTTGGCTAATTTGATTGACTTACAAGTGCAGGCTCTATATTTACCTTTTTTCTATATATAACTTTAGGTGGATTTAAACACCTGCTCCAATTAATATATAGAGCACCATGCACTAAAATAACTCATTATATGAAACTTTCAGGCTCTGTGACCACAGCGACCCGAATAGACTCACAATTTAAATCGTTGCAATTGTTGCATTAATGTTTTTGAATTAAGTTTTTTACACTCTGATCCCTTGATAAGGTTTCCGCTTAGAATATCTATCTATTTGTATATAATTAATTTTTTGTATGTTACCAATGAATTTTTTGGATGGGATACAACATTAGTGCTTCACTACATAGGCATCTGATTAAGCACTGACCCTCGCTCTGACGGGACCATCTCACACTCCGACGCGATCAATCAGTGCTTTTTCTCTAGGCTGTGGAACAATGGCAGGCTATCAGGGCACAGACTGGGAAGGTTTTGTAACAGATATCAGGAAATCTAGATATAAAGACGTAGCATCAGAAGAAGACGCTAATTCATATTTTGTAGGACTTCAACGTTTAGTTGAGAAAAAAACAAGACTTTTCTGGCATAGGGACTTTTTTGAACAGTATATATCCAATAAAATAGTGCCCTGGGGGGCTACGTATTCAGATTTTCCCAAATATTAGAAAAGTTGAACCCAAGGTCAAGGAGGCTTGGGAGGACAATTTGCAAATCTGTTCCATTCGGATGATGCAGATTTTATGTGAGCAATATGGACAGGATATACAACAAACAGATATAGAGATTCAAGAATGGCAGGCGAATAGTGGCAATGTGAATACTGTTCCTGGGTACAATATATGTGAGAAGCAATTAAAGGATCATCTCACCAAATACGCGATGAACTTAATCAAAACAAAGGAAAGCAAATTCCAGAGAGACAAACGGGCTTATGCTAATACCCAAGCGTATAAATGGACAAACTCCAACCAGCCACGTAATTATCCAAGTAAGCAATCGTACAATAACAAAAAAATTCCTTCCCCTAGGGAAGACGATAGAGGGGACTCAGATACCTCTTCCATTTCATCAACCTCATATGTACCAATAGTTAGGAGATCAGACAAAGAAAAAAACATAAAAACGATACAGATAGCAGCTTACAGGAATTATCACGATCACAATTCCCTTTAAAAGACAAACGACCACGAGCTCAGAGAACACGAAGTTCTCAATCTTCTGAAACTAAAACCACTAGTATTCATAGCAATACATCTGTGACCCTGGCGTCACCAATACCACCCATAAATACAGTCTCCATGCCAGCACCCCCTTTAATGCTGCAATCAAGCAATGAATCTCACGCCTCTACCTTGAAAGGCCTAGGAGATATAAGGACTGCTCCCATCTTTACTACTGAGCAAAAATCTAGCATGGCGTCAAGTACTATGACACATGAATCAAACTAATAAGTCCCGAATCTGTTGACAACTCAGATCGGGACTTGAACAACATTATTAATTTGTCAAACAGTATCCTCTCAAAAGATCAGATCACAGTACTCCAATTGGGTCTTTCTTTCTGCCCCGATGGAGAGGCTGATCAATTTGAATTAATCAAGGATCTCCATCTCTTCGCAAGAAGACTTATGTTCAAAGTTCTATATGACAAACAACAACCCAATGTGACACCCCCTGAGGTAGACAACTCCAACATAGACCAGGTATCCCTGCAGGAACTCCAGGCCCTGCAGGACCTGATGTCTCTATGGGATGAGAGCAACCCGGAGGAGGAAGGCTGGACTTTTCAGATCCCAGGCGTCATACCGGGCAAATCAGTCCAGTCTCGATCCAGCAAACCCATTTATGTTGCCCCCAAGACATATAAACCGAAATCACGTTCCTTTCCTGTCCTGCAAGGTAACCCTAATATATGGGCTTTTGTCCTTCAAGTAACTAAAGCTATAGAAAACACCAAATGGAAAACGGGGCCCATACCGAATACCAGCCCTAACCTTAAAAAAGCCATAAATGACTTACGAAACGACAATGACATCGTGATTAAGCCCTCAGATAAGGGTGGAAATGTGGTCATACTCAGTAAAGATGGGTATGAATCTATGTGCCTCGATATTCTCAAAAACAAACAGTGGTACAGACTGGTACCCGCCTCAATTGTCACTCAAAATATTAGCAAATATAGAGAGATCCTCAATCGTGCACGCAGAACAGGCACAATTGATGACAATACTATTCAATTTTTAAACATTGAACACCCCACAACACCAACCTTTTACGCACTTCCCAAACTGCATAAGGGAGTCCTTCCACCACCGGGACGACCCATCGTCTCCGGTTGCGACTCGCTAACCGAAAATGCGAGCAGAATTATAGACGAGTACCTATATCCCCATGTCCGGGGACTTTTTTCCTATGTAAAAGACACCATAGATCTTTTGAAGACTACTGATGGGCTTGTTATTCCAGTCGATGCTTGGCTAGTATCCATTGATATTGAAGCCCTCTATAATTCCATCCCCCACTCACATGGAATACAAGTGGTAAGAAGCTTTCTTAGCGAGAGGGATAAAGATTCAAAGAAGTATAACAACTTCATTATTGAAATGCTGGAATTCATATTGACTAGCAATGTGTTCCTCTTCAAGCGCTCCCACTACCTCCAGGTGCAGGGTGTGGCTATGGGGGCGGGCTGTGCCCCCCCCTTTGCCAACCTGTACCTGGGGGGGTGGGAGCGCAACCTCTTTAGAGGTGATGGTAATGAGGCACAGATGGCAAATATATTAACTTGGCACAGATATATTGATGATGTCTTTATGGTATGGGCAGGATCAAAAGAGAGTCTGGACAGCTTATTAACTCAGTTACAGGTTAATACATACAACCTTAAATTCACTTATAACAGCAGTCAGAAAAGTATTACTTTTCTTGACGTGGAACTTTTTGTAGACACTAAGGGTAGTTTATGTTCAACCCTCTATAGGAAACCTACTGCAGGGAACACCCTGCTCCATGCTTCAAGCTCACATCCAAAATCACTAGTCACCAGTATACCCTACAGTCAATATCTGCGACTTAAACGCAACTGTATGGAACAAGATGACTTTCAGAGAGAAGCCAAACAATTATATGCCTGATTAAGAACTAGAGGATACACCAAGACATGCTTAAGAAAAGCATACAATAGAGCCAATGGTCAGGATCGAACTGCACTTCTATACACAGCAAGAGATACTAAACACTCCAACTCCACTAGAGTGATCACAAGATACAATCGTCAACACACCAAAATAAGGAAGATCTATAACCAATTTTGGCATCTTTTGACTTCCGACTGTAAAATAAGTAAATTTGTTAAGAACTACCCAGAGATTACGTTTAAACGTTCCAAATCAATACGAGATAGTACAGTGTCCAGTCACTACTCTACCCAGTCGATACCCAAACTCACACAAACGGGCACCTTCCCCTGTCTGAAATGTAATTATTGCCGATACATTACCAAGGGAAACAGCATAGCTTTACCCAATGAGAACATTTGCACACCTAAATTTAGGGCAACTTGTCAAACCATGGGTATCATTTATCTAATGAAATGCAATTGTGACGCGTATTATGTCGGCAAGACCAAATGTAAATTTCTCTGCCGGATACGCGACCATATATCAGCAGTCAAGAAAAAACTCTTTGAAACCCCAATAAGCCGACACATGGGCCTTTTCCATGGACACGATACAAGGATGATGGGCTTTTTTGCCCTTGCCCATATCGCGCCTAATGAAAGAGGGGTGAATTAGACAAACGCCTCCTACAAATAGAAGCACGCTGGATCTATTCTTTAAAAGCCACCATACATCCAGGCCTTAATGAAGGTATAAGTTACAAACCGTTTTTATAATCAGACCCTTTGTCACCATCTAGAATAGTCCAGTACATGAGATTTATTTCTCTGTACAACTTGAAACATGTCTGGTCCAGGACCAACACAACAAGCCCTTTCCCCTCCACCCTTATATTCCCTCCCCTTCTCCCCCTTCTCCCTCCCCTTTACCTTCCCCCCCTCTCCCCAACACCCATGTCCATAGGCACTTATACAGTGAGACACTATAACATCATGTCTCTGACATTCTGCCATCCCCCCAGCTCAGTGAAGTTCCAATTAGTTATACCTATGACAGGCAGGGGCTCCCACCCTAGGTCTCCCTATTATATAGGAGACATACATGGGCTATACGCAGTATTATGTGCTCTCCAATAATTTGGAGTACAACAACTTTGTAGTTAATACCATCACATGCCCCAGAACCACCATCCTCATGATTGGTAACAGACATGAACTTATCCCCCTGAGGGGCACCCCTGAGGCAGGAGGATTCTCCATTGCCTCAGAGATGATCCCCCCTTGGTAAACTGTGCAATGTATAAACCATTGCCTGAATAAATATCAATATTATTGTCTATGTATATGTAAAGTTTGCTAAACAATTTGAAAATGACACATATGTGGTGATAAATTGTAATATTTTTGCTGTTTGTCTCCTCCCTTATCGGGAAGGATATATATATTTTTTATCTCAATTGATTGAATGTGTCTCACTAATATGCCACACTACTATTTCCAATAGCGACTACATGGATCGTCCTTGCAGATTTATGTGAACCACCTCGCACTCCTAATATATTGGGCGCCCAGGGGTGATTACCAGATGCTCTACCAGCTCTGAACCATAGCGGAGGCTATGATGCTGTAATCACCCGATTTTCTTGTGCTCTGGCGCTGCGCTTACTATATCACCCAGCATTGGGATATCCATCTCCCTTGCATTCCGCCCACAGGGCGTGTCATCACGCCTCGTCACTCCCACAGAGGCGTGACTACAGCGCAGCACCAACGGAGGCTCCTTTGGACGCCTCCTCTGACGCACACACTCCGCCCAATACCAGACTCTGACGTGTGCTACGTCAGACACCTGTGGGACTATATAAGAGCCTAATCAGCACACACAATATGCTCAGGCCATCAGGGGAGACCACGCGCTCGCCATCCACGATACAGGTACATACTCTTTCTCTCTGAAGATATCTATCCTTGCTCTTTATTTTACATTGCATCTTTATGCGTTTATTTGCACATCTTTATACTATGCATTGTTACATCCATTTATTTTTTCTCTCTCTATATCTGCACTAGTCTGTGCATGATATTCTAGCTACTGTGTTCCACCCCTTGCAATATAATTTAAACATCCGTTACATCTCTTCTCTACAGAAGAAGTTAATAGAGGTATGTCCAAATTAAATCTGCAAACATCCATTTTTACCTAGTTCTAACATTTTTCCTTTTTTAACCAACATTTATTCTATCTTATTCCATCCTATCTATCTCTGTTTTTTTTTATATATATATATATATACTTTTGTCACTTTATCTTTTTCTTTTATCTCTGCTCCATTCTCCCATTTACAAACTTTCTTACAAATAACATATATTCTATATAGATGATGATCGTGCCTAAATTTTCCACCAGCAATTAACACACCGCAGTATGCGCCAGCTGTTCATTGGTTTCCCCATCCAACCATTAACTCTTTCAGGTTTATGTAAGTTCATTTAAAACTAAATATAATACTGTCCCTTTTTTTCTTTCCTTTTTTCTTTTTCCTAACTACTTGTTAGCTATACAAAATCTCTCCAGGTTATTTGTATCTATACGTTCTTCAACTTTGACCACTTATTTTTATTTTATTTTATTTCTATTTCCCACACTGCATTGGCCATTACAACAATTAGAGCCAATGCAGAGTTTTTCTCCTCCCTAGTCATACAATACAAACCAAATATGGTCAATACTAAATTAACTAATTAATATATAGAACACTGTTTAAACACATTATGTGCTCAGTATATACTATTATACCCTTGTTTGGTTACTATTAACTATGGGCCAGATTCAGGTAGATGGGCGAATCTTTATTTTAGAGTAACGTTTCTCATTTACGTTACTCCGCCGAAACTTTAGGAGAAAGTACTGTATTCACAAAGCACTTGCTCCTAAAGTTGCGGCGGCGTAGCGTAAATGAGCCGGCGGAATTCAAATTGGGCGGGTAGGGGGCGTGTATTATTATAACTAGGCACGATCCCGCGGAGAACGTACTGCGCATGCGTCGACTGTCAGTGCGCATGCTCCAAATTCTGTCAGGGAACGTCAATGACGTCAATCCCCATTCACGGACGTTTTACGCAAACAACGCGAACATTTTTAAATTTGACGCGATGACGACGGCCATACTTAACATAGGATACTCCACTAGGGGGCTGTTTTTTCTTTACGCCGCGTATCTCTTACGGAAACGACGGAAAGTCACTGCGTCGGACCCGAATACGATCGTGAATTGCCAAAACTCTCGCTGATTAGCATATTCTCGGCGTTAATCAGCGGGAACGCCCCGAGCGCCATTTGTAAAATTGCAGTTGCGATACAACGGCGAAATACAATTACGCCGCTCGTATAGGAACTCCAACCCGGCGTTTCTTGTTTTCTGACTACAGAAAACAGAAACGCCGGCTCAAAGTGAGAGTTAGGCTGGAGTATCACTGATACTCCAGAGTAACTCTACCTGAATCTGGCTCTATATATTTTCTGATATAATCAAGTATGAACCAATTTGTATGTCTATATTCCAATTTAGCACTTCACTACTATATTCTGCTAGTCAAATCAAACCCAGCACCACCCATCATTACATTCTTTCTTTTTATTCTTATTTTCTCCATCTCTATGATCAGCGACCCGATCTTATAATCTCAATACACACTCATATATTCCCCACTAGGAGTGCTCGGCTTCACATATCCAGCCTGTATGATTCAGTCGCTATTTGCGACTCCATCTCGCAACAGTGTTGGAACAACCTGTTGCCAGTGAGACACGGTCATTTTTGAGGTAACTATACATCTTGTATGTTAATATGTTTGAAAAACGACAGACATCAAATAATTTAATTTATTTATTTTGTTTTTCCTTAAACTAATTTTTCTTTCCAATCTGTAATTATCTCTGGTACACATATTCTATTTAATCAGAATATTCATTGTACTTATGCTTTTATGCATTTGCGATATTAATTACATATTGTTAAAATATTGCAATGTCTCATTACATTTCTATTTATTTACTCATAGATTGAGATTTATATACACACACGTCCCTGAGGAAGCCCGAGGGCGAAACATGTTGGACCTACTGTATATAATATTATAAGAATCTACCAATGGTGACATTCAATCTATTATATGACCATGCTTTTTAACCTCTTGTATGTACTTAATAATATGTAATATTAAAATTTATATTTTTATATATAAATTGTTTTGGTCTGTTCGTTGGTTCCTGTGATCTCAGAGCTACTAATACCAGTATTATTCTTTAATTATATCCAAGTGCATTTGTATAGTCCCACGCCCCATCCCTTAATTGTGAATATATACCTATTTCTCTACCAGGGACGGTAATGCTACTTGGCTACTTTGATTGACTTACAAGTGCAGGCTCTATATTTACCTTTTTTCTATTAGTTAGCATGAGCGAACATTTCCTAACTCAGATTCTAGATGGCATTGTTGTATCATACATGCCATAGGTCAAATACAGGTAGTAAAACAGTCAAGCTATTGTTGACCTTGGTTGCCTGGATGTTTCACCAGAATTCCTGTAAAACAATGGGAGCAGCTAACTGCCAACTGACATTTGCCCAACATACAACAATAGTATCTTTTTTTCCCACTGTATTAGAGGAAGATTTGTGTAAACATTTCCAGTATATGTTTGAAAAATGTCCAATCAAAGAAACCTGATGTTTACTTCTAAAATAACCCAGCTACAGCATATACAGTATTTCAAAGTCTCTGTTTAAGGCAAGCTCAACCAGCAGGTCAAAGTCAGATTATGGAGACTTCCAGTCAGCATCCATGTCTCCTGAGTCCTTACTACAAACTGCCATCTCTCAGCTGCTTAATAAACAGGCCTGAAGCAAAAGTACTTACCTTTACAATTCATCCCTGCCTAAACCTACTCCAAGCTACCCCTCTACAATATACAACTGTATATAGTATATAGGGTGGAACAAAAATCTGGAAACACCAGGTAAAATAACTAAATTGTTACCTAATTTGCTGTCACTGCCTGCCATCCAAGTCAAGATTGACTGCTCAGAATAAAAGGGAAGATGTGCTGAGACATCAGCTCGCAACATGTTGTGCTAGATTTCAAAGGGGTGATTATCGTCACATAATATGTATCCTTTTTTTATTTTCAGAATCACCAGGTGAATTTTAAGGGGAAAAATTAAAGACAAAAAAAAAGTAAAAAGAAAAAAGCTAATGTAGCCACCATGTCTAAGGGCAGGTAAGCTGTAAAATATTACATTTTTGTTTTGGGTTTCAATATGCTTTAGCTATTATTAAGGAACATATGAAAATATATATATATATATATATATATATATATATATATATATATTATTACAATATCACAAAAACACTCATTTGTTTGTACAGGTAATTATCTTAATTTATGTGTGGAAAAGTGTAGCGCTAATAATGACACAAATAATGATAATACAATAAAGATTAAATCATGCAACACCACATGTGAATGAATGGTATTCAAAAGTCCATAAATGTTTTGAATGAATCGGTGAATCGGTTTCTTTGAGTAAAACAGATACACAAAATCCAGTGCATAAAAAAGTGAAAAATCCACCACCGCTTATGACAAGGGGCTTACCGGACCGATTGGACCTAGACAGGCATATACCCACTAGGCCAATCAAGCTTTTTTAAAGTTGATATACTGAAGCGGGTACACCATACACGTCATGCGATTCGGTATCAATGAAGGCAAACCTCAGACAGATGATTCAAAAATACTTCCCAGCAAGCAGCAACTCTCAACAGATCACTCAGAGGGCATATCAGTACTCCAACCGATAAGCATGAAAAAGAGAAGGCAAGGCGTACATAGCGTAATTCCGTAATAAAAATCGATATTTATTATAAAGAGAAAAACTCACATTTTGCAATGGTCAATAGAGCTTATAGAAAAAGGGTAGCAGGAACAACAGTAGTCCATCCCGACATGTTTCGTTACAAAAAGAACATCATCTGGGGTGCTGTCATCATGCTACACTTACCCTTATATACAGCAAAAGGTCCCCACACTCATATCAAGGCTCCCATAGGCAGCTGATGGTAATAACATGGCACTTCCTGTAAATTGCAATGGAGGATATGGTGTGCGGGTCAAGCCTCTCTTTCAGTACAGGAAGTACATCGAGAGGGTAATTATTCAAACCAGACCTCAAAGAACAGAGCTATAAGCTCATAAAATGGCATCCGCTCTGATAAAGCGGAGAATTAGCCATGCAGGAAAAAATAAAAACACAGGCACCTGTATTGATAAAAAGATGTGCACTCCAAGCTCAAACAGCATGTCACAGCACATCACATGATATTAAAACCAAGCCTCGTTCTGAGGATGAGAACGAATCCACATTATTTTCCCCCTATTGGTAGATTGCGGTCACATGACCGCACTACCAAGCCTCATAGTGGATCCCGGGCTATGTGTTCCACAGCAGGCTAAAAAATAATGAAAAAGCCACACTGTGGAAGCACATTGAGAACGAATCAGCATTCTCTCCCCCTGTTGGTAGATTGCGGTTACATGACCCCATCACCAAGCCTCGTAATGGATCCCAGGCTGTGTGCTCCACAGCAGGCTAAATGATATTGAATAGCCACACTATGGAAGCACATTGAAGCAAGAGGCACAGAAAAAATGGATTGGTTTAAAAACAGCATAATGGAGGCTGAATCCAAAACGCATCATTGTGATAGACACAGTGTGTATGTTAAAAATTAGGGATTAACCTATAATTAAAATAACAATATGGTGTTAGATGACATAAGTGACAAAAAAATGTGCACATCATGTCAGAAACCTAAATAAATAATTTTATGTAATTTAAATTGTATTACATTTTGGCAGTAATAGGAAAATAATTAAAATTATAAAAATGTCTTAATTAACCCCCTATGATGAAAATCAGGGGGAAAAAAAGGGACATGCATCCTATAGGAGCCAAGATTGAATATAGGTTTACAGAAAACACTCATATCATAATGGTAAAAAAACAATAATAATATATTGAATAGAATCAATTTTAAGACTGGTTAATGAATGCGTTAATATCCCACTCTACATTCATACCCTGGGGAGAGTGGGATTGCAATTCATATATCCAGTAGGTTTCAAGTCTGGATACTCCTCTAGTCTTGGCTCCCCCTCGCCAAGGCGGGATATATCTGTCAATGATCAAGAACTGCGACCCCTTAGGATCCCGACTGTGACAGGATCTATAATGTCTAGGTACAGTATGTTTAGTGTCACCTCCCACAATCTTGGCTATGTGCTCACCTACCCGCACAGAAAACGCACGCGTCGTGCGACCCACATACTGCTTCCCACATGGGCAAGTGATCAGATAGACAACGTGGGTGGTAGCACATGTACAAAAGTGTTTGATCGGATAACTCTGATTGGTCACTGTAGATTGAAATTCTAAAGTTTTACATCTCCCACACAAATTGTACTGACAGACTGTGCATTTTTTACATGGAAAGTATCCCTCCATGTTTTGAAAAAAGGTGGGACGCACAGGGGGGTCAACCGTATTTGGAGCGATACTATTCCTCAAAGAAGGAGCACCTTTAAAGATGATCCTAGCCTGTTCCGGTAAAACTTGTCCAAGGATTTTGTCCTTTCTTAACACGTTCCAATGACGCTTAAAGATGTTTTTTATATCTCTATGTTGGTTGGAATAAGTTGTAAGCATAGAGTAACGGAAAGAATTATCGCTAACTCGTAGAGGTCTATCTGTTAAAAGAGATTCCCGGTCAATCTGCTCTACATTTAGCATCTCTACGTTAACAGAGGATTCGTCATATCCCTTTTCAATGAACCTATGTTTGAGCATAGATGCTTGGGACAGGTATGTGTCAGTATCACTACAGTTCCTCCGTAAACGTAAAAACTGGCTGCGGGGCACAGATTTAAGCCATGACCTATGGTGACAGCTATCCATGGGGATGAAGCTGTTACGATCTGTGGTTTTAAAATGAGTCTGAAACTTAAATTCCCTGGACTCCAACCTAATCTCAAGATCAAGAAAATTGATCTTGGTAGTACTCCATTCAAATGAAAGGGAGATACCTCGGTTGTTATCATTTAATGTAGAAAAAACAAATTTAACACGTTCATAGACGTGCAAAAGTTTGTACGTAAAATTAACATCCAAAGATATTTTTTGACCAACGCCTCACCTCCTGCAGAGAGGGCAGCTACTTCAGGAACAGTTCATACTAGATTGTCCAATCCATCATTGTTCAATCCTTCTGTTGCAGTGGCCCCTGCAGTTAGCATTTTTAAAGACTTGGTCCTCCAAGACCTGGCCTCTTTACCCATCAAGAAACATTACCACAACCCCTTACCCAAAGAAGGGTTTCAATCCCTTTGTGATCAGAAAGACCTTGTTGTCCGCCCAGCGGACAAAGGTGGTGGAATAGTGGTTATGGATAAATCCAAATATGTGGCCGAAATGTCAAAAATTCTGTCAGACCAAGATACGTATCAAGAATTACAGAATAACCCCACTAATAGTTTCAAAAAAGAACTTGCTGGCCTGGTGAAGAAAGGGTTCCAATCTCGTATTCTGAATGAGAAAGAACGATCTTATCTGATACCCATTGCCCCTAGGATCCCGACGATCTATTATCTACCCAAAATTCATAAAGACCCTGTACACCCTCCCGGGAGGCCCATTGTGATCGGCATAGATTCTATCACCTCTCGCATTGGTCGTTACATCGACTTTTTTCTTCAACCACTAGTCAAGACAACTCCGTCATATTTGAAAGACACCACCTCTACTATCAAACTACTAGAGAACACAGAAATACGTGGTGATTATCTTTTAGCTACTGCAGACGTAGCTTCTTTATATACATGCATTCCCCAAGATTTGGGAATAGAAGCAGTCACTTTATTCCTGGATCGAGATCATTCCTTAGTTAACGACCAACGTAGTTTTATCATTGAACTACTTAAATTCGCCACTACCCACAACTACTTCTGGTTTGACCAGAGGTTCTTTTTGCAAAAGCGTGGAGTGGCAATGGGCGCCAAGTTTGCCCCAAGCCTGGCGAATTTATTTATGGCCAAGTGGGAGGAGGATGTTGTCTATTCAGAGAGGAATCCCTCCCTGGTCTTATGGGCCAGGTATATAGACGACATCCTCCTCCTATGGGATGGCCCTCCAGAAACCCTTGAAGAATTTTTTTCTACATTAAATGATAACAACCGAGGTATCTCCCTTTCATTTGAATGGAGTACTACCAAGATCAATTTTCTTGATCTTGAGATTAGGTTGGAGTCCAGGGAATTTAAGTTTCAGACTCATTTTAAAACCACAGATCGTAACAGCTTCATCCCCATGGATAGCTGTCACCATAGGTCATGGCTTAAATCTGTGCCCCGCAGCCAGTTTTTACGTTTACGGAGGAACTGTAGTGATACTGACACATACCTGTCCCAAGCATCTATGCTCAAACATAGGTTCATTGAAAAGGGATATGACGAATCCTCTGTGAACGTAGAGATGCTAAATGTAGAGCAGATTGACCGGGAATCTCTTTTAACACATAGACCTCTACGAGTTAGCGATAATTCTTTCCGTTACTCTATGCTTACAACTTATTCCAACCAACATAGAGATATAAAAAACATCTTTAAGCGTCATTGGAACGTGTTAAGAAAGGACAAAATCCTTGGACAAGTTTTACCGGAACAGGCTAGGATCATCTTTAAAGGTGCTCCTTCTTTGAGGAATAGTATCGCTCCAAATACGGTTGACCCCCCTGTGCGTCCCACCTTTTTTCAAAACATGGAGGGATACTTTCCATGTAAAAAATGCACAGTCTGTCAGTACAATTTGTGTGGGAGATGTAAAACTTTAGAATTTCAATCTACAGTGACCAATCAGAGTTATCCGATCAAACACTTTTGTACATGTGCTACCACCCACGTTGTCTATCTGATCACTTGCCCATGTGGGAAGCAGTATGTGGGTCGCACGACGCGTGCGTTTTCTGTGCGGGTAGGTGAGCACATAGCCAAGATTGTGGGAGGTGACACTAAACATACTGTACCTAGACATTATAGATCCTGTCACAGTCGGGATCCTAAGGGGTCGCAGTTCTTGATCATTGACAGATATATCCCGCCTTGGCGAGGGGGAGCCAAGACTAGAGGAGTATCCAGACTTGAAACCTACTGGATATATGAATTGCAATCCCACTCTCCCCAGGGTATGAATGTAGAGTGGGATATTAACGCATTCATTAACCAGTCTTAAAATTGATTCTATTCAATATATTATTATTGTTTTTTTACCATTATGATATGAGTGTTTTCTGTAAACCTATATTCAATCTTGGCTCCTATAGGATGCATGTCCCTTTTTTTCCCCCTGATTTTCATCATAGGGGGTTAATTAAGACATTTTTATAATTTTAATTATTTTCCTATTACTGCCAAAATGTAATACAATTTAAATTACATAAAATTATTTATTTAGGTTTCTGACATGATGTGCACATTTTTTTGTCACTTATGTCATCTAACACCATATTGTTATTTTAATTATAGGTTAATCCCTAATTTTTAACATACACACTGTGTCTATCACAATGATGCGTTTTGGATTCAGCCTCCATTATGCTGTTTTTAAACCAATCCATTTTTTCTGTGCCTCTTGCTTCAATGTGCTTCCATAGTGTGGCTATTCAATATCATTTAGCCTGCTGTGGAGCACACAGCCTGGGATCCATTACGAGGCTTGGTGATGGGGTCATGTAACCGCAATCTACCAACAGGGGGAGAGAATGCTGATTCGTTCTCAATGTGCTTCCACAGTGTGGCTTTTTCATTATTTTTTAGCCTGCTGTGGAACACATAGCCCGGGATCCACTATGAGGCTTGGTAGTGCGGTCATGTGACCGCAATCTACCAATAGGGGGAAAATAATGTGGATTCGTTCTCATCCTCAGAACGAGGCTTGGTTTTAATATCATGTGATGTGCTGTGACATGCTGTTTGAGCTTGGAGTGCACATCTTTTTATCAATACAGGTGCCTGTGTTTTTATTTTTTCCTGCATGGCTAATTCTCCGCTTTATCAGAGCGGATGCCATTTTATGAGCTTATAGCTCTGTTCTTTGAGGTCTGGTTTGAATAATTACCCTCTCGATGTACTTCCTGTACTGAAAGAGAGGCTTGACCCGCACACCATATCCTCCATTGCAATTTACAGGAAGTGCCATGTTATTACCATCAGCTGCCTATGGGAGCCTTGATATGAGTGTGGGGACCTTTTGCTGTATATAAGGGTAAGTGTAGCATGATGACAGCACCCCAGATGATGTTCTTTTTGTAACGAAACATGTCGGGATGGACTACTGTTGTTCCTGCTACCCTTTTTCTATAAGCTCTATTGACCATTGCAAAATGTGAGTTTTTCTCTTTATAATAAATATCGATTTTTATTACGGAATTACGCTATGTACGCCTTGCCTTCTCTTTTTCATGCTTATCGGTTGGAGTACTGATATGCCCTCTGAGTGATCTGTTGAGAGTTGCTGCTTGCTGGGAAGTATTTTTGAATCATCTGTCTGAGGTTTGCCTTCATTGATACCGAATCGCATGACGTGTATGGTGTACCCGCTTCAGTATATCAACTTTAAAAAAGCTTGATTGGCCTAGTGGGTATATGCCTGTCTAGGTCCAATCGGTCCGGTAAGCCCCTTGTCATAAGCGGTGGTGGATTTTTCACTTTTTTATGCACTGGATTTTGTGTATCTGTTTTACTCAAAGAAACCGATTCACCGATTCATTCAAAACATTTATGGACTTTTGAATACCATTCATTCACATGTGGTGTTGCATGATTTAATCTTTATTGTATTATCATTATTTGTGTCATTATTAGCGCTACACTTTTCCACACATTTTCTATTAGCAATTTTTTGATCTCTCTTGCTGTGTTAGCGGCTTTTTGTATTTTAAGATAGCGCAGTATTTTTTCTTTTTCGATTTTGTGCCTTGTGGGATCATTTTTATTGCAGCAATCTTTTCTTTCACCTTCCATCATGGATGTTTTTGAATATAGGGCCCAACGGACTGTTAATGCTGAGGGGGTGTTCACTGTCATGAATAATGATACTGAAATCGGTGGAATGTTTATGCGTCTCAAAAACATAATGGTTTCAGAATTGCACCTACAGTGGGACATCATTTTTCTACAGCAGTATATAACAGAGGGTATGGTCCCCAGGAGCCTTAGATGGGATGTTCATCCTCAACAAGACGACCCCGATCTAGACTCCTGGTATCGGTATTTTAATGAGACCGGTACCAAATTCTTGGGTTTTTTAATTTCAAGGAAACAAAGCAGACTTCAACTTCTGGACAGAGAGATTAAGGAGTTAAGTGAGAAGCTCTTGTCATTCAAAAACTCTGTAGAGTACAATTCTCTTTCCTCCAGTCTCCAATTACATCTTGAAAAAGAAGATGGAGAACAGAGAAATAAAAAACGCAAGAAATATTCACGAGATGTAGGGGATTATAAATCAGGGACTGTTTTTAAGTGGCAAAAATCCTCAACAGCACCGGTTGGCGTGGATTCCACTATGGAAACCGGAGCTGCGGGGGCACATTCTAATAACAGTCAACATGCAGCTTATCAGTCTGCTCCTGTATATCCCAGATCTGTTTATACTACTAGGGAGCAACCAGCGAGAGGACGCTCTCCGGGATATCACATATCACCTCGCTCACCTAGAAGGACCAATAACAATTCCAACAAAAGAGGGGGACGTGGTAGGTCTAAGGGGAATCAACGAGATTCTAGGAACCCCTACCACCAAGACCATGGCTATTATGGTTTTGGGGGCTCACCTAGGAGGTCTAATGAGTATGAGGCCCCTTATGAGTCCAATGCCTACCAATATAGCCACCCCCCCGTAAATACATATAACAGATTCCTCCCCCTTCGTGATGCTCGTGGTGGAAGTGTGACTGAATCCAATCGAGTACACTACAACCACGATGCATATGGTCCAGGATCTTATGAAAATAAGGATTTTCATCGGGACGGCCCAGGACATCAAAGGCCTTCGGATCCAAAAGAGGGACCAGAGGGGGCAGAAGGGCGCAGAGGAAAAAGAAGAAAGGTTCAATAGGCCAAGGAGTGTTCAACCTGAGTTCAAAGGTATTAACTTCCAATGAACTGCTTGTTTTAGACAAAGGACTAAAATTCGCTCCTCCTAGCAAATTCAACAAATTTAACACGTTCATAGACGTGCAAAAGTTTGTACGTAAAATTAACATCCAAAGATATTTTTTGACCAACGCCTCACCTCCTGCAGAGAGGGCAGCTACTTCAGGAACAGTTCATACTAGATTGTCCAATCCATCATTGTTCAATCCTTCTGTTGCAGTGGCCCCTGCAGTTAGCATTTTTAAAGACTTGGTCCTCCAAGACCTGGCCTCTTTACCCATCAAGAAACATTACCACAACCCCTTACCCAAAGAAGGGTTTCAATCCCTTTGTGATCAGAAAGACCTTGTTGTCCGCCCAGCGGACAAAGGTGGTGGAATAGTGGTTATGGATAAATCCAAATATGTGGCCGAAATGTCAAAAATTCTGTCAGACCAAGATACGTATCAAGAATTACAGAATAACCCCACTAATAGTTTCAAAAAAGAACTTGCTGGCCTGGTGAAGAAAGGGTTCCAATCTCGTATTCTGAATGAGAAAGAACGATCTTATCTGATACCCATTGCCCCTAGGATCCCGACGATCTATTATCTACCCAAAATTCATAAAGACCCTGTACACCCTCCCGGGAGGCCCATTGTGAGCGGCATAGATTCTATCACCTCTCGCATTGGTCGTTACATCGACTTTTTTCTTCAACCACTAGTCAAGACAACTCCGTCATATTTGAAAGACACCACCTCTACTATCAAACTACTAGAGAACACAGAAATACGTGGTGATTATCTTTTAGCTACTGCAGACGTAGCTTCTTTATATACATGCATTCCCCAAGATTTGGGAATAGAAGCAGTCACTTTATTCCTGGATCGAGATCATTCCTTAGTTAACGACCAACGTAGTTTTATCATTGAACTACTTAAATTCGCCACTACCCACAACTACTTCTGGTTTGACCAGAGGTTCTTTTTGCAAAAGCGTGGAGTGGCAATGGGCGCCAAGTTTGCCCCAAGCCTGGCGAATTTATTTATGGCCAAGTGGGAGGAGGATGTTGTCTATTCAGAGAGGAATCCCTCCCTGGTCTTATGGGCCAGGTATATAGACGACATCCTCCTCCTATGGGATGGCCCTCCAGAAACCCTTGAAGAATTTTTTTCTACATTAAATGATAACAACCGAGGTATCTCCCTTTCATTTGAATGGAGTACTACCAAGATCAATTTTCTTGATCTTGAGATTAGGTTGGAGTCCAGGGAATTTAAGTTTCAGACTCATTTTAAAACCACAGATCGTAACAGCTTCATCCCCATGGATAGCTGTCACCATAGGTCATGGCTTAAATCTGTGCCCCGCAGCCAGTTTTTACGTTTACGGAGGAACTGTAGTGATACTGACACATACCTGTCCCAAGCATCTATGCTCAAACATAGGTTCATTGAAAAGGGATATGACGAATCCTCTGTGAACGTAGAGATGCTAAATGTAGAGCAGATTGACCGGGAATCTCTTTTAACAGATAGACCTCTACGAGTTAGCGATAATTCTTTCCGTTACTCTATGCTTACAACTTATTCCAACCAACATAGAGATATAAAAAACATCTTTAAGCGTCATTGGAACGTGTTAAGAAAGGACAAAATCCTTGGACAAGTTTTACCGGAACAGGCTAGGATCATCTTTAAAGGTGCTCCTTCTTTGAGGAATAGTATCGCTCCAAATACGGTTGACCCCCCTGTGCGTCCCACCTTTTTTCAAAACATGGAGGGATACTTTCCATGTAAAAAATGCACAGTCTGTCAGTACAATTTGTGTGGGAGATGTAAAACTTTAGAATTTCAATCTACAGTGACCAATCAGAGTTATCCGATCAAACACTTTTGTACATGTGCTACCACCCACGTTGTCTATCTGATCACTTGCCCATGTGGGAAGCAGTATGTGGGTCGCACGACGCGTGCGTTTTCTGTGCGGGTAGGTGAGCACATAGCCAAGATTGTGGGAGGTGACACTAAACATACTGTACCTAGACATTATAGATCCTGTCACAGTCGGGATCCTAAGGGGTCGCAGTTCTTGATCATTGACAGATATATCCCGCCTTGGCGAGGGGGAGCCAAGACTAGAGGAGTATCCAGACTTGAAACCTACTGGATATATGAATTGCAATCCCACTCTCCCCAGGGTATGAATGTAGAGTGGGATATTAACGCATTCATTAACCAGTCTTAAAATTGATTCTATTCAATATATTATTATTGTTTTTTTTACCATTATGATATGAGTGTTTTCTGTAAACCTATATTCAATCTTGGCTCCTATAGGATGCATGTCCCTTTTTTTTCCCCTGATTTTCATCATAGGGGGTTAATTAAGACATTTTTATAATTTTAATTATTTTCCTATTACTGCCAAAATGTAATACAATTTAAATTACATAAAATTATTTATTTAGGTTTCTGACATGATGTGCACATTTTTTTGTCACTTATGTCATCTAACACCATATTGTTATTTTAATTGTAGGTTAATCCCTAATTTTTAACATACACACTGTGTCTATCACAATGGTGCGTTTTGGATTCAGCCTCCATTATGCTGTTTTTAAACCAATCCATTTTTTCTGTGCCTCTTGCTTCAATGTGCTTCCATAGTGTGGCTATTCAATATCATTTAGCCTGCTGTGGAGCACACAGCCTGGGATCCATTACGAGGCTTGGTGATGGGGTCATGTAACCGCAATCTACCAACAGGGGGAGAGAATGCTGATTCGTTCTCAATGTGCTTCCACAGTGTGGCTTTTTCATTATTTTTTAGCCTGCTGTGGAACACATAGCCCGGGATCCACTATGAGGCTTGGTAGTGCGGTCATGTGACCGCAATCTACCAATAGGGGGAAAATAATGTGGATTCGTTCTCATCCTCAGAACGAGGCTTGGTTTTAATATCATGTGATGTGCTGTGACATGCTGTTTGAGCTTGGAGTGCACATCTTTTTATCAATACAGGTGCCTGTGTTTTTATTTTTTCCTGCATGGCTAATTCTCCGCTTTATCAGAGCGGATGCCATTTTATGAGCTTATAGCTCTGTTCTTTGAGGTCTGGTTTGAATAATTACCCTCTCGATGTACTTCCTGTACTGAAAGAGAGGCTTGACCCGCACACCATATCCTCCATTGCAATTTACAGGAAGTGCCATGTTATTACCATCAGCTGCCTATGGGAGCCTTGATATGAGTGTGGGGACCTTTTGCTGTATATAAGGGTAAGTGTAGCATGATGACAGCACCCCAGATGATGTTCTTTTTGTAACGAAACATGTCGGGATGGACTACTGTTGTTCCTGCTACCCTTTTTCTATAAGCTCTATTGACCATTGCAAAATGTGAGTTTTTCTCTTTATAATAAATATCGATTTTTATTACGGAATTACGCTATGTACGCCTTGCCTTCTCTTTTTCATGCTTATCGGTTGGAGTACTGATATGCCCTCTGAGTGATCTGTTGAGAGTTGCTGCTTGCTGGGAAGTATTTTTGAATCATCTGTCTGAGGTTTGCCTTCATTGATACCGAATCGCATGACGTGTATGGTGTACCCGCTTCAGTATATCAACTTTAAAAAAGCTTGATTGGCCTAGTGGGTATATGCCTGTCTAGGTCCAATCGGTCCGGTAAGCCCCTTGTCATAAGCGGTGGTGGATTTTTCACTTTTTTATGCACTGGATTTTGTGTATCTGTTTTACTCAAAGAAACCGATTCACCGATTCATTCAAAACATTTATGGACTTTTGAATACCATTCATTCACATGTGGTGTTGCATGATTTAATCTTTATTGTATTATCATTATTTGTGTCATTATTAGCGCTACACTTTTCCACACATTTTCTATTAGCAATTTTTTGATCTCTCTTGCTGTGTTAGCGGCTTTTTGTATTTTAAGATAGCGCAGTATTTTTTCTTTTTCAATTATCTTAATTTAGTATATCCGTAATTTCAAGTATTTTTATTTATTTTTTTACACCTGGTGCAAAAAGCATCCACTGGTTTTAAAAATCATTACCAAGATAAAGAAAAAGAGCACAAATACAGAACTGTTGTCTGCAGTGATGAGCCAAACACCCCCCATTTTGGTACGTGTTCAAACACGCGAACACCATTAAAGTCTATGGGACACGAACATGAAAACTCAAAAGTGCTAATTTTAAAGGTTAATATGCAAGTTATTGTCATAAAAAGTGTTTGGGACCTGGGTCCTACCCCAGGGGACATGTATCAATGCAATTTTTTTTTAAACTGCCATTATTTTTGGAGCAGTGATTTTAATAATGCTTAAAGTGAAACAATAAAAGTGAAATATTCCTTTAAATTTCGTACCTGGGGGGTGTGTATAGTATGCCTGTAAAGTAGCGCATGTTTCCTGTGTTTACAACTGTCCCTGCACAAAATGTAATTTCTAAAGGAAAAAAAGTAATTTAAAACTACTCGCGGCTATTCATGAATTGTCGGGCCCTGGCAATACAGATCAAAGTCATTGAAAATATGGCAGGGACCCCCCCCCCAGTCCATTATCAGGCCCTTTGGGTCTGGTATGAATATAAAAAAAAAAAAACATTACAGCGATGTAATCCAGTCTGTCCAGCTTTGTAATTCTATGTCCCGCAGTGATCCAATGTCCAGTGATGCTTCAGTCTCCACTCCACAAGAAACCCCCATGATGCGTAAGAGGGGGCATGGTCACTCGTCCACATCATAGGGTAAGCCCCGGCTCTCTCCGGCAAGCGGGGCTTATCCAATGACTTGGGAGGGTGACCCCGACCTCCCAAGCCATTTTTAAAACTTTTTTTGCATTGATACATGTCCCTTGGGGCGGGACCCAGGTCCCCAAACACTTTTTATGACAATAACTTAATATTAGCATATTAACCTTTAAAATTAGCACTTTAGATTTCTCCCATAGACTTTTAGTCTCAATAGTTTTTTATTGAAGGTTTCATAAAGAAAATACATATGTAAGACATTCGTCTCGTTGCATGAAACAACAGATAGAACAGTAAACGGGATGGTACAACAATCAGGTAGTTGGTGGAGTGAGAGGATTACAGCATACACATCTGAGCAGGTAATGCAATCCGCGATACACAGTTCGGGAAATCAAACATATAACATAACATAACATATCCCAGAACGAAGTTTAACACAGTGTTCCAAGGTGGACCTAGATGCAAACACTTATGATATGAGATGAGAGGAGAAAAGGGCCCCCCCCGGACACCCCCATAGGGAGCTTAACTGTGTCCTTAAGAGGGCGCCCCTCCCCCCTAAGTCTGACCTTGGATATCCACATATGTGTCACATATCAAATCAAAGATAAGAATCAAACGATTTAGCTAGACCAGGAGAGGCAGTCCAGTCAGTCCACTGTTGCCAGTTCCGGAGGTTTCCCGTTTTGTCACGGTGTCGTAACGTAAGTGTCGTTTCATGTGTAAAGTGTGTATGGGTAGTATGGATCACATCTTGAAGATCAGGGGGGTCTGGGTCTTTCCATTTCCTAGTGATACTGAGTCGTGCGGCCAAGAGTATATGCAGTATGACATTCCTCGTTGGATTAGGGAAGCGTTCTATAGTCAAGGATAGCAATGCTAAGGCTGGATGTTTGTCTACGTTCAGTTTGGTAACATCAGAGATCAGTTGAAACACTTGTCGCCAAAATAGGGCAAGCTTGGGGCAGTCCCATAGAATATGCAGCAAGTCACCTTTTTTCCCACACTTCCTCCAACAAGCATTCTCAGCTGAAGGGTTAAATTTGGACAACTTGTCAGGGGTTAGATACCAACGATACGTAATCTTATATGCAAGCTCCCAAAGTGTGGAGCAGCACGTGGCCCTGTAGGTGGAGTGGCAGGCCTTTTCCCATTGAGCTAGCGTGAAGTGTTGTCCCAGATCGTTCTCCCATCTGGTCAACGCAGTAGAGCTAGTGAATTTCGTTTTAGAGCGAAGTAACTGATAAAACATAGATATACCCTTTTGGTGAACCTTCGATTTCTCCCATAGACTTTTAAAGGGTGTTCCACGGCTTATCGAATTTGCCACGAACACCCCAAATGGGCTAACAGCCAATGTTTGAGTCAAACTTATGTTCGACTCGAACTTAAAGCTCATCCCTAATCAGAATATCAGAATATGCAATTTTATTCATAAAGTGAAATGCAATACCTGATTAATTACCTTTCACACAGACTCTACTTGTGGATATTTACATGTTTGTGAAAGAAAGGTACAAAAGTGCGCAACAAGTGTAAATAATGTCCATGTAAACACCAACAAATTATTTATAAAAAAAAAGCAGAACCAAAAAACGCAGATCCAAAAAAAATTCAAATAATTGCAAATGTAGAACTGGTAGCGAGATTGCTGTGTTCCAGATTTAAGCTCCAACCCCTGTGCTCTCAGAAAGTACAACGTGCATATTAAAGTGCTTCACCCAAAGTGACAATCAACCGGATTTAAGCGGCCATAATTGACCTTCAGGCATATAAACATTCTTTCAGGATCCTTCTTAATACAATCTCTCCCAAATAGGACCAATTTCCAATAAATGCAACACAAATGGCTCCTTAGTGAAAAAACTGTGTGTTCCAATCATTTAATCTGGAAAGATTCAAAACAGCTCCACTGCAATGAGCCACAAAAACAGGGATAGTGTAATACCGTTTTTATTTAAAAACTTTGCAGGGTAAAACAGTTTTCTAGATGATGCGAGACACGCAAAATGCATATAAATTTGACGCAGCACGCCTTCACACTCGAGCGATGTGTTTGTAAGTTTTAAACAGCTTAGGTGCATGCCGGGGTGTATATTGCTCACTGTGAAAAACCTGGCCGCTGCCTTCATTCATACTGTAGCTGTGTGTGTATTACACTATCCCCATTTTTGTGGCTCATTGCGGTGAAGCCGTTTTAACATTTTCCAGATTGAAGGATTGGAACACACAGTTTTTTCACTAAGGAGCCATTTGTGTTGGATTTATTGGTAATTGATCCTTTTTGGGAGAGATTGTATTAAGAAGGATCCTAAGAGAATCTTTAGGCCGCGTACACACAATCGGTTAAACCGATGAGAATGGTCTGATGGACCGTTTTCATCAGTCAAAACCGATCGTGTGTGGGCGCCATCGGTTATTTAACCATTGGTTAAAAAATGTAATTTAACCAAAAATCCACGTATGCTCAGAATCAAGTTGAAGCATGCTTGGAAGTATTGAACTTTTTTTCTGCACGTCGTTGTCTTTTACATCACCGCATTCTGACACAATCGTTTTTTTTTTACCGATGGTGTGTAGGCGGGACGGACCATCAGTCAGCTTCATCGGTTAACCGATGAAGCTGGTCCATCAGACCGTTCTCATCAAATGGACTAATCGTGTGTACGCGGCATTATATTCCTGAAGGTCAATTATGGCCAATTAAAACTGGTGAGCGCATTTTGATTGTCACTTCGGGTGAAGCACTTTAATATGCACTTTCTGAGAGCATGGGGGTTGGAGCTTAAATCTGGAACACACCAATCTCGCTACCAGTTCTACATTTGCAATTATTTTATTTTTATTTTTTTTGGATCTGCCTTTTATGGTTCTGCGTTTTTCTTTTATATAAATAATTTATTGGTGTTTATGGACATTATTTACACTTGTTGTGCCCTTTTGTATGTTCCTTTCACAGTTGTATTAGTCACTCACTAATTTTTGGAGCTGCACTTAGTGTATTTTTTATTGATCATTTTTACTATTTTCACTATTATTGGCGCCATTTTCCACATTTTTTCTATATTTACTTGTTTGTACATTAAGTAAAATAGCTAAGACGTCATGTATTAATTTTAGTAGGGATATCTGTACTTACTATATACTGTACTATATTTTTGTCTTCCACTACTACATTAATATGTACTGTACATGTTGCAGGGCTAAAAAAAGAATAAAACAAGAAAAAAAAAGGTTAGTGCCAGTACTGTTATTGCATCAAAGAGATTGTGGACTAAAATGTTAGAAGGGTCCATTTACTACTGACAACATCTGGCATAGAACTTTGTATATAAAGAAAGCCATTCATTGTATATATCATCAAAGGAAAATTTAACAAAACAACAATGGGATCACATGCACCATAAAAAACCCAAATATGCATAGAGTAATAAACACACCACAAACCAAATATATTTATAAAATATTTATTCATTCCACACATATTGGTCCATATATTTATCATCATATATGACTATCATAAATATATATATATATATATATATTTTTTTGGAATAATATTGGCCACGGCCTGATTCACTGGTTTCTTAAAATCCATTGTTATCACATCAAACTTTATTTTATAACTTCAATTCCTAGTCAACCAAATTCAATACCATAATTCAGCCCAGCCACTAATGCCGCGTACACACGGTCGTTTTTTGCGATGAAAAAAAACGTAGTTTTTTAAAACGTCATTTAAAATGATCGTGTGTGGGCAAAACGTTGTTTTTTGTCTTAAAAAAAACGACCAAAAAAAAATTCCAACATGCTTGAATTTTTTGTGTCGTTTTTCAAAACAGTTTTTTGTTTCACAAAAAGTCACCGTGTGTAGCAAAAACGTTGTTTAAAACGACGTTTTTCAACCCTCGCATGCCCAGAAGCTAGTTATGAAGCGAGCTTCAATGGAAAAGAGTGGTGAACGTAACCTCGCTTTTTGTGAAAAAAACGATGGTGTGTATGCAACATCGTCTTTGAAAAGTGACGTTTCAAAAACGTTGTTTTTTACTTCACAGAAAACATCGTTTTTTTTCATCACAAAAAATGATCGTGTGTACGCGGCATTAGGCTGCGTACACACGATCGAACATGTCCGCTGAAACTGGTCCGCAGACCAGTTTCAGCGGATATGTTCGATCGTGTGTACGGCCTATCGGACCGTTTTCCAGCAGACAAATGTTTTCAAGCTTGCTTTGAAACCTGTCCGCTGGAAACCTGTCCGCCGGACAGGTTCGATGGTTAGTACACAAACCATCGGACCAAAATACCCCACATGCGCAGAATCAAGTCGACACATGCTTGAAGCATTGAGCTTCGTTTTTTCATCACGTCGTTGTGTTCTACGTCACCGCGTACTGGTCAAGGGGATTTTGGTCCGATGGTGTGTACGCACATCAGACCAACAGACAATTCAGCCTTGTCCGATGAAAACGGTCCATCGGACATGTTTCCTCGGACATGTCTGATCGTGTGTACAGGGCCTAAGACTCGAGCAGATCCATCATTAACCATCAAATCTTATCTCGAATCTCCCCTCTGGCAACTTCTACCAAAGTGAGCCACCACGTGAATCGGCCGTGATGGGAGGGGGGGGTGTAGGTCGCGGAGCTCTTCCTGCTGCATCCGTTGATTAGGTGGCACTGATCCAAGCTGACCCAGTCCCTTAAATAGGCTAAGGCTGGCTTTCCAGAATTTTCCTAGCTGTCATCTGACTATTGTGTCCAATACCTATTTGACCTCACAACCTTCCTAACCTTACCTGACCACCTGACCTACCTAGCCAATTCTTATTCCAGCTGTTACCCTTCCAGAACCATCCCTTTAATCTGACCTTAAGTAAACCACTGACCTCTCCGTACTCCCTGACACCTGATCTAGCTTACCCAATCACTAACCTATACTCAATAGAAAACCCCATACATGACTATACTCTTGCTGCTGCAGTGATTCCATAGGGAAAGGAGGGCCTATTAATGGCTCCCCCTTTCCTTTCCCATGGATATCAAATTCAACAAACTTTTCTAAATATTCCCTAGAAATGTAATTTAGAGTCAGATAGAAATATATTATTATTTATTATTTATTTATGTTATAAAATGTTTTTAAACTCAGTACATGAAATATAGAATAGTCCTTTATGTTGCAAGATTAAGTTTTTTGAAAAAAAAGGTTTAAGATGGTGTCTTATTAATGTAGCTGATGATTGAGCCTATTATCTTAAACATGACTAATCCAGGGAATAATTAAAGTCGAGAGATGAAAAATAATGAAGAAGACTGAAAGAATAAACACAAAGCGATAAAGGTGGGGGAATGCATTTGGGGGCTGACACTGTTGATAACTCAAAAGGCAGTAAAAATGTGTGGGTAAGTAATATTTGATAAAGGTCTCCATTTTTTAGGCAGTGTATCTATTTGTTTTATTGTCATTTTTTCATTCATCCAAGTTATGTGTTGTTTTGTTGTTGTTGACTCATGTTATGCATTTTTTTTTTACTTTTATGAAAGTTGAAGAAGTGTCTAACTATTCTTAAAAAATGCTTCTGCCTTTTTTTCCTCCTCCTCCCCTTCTACCATATCTGTCTAACTTGTATAAAAAAAGATGTGTGCACTTACCTATTTTAATCCATTCCATCCCAGTTCCATGTGAACATGCAGCACTGGCTCAGGGAGAACTCAACAGTGACTGGGAATTCTAGGAGCTGTGACATCACCCATAGGCTCCCACAGCCCAGGCACTGCCAGTGCTTCATCCTCTACCCAGCAGCAAATCACAAATAGTTATGTATACATTTTTTTTTATACAGATTAGGCAGGATAGGTAGGAGAAGGGGCGAGGGAGCATTTTTAAAAATAGTTAGACTTATTCCACTTAAAAGTAATAAATGTTCATAAGTTTGTTCTTTAAAAAAAATATATATTAGAACATTTGTCATAGTGTAATAATGGTGTAATAATGTCTTTGACACAAGGCTTTTTGCCATTGCTTTTTGCCATGGAGTGTAAAACATAGGGAGTGGAGACCACAAGCAAACTTAGCTATTCACACCAGTTTCAGATTTGCCCCCTGGTCTCCTCCCCAATGGCAATACTATGTTTGTCTGTTTTGCACTATATCCATGTAAAATCTGTATGAGGCTTTCAAAACTGATGAAAAAAACAAAAACAACAAGGGAATTAATCAAGGGCTGTGGGAATGTTTTATACATTTGAGTGGCATGGCAGGAGACTATTGTCTTTATACAGGGCCGATCCGCCCTATAGGCTCACTATGCAAGCCGCTTAGGGCCCCGTAAAGCTACGGAGGGCCCCCCAAATTACTAGAGGCGCCACCTGGCCCCGCCACTTCTTAACTTTAATCTTTAATTTGACACATCACTGTTGGCAGCGTCCCCCCCTCTGCTTCTCAACTTTAATGTAACATTTAATTTTGCTTAGGGCCCCAGGAAGGTCAGGATCGTCACTGTCTTTATAGCTAGTAAGATATCTGCTGATTTTTTTTTTTTAAAGTCAGCAGCTACAAATACTGCAGCTGCTGACTTTTAATATCGGCACACTTACCTGTCCTGGAGTCCAGCGCCCTCCACAGCAGAGAACGAGTGATCGCTCGTCACTCTGCTGCCTCCGCCATCCTCGGTGAGGGAACCAGGAAGTGAAGCGCTCCTGCTTCACTGCCAGTGACGCGTCATATTCGGCTCCCCCATCACAGACTGCTCCGGAAGTGCTGTGGTGGCCAACTGCGCATGCGCGATGCGTTCCAAACGCATCTGCGATGCGTTCCAATGCATTTACGACACTGCACACCAGTGAAGCCGTCATTCAGAGCGAAGTGGACTTAGGGGAAAGTGGCCAGTCGGCCTCACGTCCTCGCTTTGCTCGGACGGCTCGCTCCGCTCGCTCGGCCTCCTGGCTCTTTTTTTAACATCCTCCAATTCACGGGGATGTTAAGGAAAGAGCCTGGATGCTGAACGAGGTTTCGCTGGTGTGCACTGCCGAAAATGCATTGGAGCGCATTGTAGATGTGTTTGGAACGCATCGCGCATGCGCAGTTGGCCACCACAGCACTTCAGGAGTAGTCTGTGATGGGGAGCGGAGTATGACGATACACCGGTTCCTTATGGCACATGCGCGAGTAGCGCTGCACCTGCTGACTGGCTCCCACTGTGCTCTGGGAGCCGAGTGTTCCCAGCACACAATGGGGGGGGAGGGCGGGAGGTGTCGTCCTGCCCACAGACTGTAGCTGGAAGTGGGTGCAAATACCTGTCTTTAGACAGGTATCTGCACCCCCTCCCCCTGAAAGGTGTCAAATGTGACACCAGAGGGAGGAGGGTTACAATCAGTGGGAGTTCCACTTTAGGGTGGAGCTCCCCTTTAAGTCTGGAGATGTTGTAACATTTGCTTATTAGAATTTACAGTGCCTTGAAAAAGTATTCCTGCCCCTTGAAATTTTCCACATTTTGTCATGTGACAACCAAAAAACGTAAATGTATTTTATTGCCATTTTTTTATGTGAAAGAACAACACAAAGTGACACATAATTGTGAAGTGGAAGGAAAATGATACATGGTTTTACCAATTTTTTACAAATAAATATGTGAAAAGTGTGGTGTGCATTTGTATTCAGCCCCACTGAGTCAATACTTTCTAGAACCACCTTTCGCTGCAGTTACAGTTGCAAATCTTTTTGAGGATGTCGCTACTAGCTCTGCACATCTAGAGAGTGACATTTTTGCCCATTCTTCCTTACAAAAGAGCTCAAGCTCTGTCAGATTGGATGAAGTGCGTCTGTGAACAGCAATTTTCAAGTCTTGCCACAGATTATCAATTGGATATTGGTCTGGATTTTGACTGGGCCATTCTAACACATGAATATGCTTTGTTTTAACCATCCCATTGAGGCTCTGGCTGTATGTTTAGGAAGGTTGTCCTTCTGGAAGGTGAACCAGTCTTTTGCCAACTCTAAGGCCTCGTACACACGATCGGACATATCCGATGAAAACGGTCCGCGGACCATTTCCATTGGATATGTCCGATAGGGAGTTTGATCCGATGGCGTGTACACACCATCGGATCAAATTCCCCGCCGCCGGACGGCGCGGTGACGTGGCGGTGACGCGGCGGTGACGTTGACGCCGCCACGTCACCGCCACGTCACCGCACCAGGAAGTTAAACACTTCCGCGCATGCGCCGAATCCATTCGGCGGCGGCGCGGCGGCGGTGGGGGACGACATGTCTGCTGGTAAGTGTACTAACCAGCAGACATGTCAGGCGTACAGATTCCCACCGGATAGATTTCAAAGCATGCTTTGAAATCTGTCGGGTGGAGAAATCTGTCCGCTAGCCCATACACACGAGCGGAGATGTCTGCTGAAACGGCCCATCGGACCGTTTTCAGCGGACATATCCCCTCGTGTGTACGAGGCCTAACAGGTTTTCTTCTAAGATTTCCCTGTATTTGGCTCCTTCCATCTTTACATCAACCCTGACCAGCTTCTCTGTACCTGCTGAAGAAAAGCATCCCCACAACATGATTTTTCCACCACCATGTTTCATGTGTTCAGGGTGATGTACAGTGTTAGGCCTTGTACACACGAGGGAATAAATCCGCTGAACATGGTCCGACGGACCATTTCAGCCGAAAAATCCGCTCGTGTGTAGGGGCAAACGGACCGTTCTGGCCGGATTCCTCCGGCGGAAAAATTCCAAAGCATGCTTTGGAATTTTTCCGCCGGAGAGCTGTCCGTCAGATGTGTCCGCTGGTTAGTACGGCAAACCAGCGGACATATCTGCCCGCACATGCGTCGTATCCTGTGATACCGCTTCCTGGAGCGGTGACGTGGTGGTGATGTGGCGGCGTCAACATCACCGCCGCGTCACCGCGCTGTCCGCCGGCGGGGAATTTGATCCGGTGGTGTGTACAACCATCGGATCAAAGCAATCCGGCGGACAGATCCGATGGGAACGGTCCGTCGGACCGTTCCCATCGGATATATTCCCTCGTGTGTACAAGGCCTTAGTTTTCTGACACAATTAGTGTTTTGCTTTTAGGCCAAAAAAATCAATTGTGATATCATGTGACCAGAGCACCTGCATATTTGCAGTGTCCCCCACATGGCTTCTCGCAAAATGCAAACAGAAGTTATTATGGCTTTCTTTTAACAATGGCTTTCTTCTTGACACTCTTCCATAAAGGCTGGATTTGTGGAGTGCACAAATAATATTTGTTCTGTGGACAGATTCTTCCACCTGAGCTGTGGGTCTCTGCAGCTCCTCCAGAGGTACCATGGGCCTCTTGGCTGCTTCTCTGATTAATGCTCTCCTTACTCAGCCTGTCAGTTTTGGTGCACTGTGCACCATGTGCTTGGACCTTGAAGAGGGTACACCCCAAAAGCTTGTCCTAAAAAATTGTATGTTAGTGCAAATAAAAAAAAAAATCAGACAGCACTTAATTGTTTCTATTGCGAGTGTACTGCAATCACTCAAACAAGAGGCTACAAGTTGAAATGGAAAGGTAATTTTCAACATTAAATTACAATATGGCTTGTGTAGCTAATGCATATGCTGTATAGGGCCAGATTCAGGTAAAGTTATGCCGGTGTATCAGTGATATGCCGGCATAACTCACACTTTGCGCCGGCTTATCTGTTTTCTGTATGCAGAAAACCAGATACGCCGGTTTGCTGCAAAGATCCGACAGGCGTAATTGTATTACACCGTCGGATCTTAAATGCAGTTTTAAAATGGCCGCCGGGGGCGTTCTCGCTGATTTACGCCGAGAATATGTAAATCAGCGAGATACGCCAATTCACGAACGTACGCGGGCCCGACAGAGTCACTTAATGCCGTTTACGTAAGGGTTTTCCCGGCATAAAGATAAAGCTGCCCAAAACAGGCGCATTCTATGTTAAGTATGAACGTTGTGACCTCGTCGTATTGGACGTAAGTTACGTCATTTGCGTAAGTCGATTCAGAATGGGGCTGGCGTAAGTTACGTTTACATCGCTTTCATTGACAAGTAGCCACGAGATTTGGAGCATGCGCCCAATTTACACTACACCACCGCAACTTAACATGCACTTGCGTGTAAAGTTGCGGCGGCGTAACGTAAATAGGAAAAGTTACGCCGCTGCAAAGAAACGCTCGCCATCCTGAATCTGGCCCATCGTTTTTTTTTTTCATTTGTTATATTTTTTTCCACAAAAGTGGGAATAACCTTTAAATAACCTTTAATAGATTAGGTGAGTGGGCCACACTGGGATTCATTATTTTAACAATATCTTTAACAAGTGTCCATAGTAAATCCTGGATCTATGCCTATTGCTTGTTAACTCACTCATAAGGGGAAATAGGTGGTCACATGGTGGACAGTGGACAGTGAATGAGGGGAGAAGATCCCCTGCTCACTTTCACAAAGCAGGGGTGATGGGAGGTGGGCCTTTAAAAATGCATCAAGTTCCTCATCTAGTAACTTCAGAATTGCGAGTTTGACTTCTAAGAAATATACTTGAGAGAATGTTAAAAGACTGCATACGAGCATGTGTGCTGGAAAATAATATATTAAGCTATAGCCAACATGGATTTATGAAAGACAGATGTTGTTAACTGGATGTAATTTTTCATAAAGAAGTAAACAGAAACACAGACACAGGGATTCTATGGTTGTGGTATACTTGGACTGTTATAAATGGTTCTCAAAAAGAAAAATGTTATTAAGCACATGTCTAGAGTTGAGCGGACACCTGGATGTTCGGGTTCGGTGGGTTCGGCCAAACTTCGGAAAAAAGTCTGGGTTCGGGACCCGAACTTGACCCGGACCCGAACCCCATTGAAGTCAATGGGGACCCAACATTTTGACTACTAAAATGTCTCTAAAAAAAGGGAAAGGGCTAGCGAGCTGCAAATGGCAGCAACATGTTGATAAGAGCATGGCAAGTACTCTGCAATAAAATACGGATAGGGAAATAACTTAAAATAACATATAATACATTAAAAAAAATTTTGACAAGCAGGAACGTTTCCCAATGATGGGACACTATTCCTACCACTGATACCAATGATGAGGCACTATTTCTCCCACTGACACAAATGATGGGACACTATTCCTCCCAATGATACCAATGATGGGAGACTATTCCTCCCAGTGATACCAATGATTTGGCACTATTTCTCCCACTGACACAAATGATGGGGCACTATCCCTGCCAATGATACCAATGATGGGATACTATTCCTCCCACTGATACCAATGATGCGGCACTATTTCTCCCACTGACACAAATGATGGGACACTATTCCTGCCAATAATACCAATGATGGGACACTACTCCTCCCACTGATACCAATGATGCGGCACTATTTCTCCCACTGACACAAATGATGGGACACTATTCCTGCCAATGATACCAATGATGGGACACTATTCCTCCCACTGATACCAATGATGCGGCACTATTTCTCCCACTGACACTCATGATGGGACACTATTCCTCCCAATGATACCAATGATGGGGCACTATTTCTGCCAATGATACCAATGATGGGACACTATTCCTCCCACTGATACCAATGATGCGGTGCTATTTCTCCCACTGACACAAATGATGGGGCACTATTCCTGCCAATGATGCCAATGATACCAATGATGGGACAGATATTCTGGTGCAATTAGATTTGTTAAGTAGGACTGACTCCTAACTAATTCTCTCCCTATAAGCACAATCAGGAACCTTTCCCTACAGTAGCTAATGCAGAGTATGTTACAGGAACATATGCAGTGCTGGTGCAATATGCAGAGTATCTGACAGGAACATATGCATTGCTGGTGCAATATGCAGAGTATCTGACAGGAACATATGCATTGCTGGTGCAATATGCAGAGTATCTGACAGGAACATATGCAGTGCTGGCGCAATATGCAGAGTATCTGACAGGAACATATGCATTGCTGGTGCAATATGCAGAGTATCTCACAGGAACATATGCATTGCTGGTGCAATAGGTAGAGTATCTGACAGGAACTTATGCAGTGCTGGTGCAATATGCAGAGTATCTCACAGGAACATATGCATTGCTGGTGCAATATGCAGAGTATTTGACAGAAACATATGCAGCGCTGCTGCAATTAGATTTGTCAAGTAGGACTGACTCCTAACTAATTCTTTCCCTATAAGCACAATCAGGAACCTTTCCCTAATGTAACTAATGCTATGTAGATCGATCGCTGAGTATTGTAATTCGATTTTTGAAGCAGGAAAATCCTATCTAAATCTGTCCTGAGAGCAGCTGCAGCCTTTCCCTACCCTAGCTAAAGCAAAGTGACGAGCTGTGCTGTGTGCCTCTAGCTTGGTCACATGTTCGGTCACATGCTCGGTCACATGCTTCACTGGCCAATCACAGCCATGCCATTAGTAGGCATGGCTGTGATGGCTTCTAGGTCACACAGGTAAAAGAAATGCTGGTTGGCTGCCCTGCAGCGCGCCGTTACATAGCCAAACTCCGAACCCAAACTTTCAGCAAATTATTTGGGTTCGGGTTTGGGTCCAAAAAAAAACAAAGTTCGGTACGAACCCGAACTTTACAGTTCGGGTTCGCTCAACCCTACACATGTCTTTAATACATGCTAATTTTTCCATGTTTTATTGGAAAGATTTGCCCTCCTCGTCATAGTGATTATAGTTTTATCTGACAAGAAGTGAGGGAAGATCTGCAATAGAGACCTGACAAAGTCCACAAATATTGGATGAAACATGTCAGTGATCCAAGCCCTGGCCAATACCCATGTGGGTAAGGTAAATGAGATCAACCAGCTTAGCAGTGTGGGGCCTCCATTAGATATTAACCCAGTCTGTAAGAACATTGAAGTAGGTGAATATTTCAGTAAATGCGAGGCAAAGACTTGGAATAAAAATGGGTTCCAGGGGAGGGAGGGCTTTAAAGAAAGGTTTAGCAACATCTGTAGTAACAAGGTCAAAAGAGGGGAGTGTTGAATGTGGTGATTGGCATGGTATGTTAAATGAGCAAGATACCTGTACACTGGAGATCTGCATCTAGTTTGTTTTTAGAATCTTCCTTTCTCTACTGCATCTTCTCATCTCCTCTAAAACATGCACTGGCCGCCCCCATAAATAGTAATCCCGTTTTTTGTAGAAAATAACAATCCCACCTGGGGGTACATTTCAGAGATGTAGCAAACGTTGGAGCAAATTCATACCTTTTATTGCTCTGTAGAGATGTTTGTTTCATTATGTCCTTGGCTGAATGAATCTGAATGGGAAGGTCTGATTTTTTTTAATCAGATGGGTGCACTTCCATTGTTCTCATAAGAAAAGCTACAGGGTCTTCACCCCTTTAGAAGTATTTACTCTTGAGAAATAACTCACCAAAATTGCATATAAATATTTTTTATTTACCCTATTTTTTGACTAAAGTGGAGTTACCCTTTAAAAAAGCTCTCATTGGATCCCAACAGTCAGAGCAATGTTTGACCCATGTATCTCCAAACTTCTAGAATGCCTAGTCTACAAACATCTGAGGTCTTACCTCTCTAATAACAACCTTCTGGACCCCTTACAATCTGGCTTTGGACTGCAACACTCCACAAAAACTGCCCTACTAAACCTCACTAACAACTTACTGACTGCAACTCAGTACTCTGATGCCTTTGATTTAGTTGACCACCAACTACTTAAACTTAAAAAATGTCACTGTTTGGCCACCAAGACTTTGCTTTTTTTCTGTTTTTCCCTCAATATACTGTATGCCACTTTTTTTTTTTAAAAAAACCCTTGTTCTTGTGTACTAGCTTTGTGAATTGAGCCTACTAAGTCTGTTGGTAGATCCTAAGAAGCTGATACCTTGCATGTTTCTAAGTGATTTGGGCAAAGGCTTAGTGGCAAGGCAGCCTTTTCCAGAAATTGGCCTCAGTATAAGTCAAATTGTCACTTAAAGCGGAGGTCCACCCAAAAGTGAACCTCCGCTTTTCGTAACCCTCCCCCATCCGGTGTCACATTTGAGACCTTTCAGGGGGGAGTGGGTGCAGATACCTGTATAAAACAGGTATTTGCACCACTTCCAGGTATAGACTCCCATGGGAGTTTGGCCCCTCTGCGTCACCCCCCCCCCGTTGTGTTCTGGGAAACACTCGACTCCCAGAACACAGCTGGGACCAGTGGGAACTGCACAGCGCGACTCGTAGGGAACCGGGCAGTGAAGCCGCAGCGCTTCACTTCCCAATTCCCTTACCGAAGATGGCGGCGGGGGAAGACGAGAGCCGAGCTACCGCTCGGCTTCGGCTGCCGACGTTGCGGGCAACTTGGACAGGTAAGTGTTAATTTTTTTAAAGTCAGCAGCTGCTGTATTTGTATTTGTTTACATTTGTAAGAAGAAAAGAAGTACAAATAAACTATTAAATAGTCAGTCAACTGCATATGAAAATACCTATGGATGTAGACCTTAAACTGTAAAAATGGGCAATTGGGAATAAATAACTGAAATCCAGCCTTACATAGTTCATGTCCATGTAAGTATACTAGGCAATTTCTAACTGAACTGTGCAATGAATACCATATCCTCCACTAGACACTTTTAAGAATGCTAGTATATTTCAGTAAATCCATGAAATAAGAGTTTTTCTCATTCAATAAAATTCTACTTTTAACTAGTTTATGTAAAATACCTTTGTTTGTGTTTTATCCTCATAGCATGATTTACTGCAAAAGACACTCTTTCACATTCTGTTTCAATCATTATGATGGATGTCACATAAAACAGATTTGTAAAATATAAAAGCACAGCAGGGGAAGTCAGTAGGATGTTAGATTTAGTAGAAAATGGTATTATCACCAGAAGAGTCCAGTGCACTTTTACAAAGTGTTATTTTAGTTGTATTCAAGATATGTATGCGTAGAGCATTTTAAGAAGGCTCTACAACTATATGACTATAATGAGATTTGTTATAGTTCTCTTACTTTTTCTTCTATATGTCTCTTTTCATATACTAAAGCGTGTGTGTTTTTGTGTATAGATACAGATTCATACATGAATTAATGCCAGTGGATTAGTGTGACTGCCAGACAACTAGCATTTTTTATTGTTTAATTATTCTTTATTATGACTTTTTAAGAATAATAATAATATCATACAATCACATATACCCAATTCAATACCCACAGTTGATCCAGAGGAAGTAAAAAAAAAACAGCAAAGCATGATCCAATTTGCTACAGCAGCGGAAAAAAATCCTTCCTGATCCCCCATGAGGCAATCGGATGTTCCCCTGATCAACTTTAACTATAAATTACCTTTACTTTACCTATAAATGTTAGTACCCAGTTAGATTATGTACAAATATGTTACAAAGTTATGCCGTGTAGACACGATCAGGCTTTTGCCCGGCCAAAAGCACATCGGAATTCCGACGGAATTCCATCGGAGTAAGATAGAACATGTTCTATATTTAACCACTTGCGGCCCCGCTCATAGTCAATTGACGGCAGCTTAGGGGATCTGAATATCCAAGCTGTCGTCAATTGACGGCATAGTTTTCTCTGGCCACTGGGGGGCGCAATGTCCGCCAGGTACCCGCTGATCGGCAGTTTTAGAGCAGGGACGTGAAGCTCTGTGTGTAAACACAGAGCTCCACGTCCTGTCAGTGAGAGGAGACAGATGCTGTTTCTCTTGTACATAGGGAGACAGCATCGGTCACCTCCCCCAGTCACCCCCCTCCCCCCACACAGTTAGAACACACCCAGGACTCACATTTAACCCCTTCCTCACCCCCTAGTGTTAACACCTTCATTGCCAGTCACATTTATACAGTAATTAGTGCGTTTTTATAGCACTGATCGCTGTATAAATGTGAATGGTCCCAAAAATGTGTCAAAAGTGTCCGATGTGTCCGTCGCAATATCGCAGTCCTGACAAAATTCGCAGATCGCCGTATTACTAGTAAAAAAAAATAAAAAATATTGTCAGAATTCTATCCCTTATTTCCTAGCCACTATAACCTTTGCGCAAACCAATTACTATACGCTTATTGTGATTGTTTTTTTTACCAAAAATATGTAGAATACATATCGGCCTAAACTGAGAAAAAAATATATTTTTTTTTTTAAAAATTGGATTTTTATTATAGCAAAAAGTAAAAAAATATTCTGTGTTTTTTTTCAAAAATGTCGCTCTTTTTTGTTTATAAAAAAAAAACGCAGAGGCGATCAAATACCACCAAAAGAAAGCTCTATTTGTGGGGAAAAAAGGACGTCAATTTTGTTTGTAAGGCACGTCGCACGATCGCGCAATTTTAATTTAAAGCGACGCAGTGCTGAAAGCTGAAATTTCGCCTGGGCAGGAAGGGGGTATATGTGCCCAGTAAGCAAATGGTTAAACTCTGATGGAATTTCTCCGATCGGGCATAAACACGGTCAGAATTTCCTATGGAAAAAGTCAGTCTGACTTTTTCCATCGGAAATTACGATCGTGTATACGGGGCTTTAGAGTATATTCATTTCACATGAATTGTACAATGGGTGTTAACAAAAGGTAGACATTTAACAATCAGAATTCTATAAGTAAGGTGAAGAAAAGTTACATACCATCTTTCAGGTTGGAGAGAGTGGTATTAGCACAGATATGTGTAAGTGGTGTTAACTTTGTATGGGGTTGGGCTGGAAAAGTAGAGAAAATGGGTACGGAAAGAAATTGTTGGTGGTGTTGGTGTTGGTGGAGTAGGAGGGAATGTCAGACGAAGAGCTGAACTAGAAAACATTATATCAACAACAACAGGAAGCTTTAGACAGGGCATTATGGATTGCATAACCAAATAGATGATAACGAGTGACCTTTCTTGTAAGGTTTGTTTTTTAAAGCTATTATCTTCTCCATAGAGCATTGCAGGTGTAGGTAATTTACAGTATTACATTCAGTGCTCCTGGAAAATACACTTTTTTTGCAGAGCCTTGTAATATTTAGTTTAGTGGCCAGTAAAACGGGAATAAATAACCCTTCTAAATGTAGAAGGAACCTTGTCTATGTAATGTTGGCCATACACTTTTAAAATTCCATAATAATTTTCCACTCAGCATAGACAACTTTTACATTTTGTTGAGGCAGGTGGTGCTGTCAAGGCCACCTATGGCTCTCATTTCCACCAATTAAACAGGAGTTAGCTAAAAATCCAGCTGTGTATGGCTAACTTAAAAGATATAGTTCAGGTGTAAATGCTACAGGGGTCAAATCAAGTTTACATATTAGACAGAATATTGTAATTCAGTAGCACAATGATGTTTTACAATACTAAAGCATATGGAGTAGTGATCTGGTGGAAACACAGAGGGCCAGATCCACAAAGAATTACCAGATACGCCGCCGTAATTTAAAATTCCCTCCAGCGTATCTTTGTTTTGTATCCACAATACAAGATACGCCGGAATTACGCTAAGATACGACTGGCGTAACGTTATTACACCGTTGTATCTTAGTTGCATACTTACGCTGGACGCTAGGGGCGCTTCCGTAATTTTCCGCGTTGAATATGCAAATGAGTGAGTTAAGGCAGTTCACGAACGTACGAGCGGCTGGCGCATTCCTTTTACGTTGTTTGCGTAAGCGTATGTCCGGTGTAAAGTTACCCCTGCTATATAGAGGCATACACCATGTTAAGTATGGACGTCGGGCCAGCGTCGAATTTTCCGTCGTTCACGTCGTTTGCGTAAACCGTTCGCGAATAGTGATTTGCGTAAGTTACGTTCACGTCGTTTTCATTGACTATTTGCGACATGATTTCACGCATGCGCACTGGGATATGTCCACGGCCGGCGCATGCACAGTTAAAAAAATATTTAATTTACATCGGGTTACGATTAATTTAAATAAAACATGCCCACATCTTCCCAATTTGAATAAGATGTGCGTACGCCGGCCCATTTACGCCACGCCGCCGTAAGTTAGGACGCAAGTGCTTTGTGAATACGGCACTTGCCATTCTAAGTTACGGCGGCGTATCGTAAATGATATACGTTACGCCCGACAGAAACTTAAGCCGGGCTTCGTGGATCTGGCCCAAAGTCTTCAGCAATATTTTATTAGCTGGTAGGGTATCATATACCATATTTGTATCACATGCTGTACACGCCCCCCAATTATTAGCATAATGAGATCCTTTGTAGGTTATATGAATAGCTCTCCTCCATTCAGGTTCCGAGAACTGTTTGTTTGGTTCTATTTCTCATATAAATATTGTGGTTGTTTTGATAAAGGTGTTGTAGTTTATAATGTCACAAAATAGGGTAATTACTTTAATGTAGTGTTTTTTTAGAAAATTTATTTGCAGAGACATCTAAAAACATTTTAATATGTATACAGTTCTCTTGTTAAAAGTGATATATTCTTGCATATTGGAAAAAAAATCAATACCAGGTACAGTATCAGGTAGTTTAAAATGTTTTGAAGAAATGTTGTACAAACAGACTTCAGAGTCTAGTGATACCGGATATATTCCAGGACTGTAAGTTTGAGTCCATGATGAATTGTTGTAAGATAGCTATTGGGAGTGGACTTTTGTAATTAATGTTTGTTGTGACGATAATAAATAAGATCTTTGTTCAGACCTTTACAGTTGATTAGTTAGGTGAGTATTTGGATTTTGGGATGGGAAACCCCAGTTTAATAGTGAATAGAAGTAATAATAATTTGTTGCATGGAAGGAATGATGTTTCCATGAGTGACCAGAATTTTTCTGGTGATGGTCTCCACCACATAGGAAAAACAGCATTAATAGATTTTTCCCAAGAACCTACGGAGGGAGGGGAACGTGCATTCCACTTAAGAATGATTTCCCTCTTGGCATAATATAACAACTAAGCTATCAATGGTGCATCTAGGCCTCTGCTCATCGTCCTGAATTCCCAACAATGTAAGTTCTGGAGATATTGGGAGAGTCAGCTGGAGACAATGGTTAATGAGTCCAAACACTTCTCTCCAAAACCGAGCTACCCTCCAAAACATATGTAAATATGTGCCAAATTCTTCACCACATCTAGAGTATTGGCATCTTAAATGATGCAATTTACCATATCTTGGATTGAGTTCTCAGGGAGAAAACAGGCAGTCAGAAGGGGACATATTGGGCCATATTCAGAAAGCTATTTACACAGCGTATCAAGAGATACGCTGCGTAAATACTAAGAATAGCCGGCGTATATTTTTTTTGCTATTCAGAAAAGAAGATACGTTTACGTTTAGTTTACGTCGTTTGCATTAGCGTTATAGTGGCGTAAGGTTACCCCTGCTATAGGAGGCGTAGCCAATGTTAAGTATGGACGTCGGGACATCGTTGAATTGTACGTTGGTTACGTCGTTTACATTGAGGAAAAGCGATGTGATTTCACACACGCGTACTAGGAACGTCCACGGGCGGCGCATGCGCCGTCCAAAAAAAACGTGAATTACGTGGGGTCATGATTCATTTACATGAATCACGCCCCTACTTCATTCATTTGAATTGCGCGGCCTTACGCCGCCACACATACGATACGCCGCCGTAAATAATGGCGCAAGTTCTTTCAGAATAAAGAACTTGCGCAAATATTTACAGCGGATCTTTCTGAATCTGGCCCATACTCTTTACTGGCTGTCAAATTCCTCTGAAAAGCGATCTGAGCATGGATAGCTTGTCAGAGGAACAGCATTTTAACGAAATGTCATTTTGTGCAGAGACTGTTATAAACACGGGAAACATGCGCTACTTTACAGGCATACTATAGACACCCCCAGGAACCAAATTTAAAGGAATATTTCACTTTTAGTGTTTCACTTTAAGCATTAATAAAATCACTGCTCCCGAAAAAACTGACGTTTTTAACCACTTCAGACCCACGCTATTGACAAAATACGTCAATAAAAATCGCAGATCGCCGCCATTACTAGTAAAAAAAAATAATAAAAAAAATCATAATTCTGTTCCCTATTTTGTAGGCGCTATAACTTTTGTGCAAACCAGTCGCTTATTGTTTTTTTTTTTTTACAAAAATACGTCGAAAAATACGTATAGCCCTTTAACTGTGAAATTTTTTATTTTTTTTTATTTTTTAATTGTGATATTTATTATAGCAACACGTAAAAAATATATATATATTTTTAAATTGTCACTCTTTTTTTGTTTATAGCGCAAAAAATAAAAACCACAGAGGTGATCAAATACCACCAAAATAAAGCTCTATTTGTGGGGAAAAAAGGACGTAAATTTTGTTTGGGAGCCACGTCGCACGACCGCGCAAATGTCAGTTAAAGCGACGCAGTGCCGGAAGCTGAAATTTCGCCTGGGAACGAAGGGGGTTTATGTGCCCAGTAAGCAAGTGGTTAAAAAAAATTGCATTGATACATGTCCCCTGGGGCAGGACCCAGGTCCCCAATCACTATTCATGACAATAACTTGCATATTAACCTTTAAAATTAGCACTTTTGATTTCTCCCATAGACTTTTAACGGGTGTTCCGCGTCTTTTTGAATTTGCCGTGAACAACCCAAATTGTTCTCTATTCAGCGAACGGGCGAACACAACTACATACATACACACATGCACATACACATACATACATACATACATACATGCATACATAAAATACATGCTGCACACACACATATAAATACACATACATACATGCATACATACTGTACATGCATACAAATAGATAGCCTTTTAAAAATCAGCAGTGTTTTATCTCACTTCTTCCTGCCTAGTACTGCACTGTAGGGGGAGACAAAGAGCACAGCACACACTGTGCTTTGACAGTGCTGTAATCAGTGTGACAAGCTCCCTGCCCAGTGCCGATTACAGTTTGGCTGAGAATCTAGAAGCTCAGTCTCAGCTGTCCTTGCCGTTCCTCCTATCGAGGTATACAGGGGGTCTTCATGGGCCCCCTGCAGCATGGGGCCGGGTCTGTCCAACTGACAGAATAGGATCATATACAAAATTGGCAATGTCTACACTCTGAAAGGAGTTCCTAGTAAAAGAGAAAAACCTATTAACCTTCATAATGATATACTTCTTAATAGAGCAAACAAGGAAATACCTTATTTATCAATTTTCACAAAGCCTGACGTGTTTCAACAAAGATTCCTGTCTTTCTTACCAGCAATTGGCACTACTTTTCTGCACCTTTATATATGGATATTCCACATTTGCTACTAGACTTCCTGTATACTTTAAGAGATTCTTTCCCAATTTTTTTAAGCAGGAAACTTCTTTAAGTTTGTAATTTAACTTACTGTATTGTAATTCTGCTTTTTGTTGTCACAAATAATTGTGTGGATGTAGCCTTAAATAATATGAAACTGCATTGAGACTACTTATTCCGTATTGGCTCATTAAAAATTGAAAATTAAAGAGGGCAGAATGACACACTGAGATAGACACAGTTGTGCAGTTGTGTACATAAAGGATGATGTGAGGCTGCTGTAGCATGAGAAAGAAAAGAGGGAGAGAATGAGAGAACCACACAGCACAGCAAACCCAGGACTGTGGGTGATTCTTGAGTAAATCTTTTTTTTATTTTCAATTATTTTATCTTTGTTGGTAACATAACAAACAACAGTCATTAGACGACTACAAAGTTCACGGCCTCAGTAAGCCATAACAGCCATACATAATTGGATATATTCAGTTCCACATGTCTATCAATTAAATCTGAAAAAATGATTGGCAGAGTGCCTAGAAGTCAAGGCTGACATCAGAGGTGGCATCGCCTGTGGGGAGGGATTAGGAAAATTCTACATATCTTTTTTTATAGATTGTTGTAATAAGAATTCTGAAACAAGATGCAAAGAGAAAGAAGGAAAGATGAGGCAGAGGAAAAAAGAAATAACAAGTGTGTGTGTGTGTGTGTGTGAGGGGGGGGGGGAGTATGGATGGTAGAAGAGAGGAAAGTTGGAGGATATGAAGAGGATGGGGGGATGGTTAGTCCTCACCCACTACCTGGGGAAGGTCAGCAGCTATTAGGCCTTTATAAGGAGTAGAGTATTGAAACTTTGAGCCAATGGACAATCAATGGTCTCTGCGCTGATTTCCAGTTTGATAGGATGCATGACCTGGCTGCGTTGAGGAGACAGATTGCCATCTCCACCCAAGATGGCAGACACTTTGATTAAGTCACATTCTCAAACAAGTCAGGAATTGGTTTTAGACCAGAACTGAAAGTGTCCGTTCAGCCATCTTGGATTCAGGTTTTAGCTATTTTACTTTGATTTATACATGTGAGCACTTTTTTTTTTATAAATACATTAGTATATAAATCTCCTGCACTATGGTCTTTGCACATTGGGAGGAATTGGGGAGAATTTACCAAAACGGAAGCACTCAGAATCTGGTGTAGCTTTGCATGATAGCTAATAAGCTTCTAACTTCAACTTGTTCAGTTAAGCTTTGACAAACCTGGAAGCTGATTGGTTTCTATGCAGAGCTGCACCGGATTATGCATGCTCCAGTTATAGAAAATGCCCCAATGGTGTTTGTTGGATTGTTGCACTTGAAGATGACAAATAAATGTGAGTATAATTGGTTATTTATATAGTTTGGGTGTAATATACTACACAATAAAGTATTACAGTAAAACCTTGGATTGCAAGCATAATTCGTTCCAGAAATATGCTTGTAATCCAAAGCACTTGTATATCAAAACAAATTTCTCCATACAAAATAATGGAAAAATCGAATAAATCGTTTCACAACCATTTATTTATAGGTCCTTCAGTTTAAAGTCCATATAAAAAGATTATAGCAATGTGATCAGGTTGTGTAACCGTAAAATGTCCATCCACAAATGGAAGCCTCCACAAGGGGATTAGAGGCAAAATCCAGCAGGAGCTACAGAGAAAAAAACAAACAAGAGAGGCACTTCTAAGTGTAGCAATATGTTGCTTAATGTTGTACCTTCATTAAATGTAACCATATTGCTACTTTGAGGTGCCTCTCTTCTCTTTTTTACTCAGTTGTTAGATGACGCTACTTGTATATCAAGACATCGCTTGTATATCAAATCAAAATTTATAAAAAAAACAATAGCTTGTCTTGCAAAACGCTCTGAAACCAAGTAACTCTCAAACCAAGGTTTTACTGTATTTTATTTTTTGGTACTAACTGTAGAAAAAATGGAAGCAATGAACATTGGAGTCTAAAGAAAGAGATCCGAGAGGGAGTGGGATATACAGGATTTTACCTTGGCCCTTAGGGCAACAAACTTTGGAATGAGTATATTGGCTTGTGGGATAAGGCACTTGGTAGATAAACCACACTGTGAAGAGTAATTTGTGCACTATATTAAAAAGTAAAATATACTAGCGCAAAAAGATAATATAAAACAGATCAAAACAACAGCTGAACACTCCAGGCAAATTTACAAAAAAATCCCAGATAATAAATGTAAAATAATATAGTGCAGCGCTAAAATAATATCATCAAATAGGTGAAAAAGTTCATAAAGAAGTTCATAAGCAGTGATAAGCATATGCAAATCCATTTCCCAAAAAGTGACAATGTGCATTCATGAAGATTTAAAATTCCGTGCTAAAAAGTGTGACCTCCACCATAAGACATTCTGTGCTGCTTACTTCCACACTGGATTTTCATGGCATTGCAACCAGATATATTTCCCACCCTCTGTGTGCCCATGAGGTCCAATGGGAAAGTTTAATTTAAAAAAAATTATCATTTGTTCCAAGGTTTATGTGTGTCTATGAGACTGTAACCTGTAGTACAGTAATTAGCAGTCGTTTTTGGATAGAAGGACTATGGCATATCAGTGTAGTGTATACATCAAACAGACATGCCACAGAATATGTTTTTCCAGGTGCTAATCCTTGTCATCCCCCAATTTTTATCACAGAGCTTACTTTTGGTGGTATTTGATCATCTCTGCGGCATTTATTTTTTGCGCTATAAACAAAAAAAGACAGACAATTTTGAAAAAAACACAGTGGGCCAGATTCTCATACATTTTCGCTGGCGTAGCGTAAGCCATTTACAGTACACTACGCCGCCGCAACTTAACAGAGCAAGTGCCGTATTCTCCATGCACTTGCTCCGTAGTTTGCGGATGCGTAGAGTAAATGGCCCAGCGTAAGGCCGCGTAATTCAAAGGGGGCGGCTTGTATTTAAATTAAGCGCGCCCCCGCATCGATCAAACTGCGCATGCGCCGGCCGGGGCAAAAAGCCCAGTGCGCATGCTCCAGCTCACGTCGGAAAGCGTCCGTGAAACCGACGTCAAAACGCCGTGATCATCACTTACGCAATGCCCTATTCGCGAACTACTTAATCGACGGAAAAAGCCGACACTGACCCAACGCCATACTTAACATGGCATCCGACGGCACTCGACAGCATCCGACGGTACTGCGTAAGGTAACTCCACATTTTTGCAGGGGTAACCTTACACGGACCGAAAACGACGTAAGCGGCGACGAGGCGGCGTAAAAGCGTTCGGCAATATTGCAGTCCTGGTAGGGTAAGGATCTCGCACCAAAATAACTAATAAGTATAAATAATGTGATATATAAATTATCAACTGAGTGAGCTGCACCCCAAAAAATTCAAAATAGAATAGATAAATGGAAACAGCAGGGGGCGCTAAAAACTATTTTAAATTACAATAGTGAAATATGTGCATCTCCGTCAAAGGAGATGATTAACAAACAAAAGTGCAAATCAGTGCAATAAATAAATAGTACATAGATTGCAATATACATAAGAATTAATAATATTAATATAAATGTCCGTAGAATATGTGCAAAAACCAAACTCAAAAAATATATGTAAAAATGTCCATAAATGTGCAAAAGAATTAATAATATCTTTAAAAATCCTTGTGACTTTTTCACTCTAATGAGTGAATGTGGGTGATCAAAAATGAAGAGTTTCCACCTTCACCAACTAAACACCGACAGTGTGAAAACAGGATGGCTCCTTACCGCAAACTATTGACCTTTCTCGTTAGAAAATAGGTCAAATAAAGCGTTGTGTCTCCACGGACAGTAGATAGCCTGGATTCCCTTGATTGGATTCGTTAGAGGGCAAGGAAACACAAAAAAATTCCGCCATAGCGTGATACCGTTTTATTAAAAGACATGGGTTAAACACACAATGCCGAGTGGCTCCTTACTATTTGTGACAATGTGCATTCATGAAGATTTAAAATTCCGTGCTAAAAAGTGTGACCTCCACCATAAGACATTCTGTGCTGCTTACTTCCACACTGGATTTTCATGGCATTGCAACCAGATATATTTCCCACCCTCTGTGTGCCCATGAGGTCCAATGGGAAAGTTTAATTTAAAAAAAATTATCATTTGTTCCAAGGTTTATGTGTGTCTATGAGACTGTAACCTGTAGTACAGTAATTAGCAGTCGTTTTTGGATAGAAGGACTATGGCATATCAGTGTAGTGTATACATCAAACAGACATGCCACAGAATATGTTTTTCCAGGTGCTAATCCTTGTCATCCCCCAATTTTTATCACAGAGCTTACTTTTGGTGGTATTTGATCATCTCTGCGGCATTTATTTTTTGCGCTATAAACAAAAAAAGACAGACAATTTTGAAAAAAACACAGTGGGCCAGATTCTCATACATTTTCGCTGGCGTAGCGTAAGCCATTTACAGTACACTACGCCGCCGCAACTTAACAGAGCAAGTGCCGTATTCTCCATGCACTTGCTCCGTAGTTTGCGGATGCGTAGAGTAAATGGCCCAGCGTAAGGCCGCGTAATTCAAAGGGGGCGGCTTGTATTTAAATTAAGCGCGCCCCCGCATCGATCAAACTGCGCATGCGCCGGCCGGGGCAAAAAGCCCAGTGCGCATGCTCCAGCTCACGTCGGAAAGCGTCCGTGAAACCGACGTCAAAACGCCGTGATCATCACTTACGCAATGCCCTATTCGCGAACTACTTAATCGACGGAAAAAGCCGACACTGACCCAACGCCATACTTAACATGGCATCCGACGGCACTCGACAGCATCCGACGGTACTGCGTAAGGTAACTCCACATTTTTGCAGGGGTAACCTTACGCGGACCGAAAACGACGTAAGCGGCGACGAGGCGGCGTAAAAGCGTTCGGCAATATTGCAGTCCTGGTGGGGTAAGGATCTCGCACCAAAATAACTAATAAGTATAAATAATGTGATATATAAATTATCAACTGAGTGAGCTGCACCCCAAAAAATTCAAAATAGAATAGATAAATGGAAACAGCAGGGGGCGCTAAAAACTATTTTAAATTACAATAGTGAAATATGTGCATCTCCGTCAAAGGAGATGATTAACAAACAAAAGTGCAAATCAGTGCAATAAATAAATAGTACATAGATTGCAATATACATAAGAATTAATAATATTAATATAAATGTCCGTAGAATATGTGCAAAAACCAAACTCAAAAAATATATGTAAAAATGTCCATAAATGTGCAAAAGAATTAATAATATCTTTAAAAATCCTTGTGACTTTTTCACTCTAATGAGTGAATGTGGGTGATCAAAAATGAAGAGTTTCCACCTTCACCAACTAAACACCGACAGTGTGAAAACAGGATGGCTCCTTACCGCAAACTATTGACCTTTCTCGTTAGAAAATAGGTCAAATAAAGCGTTGTGTCTCCACGGACAGTAGATAGCCTGGATTCCCTTGATTGGATTCGTTAGAGGGCAAGGAAACACAAAAAAATTCCGCCATAGCGTGATACCGTTTTATTAAAAGACATGGGTTAAACACACAATGCCGAGTGGCTCCTTACTATTTGTGACAATGTGCATTCATGAAGATTTAAAATTCCGCGCTAAAAAGTGTGACCTCCACCATAAGACATTCTGTGCTGCTTACTTCCACACTGGATTTTCATGGCATTGCAACCAGATATATTTCCCACCCTCTGTGTGCCCATGAGGTCCAATGGGAAAGTTTAATTTAAAAAAAATTATCATTTGTTCCAAGGTTTATGTGTGTCTATGAGACTGTAACCTGTAGTACAGTAATTAGCAGTCGTTTTTGGATAGAAGGACTATGGCATATCAGTGTAGTGTATACATCAAACAGACATGCCACAGAATATGTTTTTCCAGGTGCTAATCCTTGTCATCCCCCAATTTTTATCACAGAGCTTACTTTTGGTGGTATTTGATCATCTCTGCGGCATTTATTTTTTGCGCTATAAACAAAAAAAGACAGACAATTTTGAAAAAAACACAGTGGGCCAGATTCTCATACATTTTCGCTGGCGTAGCGTAAGCCATTTACAGTACACTACGCCGCCGCAACTTAACAGAGCAAGTGCCGTATTCTCCATGCACTTGCTCCGTAGTTTGCGGATGCGTAGAGTAAATGGCCCAGCGTAAGGCCGCGTAATTCAAAGGGGGCGGCTTGTATTTAAATTAAGCGCGCCCCCGCATCGATCAAACTGCGCATGCGCCGGCCGGGGCAAAAAGCCCAGTGCGCATGCTCCAGCTCACGTCGGAAAGCGTCGGTGAAACCGACGTCAAAACGCCGTGATCATCACTTACGCAATGCCCTATTCGCAAACTACTTAATCGACGGAAAAAGCCGACACTGACCCAACGCCATACTTAACATGGCATCCGACGGCACTCGACAGCATCCGACGGTACTGCGTAAGGTAACTCCACATTTTTGCAGGGGTAACCTTACGCGGACCGAAAACGACGTAAGCGGCGACGAGGCGGCGTAAAAGCGTTCGGGAATCGGCGTATTAGCCTCATTTGCATAGGCAAATGAGAAAACAACGTAAGGGCCACCTAGTGGCCGGAGTTGTCATTACATCTACGATCCGCAAGTGTAATACAATTACACTTGTCGGATCTTCACCCGTATCTATGCCAAAGTGATTCTAAGAATCACTCGCATAGATACCCGGGGAAAAAAACGGCGATACGACGGGGTATCTGTGATACCCCGTCGTAGCGCCTCTGAGAATCTGGCCCAGTATCTTTTACTTTTTGCTATAATTAATATATAATATATATAATATATAATTAATAATAAACATTTTTTTTTTCGCAATTTAGGTCGATATGTATTCTTCTACATATTTTTGGTAACAAAATCGCAATAAGCGTATAGTGATCGGTTTATGCAAAAGTTATAGTGCCTACAAAATAGGGGATAGATTTATGACTTTTTTTACTAGTAATGGTGGTTATCTGCGATTTTTGTCAGGACTGCAATATTGGAAACAGCAGGGGGCGCTAAAAACGTTTTAAATTACAATAGTGAAATATGTGCATCTCCGTCAAAGGAGATGATTAACAAACAAAAGTGCAAATCAGTGCAATAAATAAATAGTACATAGATTGCAATATACATAAGAATTAATAATATTAATATAAATGTCCGAAGAATATGTGCAAAAACCAAACTCAAAAAATATATGTAAAAATGTCCATAAATGTGCAAAAGAATTAATAATATCTTTAAAAATCCTTGTGACTTTTTCACTCTAATGAGTGAATGTGGGTGATCAAAAATGAAGAGTTTCCACCTTCACCAACTAAACACCGACAGTGTGAAAACAGGATGGCTCCTTACCGCAAACTATTGACCTTTCTCGTTAGAAAATAGGTCAAATAAAGCGTTGTGTCTCCACGGACAGTAGATAGCCTGGATTCCCTTGATTGGATTCGTTAGAGGGCAAGGAAACACAAAAAAATGCCGCCATAGCGTGATACCGTTTTATTAAAAGACATGGGTTAAACACACAATGGTCACGTACCACGCACAGCATCTTCCGGTCCAGCTGGTTCTCAACACAAGGGAAGTGGAGCGCACGCGATTGTCTCCCCAGCTAGGACGCATCTTATCCATAGACCCAAGCCATCAGCCTCAGTGCCGGGACGGAGGGCACCACAAATAGTAAGGAGCCACTCGGCATTGTGTGTTTAACCCATGTCTTTTAATAAAACGGTATCACGCTATGGCGGCATTTTTTTGTGTTTCCTTGCCCTCTAACGAATCCAATCAAGGGAATCCAGGCTATCTACTGTCCGTGGAGACACAACGCTTTATTTGACCTATTTTCTAACGAGAAAGGTCAATAGTTTGCGGTAAGGAGCCATCCTGTTTTCACACTGTCGGTGTTTAGTTGGTGAAGGTGGAAACTCTTCATTTTTGATCACCCACATTCACTCATTAGAGTGAAAAAGTCACAAGGATTTTTAAAGATATTATTAATTCTTTTGCACATTTATGGACATTTTTACATATATTTTTTGAGTTTGGTTTTTGCACATATTCTACGGACATTTATATTAATATTATTAATTCTTATGTATATTGCAATCTATGTACTATTTATTTATTGCACTGATTTGCACTTTTGTTTGTTAATCATCTCCTTTGACGGAGATGCACATATTTCACTATTGTAATTTAAAATAGTTTTTAGCGCCCCCTGCTGTTTCCATTTATCTATTCTATTTTGAATTTTTTGGGGTGCAGCTCACTCAGTTGAAAATTTATATATCACATTATTTATACTTATTAGTTATTTTGGTGCGAGATCCTTACCCTACCAGGACTGCAATATTGCAGCGGACAGATCGGACACTTTTGAAAACTATTTTGGGACTGATTACTGTATAAATGTGACTGGCAGGGAAGGGGTTAACACTAGACAGTGATCAAGGGGTTAAATGTGTTCCCTGGGTGTGATTCTTACTGTGGGTGGAGGGGACTGACTGGGGGAGGGGACCGATCGGTGTCCCTATGTACAAGGGACACACCATCGGTTTCCTCTCCCTGACAGGACATGGATCTCTGTGTTCCCTGGCTCTGTAAATGTTGATCGCGGGTACCTGGAAGACATTGCGGCCGCCAGGCACACACATCAGCACCCACATGACACAGCAGGCACAGATTTTCCCCGATGCGCGCCCAATGGCGGCGTGCACGGAACTAGTAAACAAGAGGATGTCCAGGGATGCCCTCCCGGTAATTGAGCGCTGCGCTGTAGACGTCTTTTGTTCTATAGCTTGGGAGCAAGTTGGTTAAACATTGAATTAAATGAGCCTGGACACAGTCAGATGTAGTGGGCCCAACTTATGATCCTGAACACAGTCCCGCTGTATTCAGAAATCACATCTACTTGTAGTTTTCTTTTTAAATTTCAGTATAAAGAAGGCAGCATCAGGTGGAGGCTGGGGTAATGTCATATTGAAACATATATACAGTATATATATATCAATCAGCACTGAACTTCATTAGCAGTAAAGCAGTTGTCGTTTTCTAATAAATTTAGCTTACACTATGTTATTACATTTTTTAACACTTAAAACATATTCATAGCTGTGCCATAGTTTAGCATGCAATAAACCACAAAAGTAAAACTGTCCGTTTTGGCCATGTATTCATGATATGTATAATTAAAACATTTTTCACGACTACATATTTAATTATACAAGTATCAATTTTTCATAGGTATTTCATATTAAGGGAACTGTGTGTGTTTTATTTTATCCATAGTAACCAACATCTTACATAAGTGGATTTGAGTATAGAAGGAACAGCTGGAAAATTACTAATACATTGCATTAGGGACCTAGCAAAGCAATGCATAAACAGAAATGATTAATAATACTGAAAGAGAAAATGCTGAAAGAACGACCTGAGAAGCAACAGTCAAAGAAGTATTGCTTGAGATGGACATCAACCATGACTGTGCTTAAAACAATCTTAAACAATGTGATCTGATTTTTTTGGGATTTTTACCAGGTGATAACCACATTGTCAACTAAAACCATAGATATTTATTAAAAAGCCCTTGATAATGTCAGGGCACTAAAACATGATAATCCAATGGTTCTAACAGTCAATGAGTCACTGGCCTGAAACAAGTATGCTGATGAGGTGTTCTGATTTCAGTGATTGCTTCCTTTTTCCACGGTATCTGTGTCCCATTTAATATATATCTCTTTACATCCTGTCCTATGTCTCAGACACAGCAAAAAGTGACATGAAATTGGTCCAATCTCCTCTTGTAAAAGAAAAAGTGTCCCCATTTCAATATTTTTCTTTTATTCCTGTTTTGATGCTGTATTATGTTTACCCTGCTTTCATCCCTAGTAACAAGGGTCACCAAGACAAACAGATATAGTAACTATCCTAACGGGGCACAGACAGCAATTCTAAATCCTTTGGAGGCATATATATGGGAATCTGATCCCTACATTGTTTTAGCCCAGTATAATGGGACAAGGACTGATTCATTGGGCACAATGCTCTGATAAAGGCATTTCATGTACACTAGTAGGCCTGTGAACACCCTAGGAGAAATCCAAATGTTTAGGGAAACAAAGTTAGTGTCACACCAATTGTGGTAGAGAACAGATGTCAACATTTGTTAGTTAAGATGTTACAACCAGCACCTATTAGGAGTTGCAAATTCCTCCTTAACAAGGGCCTTGTAACCTACAGTATATAAGCCTGGGTGGCAATAAAAGCATACTCCAGCAGTCACTGCCTAAAGTGGATGCAAATGGGATTTATTTTTATTTTTTATGAAGACTTCTACCTGGTACAGTAGAGCAGTGTTTTTCAACTCCAGTCCTCAAGGCACACCAACAGGTCAAGTTTTCAGGATTTCCCTCAGATGAAATGGCTGTGGTGATTACTAAGGCAGTGAAACTGATCAAATCACCTGTGCAAAATAATGGAAAGCCTGAAAACATGACCTGTTGGTGTGCCTTGAGGACTGGAGTTGAAAAACACTGCAGTAGAGGATGTCAAGCCATCTGTGCACAGTCTTGCCACAAGGAGTTAATCCAGCTCTGAGCAATCCTCTTTTTTTTTAAAGTAAAAAATGAGAGAGTATTATGATTCCAGCTTCACATCCGTCCTCCTTTGTTCTTCAGCTCCAGGAGTGGTGCCTTTTCTGAGTTTTGACTGGCTGTTACTCAAAACTCAGGAATAGGAGAATAGGAGAGTGTAGATGTGGGCTCCAGAAAATTGACCCACCCACCGATTCTAGAGTTTTTCCTACAGCTGAAAGGGTGACATTTGCAAGGTAGGGATATATGCAGGAGGCTTATTATACATTAATACTTTACCAATAGTTTATATTGGGTGAGTGGTGGGTTTAATGTAAATAAAAACAAAGGTAAAACATTTGTGGCTTTAAATACACTTTAAAGCGGTATTGAACCCAAAAAACAAAAATGTAATATAATGCAGCTTACCAATCATTAGATGTGGTAGGCTTTATTCCCGAAAGTCAGGGCCCAGACCAGGAGAGGAGAGCATTTGATATAGTCTCAATTTTACAATCAGGTTGGAATGGAGGTCCTCGCCAAAAGGGAATGCTCCTCACACTTGATCTCCAGAAAGCCTTTGACTTTGTCTCTTGGCCTTATCTTTTTGCAGTGGAACGTTGGGGCTTTGGTCGGAACTTTATTGGGCTTTTAGGGCTAATTCAGGGCTATTACTCGGAACCCATTCAAATTTCATGGGGCACTCCCAAAAGATGCCCTTTTTCACCCTTGATATAGTGAGAGAAATGTTAGCAAAAACCCATCCAGATATTAACCCCTTCCTTACCGGGCAATTATAAAATTACGCCGGCAGGAACCCTCCCTCGATCAGGGTGGACATCATATGACGTCCTTTCTTCCCGGCAATCTAGGGCACGCGCGCAAGCCCGCGGCACCGTTCGTGACCCGGCGCGTAAACACACAGATCCACCTCCTGTCAGAGGTGAGGAGACCGATGCGTGTTCCCAGTATAGAGGGAACACACATTGGTCTCCTCCCCTTGTGAGTCCACTCCCCCCTACAGTTAGAACACACTTTAGGGAACATATTAACACCTTCAGCGCCCCCTAGTGTTAACCCCTGCCCTGCCAGTCACATTTACACAGTTTACACAAACCAATCAATATACGCTTATTGCGATTTGTTTTTACCAAAAATATGTAGAAGAATACACGTCGGTCTAAACTGAAGAATTTTTTTTTTTTTTTTTAAATTGTGATATTTATTAAAGCGGATCTCCACCCTAAAGTGAAGATCCGCTGATCGGAACCCTCCCCCTTCCGGTGTCACAATTGACACCTTTCAGGGGGGAGGGGGGTGCAGATACCTGTCTAAAGACAGGTATCTGCAACCACTTCCGGCCCGCAGTCTCGGGCAAAAGTCGGGTTTTTTGGCGACCCCCCGTTGTGTGCTGGGAACTCTCGGCTCCCAGCACACATCGGGAGCCAATCGGCGGGCGCAGCGCGACTCGCGCATGCGCCGTAGGGAATCGGGCAGTGAAACCGCAGCGCTTTACTTCCTGGTTCCCTCACCGTGGATGGAGGGGGGAGCAGCAGGGTGACGAGCGATCGCTCATCCTCTGCTGCGGACGCCGCTGGACTCCAGGACAGGTAAGTGTCCTAATATTAAAAGTCAGCAGCTGCAGTATTTGTTGCTGCTGGCTTTTAATATTTTTTTCTGCTGAACCATCCGCTTTAAATCAAAAAGTAAAAAATATTGTGTTTTTTTTTAAATTGTTGCTTCTTGTTCTTTTGTTTATAGCGCAAAAAAAAAAAACGCAGACATGATCAAATACCATCAAACCAAATCTCTATTTATGGGAGGAAAAAAATAAAGATTTCATTTGGGTACAGTGTTGCATGACCACGCAATTGTCATTCAAAGTGCAACAGCGCTGAAAACTAAAAATTGGTCTGGGCAGGAAGGGGGTGAAAATACCCTGTATGGAAGGGGTTAAGGAAGTCCAGTGTGATCAGGAGGCTCATAAATGTTCTCTCTTTGCTGATGACCTGCTCCTATTTAGCACTCCCCCGGTCACCTCCCTTCCCAACATCGGTAAGCTCCTAGATGATTTTGCTAAAGTCTCAGTACTTACTGTTAACCTTTCTAAATCCCAAGCACTGAATGATACCCTCCAGCACACTGTAGTGGCTCAGATGAAGCAAATTGGAGGGACTCAACCATCTGATTTCTAGGGATAAATCTCACCTCCAAGGTAGAACAACTATACCAGGCAAAGTACCCTCTCATGTTCCACAAACTTTAATCTGACCTTAAGACTAGGACATTGTTTAAATTATTGTGGTTGGGTAGAATTAATTCCGTCAACATTACTCTTCTGCCCAGACTGCTATAACTATATGCGCTTAATTCCAGTCCCAATTAGAAGAGATCATATCAGGTCCTTATAGGGGAAAATAATTAAATTTCTTTGGGGCAAGACGGGGTATCAATTCTCGCAATACATCCTATTTAGCCTCAAATCCCAGGGTGGGTTGGGTCTTCCAAATGTGATATTTTCAAGTGGCAATGCTGGCACAAATGTCCACTGTCTATTCTACACTGGAGAAGCCTGATTGGGTGCTCATATAGAGACAAGCTACTCCGACATTCACATTGGACTTTTTTCTTTGGTGTCCCCTAAAGACTCGACCCCCTATTTTATCCCCCACTCTATCCCACCCTCTATCCCTGTGGTATGAACAATTTGGAACTCCCTAACTAAGAAAAATGTAGTGAAGTGTTTCACCAAATGTAACACTTTTTATACTCACTTTGGAAAAACAAACCAAATCCTCCATCTTTAACAGACTACGAGTGTTGGTGTGGCCAGGTCACAGGGCAAAGAGGTGGCATATCCATAATCTATTCATCACTTGCAAATCACTAAACTCCCATACATGGATGCATGGGAGAGAAATCTTCAAGAAGACTGTAATTTGGAGGACTGGCACAAATCCTTCTCCAGATCCTTCAAAGGAATTTTTAATACCTCTCTAGTAGAAGCCAACGCCAAGGTCCTCACAAGATGGTACCTGGTCCCTACAAGACTAGCTGCCATATTTCCTTCCTCTTCCCGATTATGCTTCAAGGGATGTAATATACTTGGCATGATGATTCATATTTGGTGGGAGTGTCTGAAAAATAGGGGGTTTTGGAATAAAATATTTCACCTCATCCGCAAAGTCACTGGCCACTCAGTCTTGAAGACCCCATCTGTAGCTTTGCTTAATTGTCCCATCCTGAAAATCCCAAAACATACCCAGAAACAAATCCGCTATATGCTGCTAGGAGACATACAGTATTTCCATAGCTAAGGCCTGGAAGCAACCCAAGGTCTCGATCCGAACAACTAAAAGAAAGATCTCATGGATACTGGGGGTAAGCGAGAAAATGGGGTAAGAGAGAGAGGAAGTGAAAAATAGAGAGGGACGAGAGAGATGGGGATGATAGAGGGGGTGAGAGAAAAAGAGGGATAGGAGAGAGAGAGGGGGAGAGAGAGAGAGGTAAGAGAGAGGGGAGGTGAGAAAAGGAGAGGGTTGAGAGGGGGTGGGAGAGAGAGGGGCTGAGAGAGAGAGGGTGAGGGGGATGAGAGAGAGGGGGGAAGAGAGATAGAGAGAGGGGGAAATAAAGAAAGAGAGAGGGGGTGAGAGAGAAAGAGAAGGGGGTGAGAGAAAGAAGGGGTTGAGACTGAGGGGAATGAGAGAAAGCAGGTGAGAAAGAGAGGGGTGAGTGAGAGGATGGTGAAGGAGGGTGAGAGATAGAGGAGGATGAGAGAAATAGGGTATGGCAGAGAAAGGTGTGTGAGGGAGGGTGAGAGAGAGGGGGCAAGAGAAAGGGGTGTGGGAGAGAGCAAAGGGTGGGAGAGAGGGTGGTGATTGAGAAAGGGGGGTTAGAAGAGAGGGGGTGAGAGAGAGACCCCTAGCCTTGCCCCTGTCTGCAGTCCCTCCTGTGCCCCCCTGATTTTGGGTAAGTGTGTCTGATGTACCTCCTGTCTGTCCTCTGGGCCCATAGCCTGTCCTCCTGTTGATGTCATAGCTGGAAGCGGAAAGCAGGTCAAAGAAGGAGTCTATGCTCTGGGAGGCGCCAGGGGTATACTGCACCTGTTGCTGTTCAGGTTTTGGAGGCATTGGAGGTCTCCTCCCCCTCCCGGGCTCTCAGTCCTAGCCAGCCTCTCACTGCTTGCTGACCACTGGATAAAAGACTGGACAGAAAGAGGACAGCAGAAGCAGGTCAGTACTACTAGATCTCCTGCAAGTCAGCCAAGTGGGCTGGTCAGTGTCAGTCTGGGGGACTGTGGTTAAAAAATTAGCCTGGAGGGCTAGTGAAAGGGGTAGCTGCAGCTAGGGGAGTTGGCAGTGCCTGAAGAGGTTTTGCTGGGATCAGTAGCCACCCCTGCCCCAAAGCTTGCTTGTCCCCCCCCCCCCCTTTTTTGACCTGTCAGGCTGCATTCTCGGATAAGGGTCTGGTATGGATTTTGGGGGACCCCACACCAATTTTATTTTAAATTTTTGCATGGGGTTCCCCTTAAAATCTATACCAGACCCAAAGGGCCTGATAAGGTCTGGGGGTGGGGGGGGGGGACTCACCACTTTTAATGTTTTTTTTTTCAGGTTTTATACTGTATCGCCAGGAGCCAGCAATACATTACAGCTGCCAACAAGTTTAAATCCTTTAGAAATGTCATTATTGATGCAAAATGTTCTATACATCACACAGATGCGCCACTCTACAGGCAGACTAATGGGACCCCCAGGCACGATATTTAAATATTTTTTTTTTATTGTTTTACTTTAAGCATCATTAACCACTTAAGACCCGGACCAAAATGCAGGTAAAGGACCTTGCCCCTTTTTGCGATTCGGCACTGCTTCGTTTTAACTGACATTTGCGCGGTCGTGCGACGTGGCTCCCAAACAAAATTGGCGTCCTTTTTTTCCCACAAATAGAGCTTTCTTTTGGTGGTATTTGATCACCTCTGCGGTTTTTATTTTTTGCGCTATTAACAAAAATAGAGCGACAATTTTAAAAAAAATGCAATATTTTTTACTTTTTGCTATAATAAATATCCCCCAAAAATATATAAAAAAATTTTTTTTTCCTCAGTTTAGGCCGATACGTATTCTTCTACGTATTTTTGGTAAAAAAATCGCAAGAAGCATTTATCGGTTGGTTTTCGCAAAATTTATAGCGTTTACAAAATAAGGGATAGTTTTATTGCAATTTTATTAATTATTTTTTTTTTACTACTAATATCGGCGATCAGCGATTTTTTTCGTGACTGCGACAATATGGCGGACACTTCGGACAATTTTGACACATTTTTGGGACAATTGTCATTTTCACAGCAAAAAATGCATTTAATTTGCATTGTTTACTGTGGAAATGACAGCTGCAGTTTGGGAGTTAACCACAGGTGGCGCTGTAGGGGATGTGTGACCTAATGTGTTTGTTTACAACTGTAGGGGGGTGTGGCTGTAGGTGTGACGTCATCGATCGCGTCCCCCTATTACAGGGATGACGCGATCGATGCTGCAGCCACAGAGAAGCACGGGGAAGCCGTGTGTACACACGGCTCTCCCCGTTCTTCCGCTCCAGGGACGGATCGCCGCACTCCAGCGGCGATCGGGTCCGCGAATCCCGCGGTCCCGGAGCTTCGGACCGGGTCGCGGGCGCGCGCCCGCGGGCGCGCGCCCGCGACCCACGGCTGGGTGCTAAAATCAACGTATATATGCATTGATGTGCCCAGCCGTGCCATTCTGCCGACGTAAATGTGCAGTAGGCGGTCCTTAAGTGGTTAAAATCACTGCTACTTTTAAAATAGATAGTTTTAAAATCTTTTTTTTTTAATTGATATATGTCCCCTAGGGCAGTACTCAGGTCCCCATACACTTTTTATGGCAATAACTTGCATACAAGCTTTTAAAATGAAGACTTTTAATTTTTCATGTTTGTGTCCCATAGACTTTAATAGAGTTTGCATATTTTCAAGAACTTTTGCCCTGTTCGAGACGTTGTGGTGCAACATAACATAAAATTATAGTACCATCATTCTGGAGATCAATTTTAGAGTAAGGGTTAATGGGACCCCAAAATGGCCCAAAAACAACCTTGAGGAGAATGGGTGGGCAAAGGGACTATAGCGGTACTAGGTAGACATAAATAGGTAAAGAAATTATAGTAAGATAAAAGATATAAATCAATTTATTATACAAAGTATCAAAACACAACGGACACACATAATTATAAAAAATATCGAAAAACAGCAATAAAATGGACACAATGTGCGACCAACCGTCCCAATCACTGAGATGTAAGGTAAGGTAATATATATTTTTTGTTAGAGTCACAATTTACATACATATGGGTAAATATGCATGATAATATCAAGTGTCAAAGAAAAAATAAACATAAATCACAAATATATGATATATAGGTACCATCTTGACCGCCGTGAGAGCTGTCCTCTCCGTGTTGTGTCTCCTTTTCCCCCAAGCGAGTGATATCTCCTGTGCAGGTAAGCCGTGCAGCATCTGCTTTGTCCCCAATGCTACCTATAAATCAATTTGTGATTTATGTTTATTTGTTCTTTGACACTTGATATTATCATGCATATTTACCTATATGTATGTAAATTGTGACTCTAACAAAAAATATATATTACCTTTTTAGAAAAATTCTCCTGACGAAGCAACTATCGTTGCGAAACTAGTAGAGATTCAACGTGTATGACCCCCTTCGTTTCACTGCCACCCTTTATTAGGGCCCCTAACATCTCGGTGATTGGGACGGTTGGTCGTACATTGTGTCCATTTTATTGCTGTTTTTCGATATTTTTTACAATTATGTGTGTCCTTTGTTTTTTGATAATTTTTATAATAAATTGATTTATATCTTTTATCTTACTATAATCTCTTTACTTATTATTGTCTACCTAGTACCGCTATAGTCCCTTTTCCCACCCATTCTCCTCAAGGTTGTTTTTGGGCCATTTTGTGGTCCCAATAACCCTTACTCTATCTAACGTTGTGGTGCAAATCGAACTGGTGGGGTGTTCGGCCCATCCCTACTAGTCAGATATCATGTATATCACATGTTCAAGCTGGGCACTTACCACTCTCTGGCCAGTCCCTACTCTACTTTGCAGAAAAAGCCAAACAGTTATGTGCTCAGAGCATACTTTAGCGGACATATAGTGCTAGTAAGGGGCAAACTATATAAATAAAAAGAATACATTGATACACACACTACTTGTCAGGGTACATAGACTTGGGTGCAATCCATCCAACAAATGATATTCAAAAGCAAAAAAGCATGTCCAATCATAGGATATGACAAAAAAACTATCTTAGGCCATTGCTGTTTTATTTGAGTTCCAACATTTCTGTGTGTACTGTATGAAAAATGGTGCTATAAATATTCCTACTGATCTATCACTTACAGAATACCCACTTCCCATGATATACCACCCATCATCAAGTGCCATGTAAAAGTGTAACCTGTTCATAAACAATCATAATTCATTAAGCTGCTGGTATATATACAACACAACAAACAAACAGTGTAATAGCTACAGTATATATGAAGAAAATAAAAACCTTCTCCTCTATTAAGCAGACATCCTATTAATCAGAAGAATATAGAATGTAATCTCTAAACTCCAAAACATACTATGAAGTATTGACCTGGCAAGCTGATGTATCAAGACATTTGATTGTGCTGGGCAGCTTATTGATACCATCATTGTAACTTAGCATAATAAGGAGGGATGTCCACCTGTTTCTATCAATGCTGCACCATGTAGCTGTTGGACAGGGGAGCATCAGCAAAAATCAACAACACAATATCAACAGAAAGTATAAAAAAAAAATATGGGGCTGATTTACTAAAGGCAAATAGACTGTTGTGCTTGAAGTGACTCTCTGTTGATGTTCATTAGGGATGAGCTTCGAGTTTGTGTCAAACTCATGCTCCACTCGAACATTGCCTGTTCGCCGAACAGCGAACCATTCGGAGTGTTCGCGGCAAATTTGAAAAGCCGCGGAACACCCTGTAAAAGTCTATGGGGGAAATTTAAAGTGCTATTTTTAAAGGTTTATATGCAAGTTATTGTCATAAAAAAGTGTTTGGGGACCTGGGTTATGCCCCAGGGGACATGTATCAATGCAAAAAAAGTTTTTAAAACGGACATTTTTTCTGGAGCAGTGATTTTAATAATGCTTAAAGTGAAACAATAAAAGTGAAATATTCCTTTAAATTTTCGTACCTAGGGGGTGTCTAAAGTATGCCGGTAAAGCAGCGCTTGTTTCCCGTGCTTAGAATTGTCCCTGACCCAATTACCATGCCCTTCAGGTCTGGTATGGATTTTAAGGGGAACTTGCATCATAGGGGGACAAGGTCACGCCCTCACCTACATAAGAGCTGTCACTGGCTGAAGCCGCATCATTCCCAGGGTATCTCCGGTGGAGACAGGTGATGCGCTGCGGACATCTCATCGCTGGATCCTGGACCTGGATGAAGAGATCTTCTCATCGCTGGCCCCCGGAGGGGAGATCACCCATCTCAGGATACCGACATCGTTGGAACGGAGACCGAGAGTGGATTACCACCGCTGGAATCTTTATTTTAGTTTTTTTTTTTCAATAAACGACTTTACCAACGGTATCTGTGTGTTTTTTTTTACAATTTGTTACACTTTCTTTGTAAAATGGTAGGGGTACAATGTACCCCATTGCCAATTCACATAGGGGGTCACCCCCTAATCTTCCAGATTCCGATAAGCCCCCCGCCCGCAGACCCCCACAACCACCGGGAAAGGGCTGTGGGGATGAGGCCCTTGGTGTTTGAGGGGTCACAGACCCCCAAAGCATCCTCCCAATTTTGAGGGCATGTGGCCTGGTATGGATCAGGAGAGGGGGGCGTGCTCGGATAAAGGGTCTGATATGGATATTTGGGGGGAACCCCACATCATTTTTTTTTATTTGACACAGGGTTCCCCTTAATATCCATACCAGACCTGAAGGGCCTGGTAATTCAATTTAGGGGGACCCCCATGCATTTTTTATCATTGACTTTTCTCTGTATTGACGGGAGCCGACAATTCATTATAGCCGCGAGTGGTTTTAAATGACTTTTTTTCCTTCAGAAATGACACTTTGTGCAGGGACAGTTCTAAGCACGGGAAACAAGCACTACTTCACAAGCATACTATACACCCCACCAGGTATGAAATTTAAAGGAATTTTTCACTTTTATTGTTTCACTTTAAGCATTATTAAAATCACTGCTTTTAAAAAACGGCTGTTGTTTGCATTGATACATGTCCCCTGGAGCAGGACCCGGGTCCCCAAACACTTTTTAGGACAATAACTTGCATATTAGCCTTTAAAATTAGCACTTTAGATTTCAAACGTTTGAGTCCCATAGACTTTAATGGGGTTCCAAATTTCACACCAACTTTTGGTCTGTTCACTGGTTCTAGTGCGAACCAAATGGGGGGGGGGGGTGTTCGCCTCATCCCTAATGATCATCATCCAATTATGCGCAATCAAAAATACTGGGCCAGATTCACAGAGCCATTACGCCTGTCTAACTGGTGTTAGACTGGAGTAATTTCAAATTACGCGCGTTTTTTAGCTAGTCGGAAACCTCAAACCATGAATAGACGGCTGCGGGCTTCAATTCGACTGGATTACGTGTTCGTACGCCTTCGGATCTACGCTGCAATAAAATTGCGGCCACTGGGTGGACTTCCCGTCGTTTTCCGCGTCGGGGTATGCAAATGAGCTTTTGCCGGCGATCCAAGAAATTACGATCTTCATTCGCAATCTCTTACGGCACCTTTAGTCATCTTTTTTTTTGCGTAACACTATACCAGCTTTTTGCTGCTCTATTAGACAGCCCATGTTAAGTATGGCCGTCGTTCCCACGTCGAATTTCTATGTTTTCCGACGTCTTTTATTATTTTTGACGTAAGTCGTCCGGGAATAGGAATGTTCGTAAACGACGCTACTCAAACAACGAATGACGTAACGACGTGATTTCGCGCAATGCACGGTGGGAAATTTCTGAACGGAGCATGCGCAGTTCGATCGCCGCGGGGACGCGCTTAATTTAAATGCTTCACGCCCCCTAATCGCGTATTTCGATTACGCGGCGAGAAATAGACTACGCCGCCGTAGCGCACGGGCAAAAATCTACCAGAATTCGGTGTAGAGCCTGGTAAAATACGGCAGCGTAGAGTATTTCGATTACGCAGCGCAATATTAAGTGTATCTGAATCTGGCCCACTGTTTTCTATATTTTCCTTGTATGCTTGCTTGCTACCCATGATTGGGTATTCTCTGTAAAGGGCAAAGTGAATAGCCTATTTGCCTTTAGTGAATCAACCTCTATGGCTTGACTGAGCAGATGATAAGCAAAGTCACAGCATTTTAGCGTTACTAAAATAGTGCACAGATATTTTAAGTAATGAGCAACAGCCCCACTTTTGCAGTATAAACAGTGATTGCTAGTAGACATGTGCAATTGTTTTCGTCTGAATGCATTTTTGTCCGAATTTCGGGTATTTTCGTTATCTTTTTCACAAATGAAAACAAACGCGCAGAATCCAAAATCCAAAAAATCTGACATTAAAATCGCTTTATTTTCGTTGCTACAACAGTTCAATATAGATAGGAGATTCGACATGACGGTGACAATAGCAATCTGTTTCTATCGAACCTGAGGTCGAATGTGCCTAACCTTAACTCTATTAGTCCAAGATTATTTTACATAGAGAGGAAAGATTCAACATAGAGAGAAAAGATTTGACATTATAGAGACAGTGTTGGGGTAGACCATTCAGCATGAACAACGAAGATTCTAATGAAGCAGCGAAAAACATACAAATGTTGAATCTGTCATTAAAAACTTATGGTGTCTGTTGAAAGTTCTAAGGAGATTTGACAAGCAGCTAAACTGGACGACGCCGCAATCGTACATTTCCAAATGTTCGGCCCATAGGCTATAGAAAAATTTGAATGTTGGTTGACTAGAAATAATAATTTATAAATATAATTATTAATAGTGTCATACAACATTAGAATTCTTCTATAGCTTGTAGGCGGAACATTCGACTGGAAATGTACGATTGCCACATTGTACAATTTAGCTGCTCCGTCAAATCCTCTTAGAACATTCGACAGACACCATAAGCCTTTAATGACAGATTCAACCTTAAAGGGGAGTTCCACCCACAATTTCACTTTTTAAATATAAATACCCCTGTAATACACACTTAATGTATTCTAGTAAAGTTAGTCTGTAAACTAAGGTCCATTTTGTTAGGTTGTTACAGCATTTAGACAGTTTATAATCTAGAAATACACCGTGGCCATCTTAAGTGTGGGCATCATGAAGCCAGACTGTATGACTTCCTGGATTTCAGCTTTGCATATCTCGCAAATGCTCAGTGCTGCACAAGGAATGTAAAAGGGTTCAGTCAGATTTGCAAGGACTACTGGGAAACATGATGCCTATCCCAGAAACCCTTGCAAATAACCATGTGACTTAATAGCCTAGGCTAATAAGGAGGAAGAACTAATGAAGGACTACAAAATAAAGGTATTTACAAGCAACAAAATAAATAAAAATTGTCCATTCTGAACACTTGGGGCCAGATTCAGGTAGAGTTAGGCTGGAGTATCAGTGATACTCCAGCCTAACTCTCACTTTGAGCCGGCGTTTCTGTTTTCTTTAGTCAGAAAACAAGAAACGCCGGGTTGGAGTTCCGATACGAGCGGCGTAATTGAATTTCGCCGTCGCATCGCAACTGCAATTTAAAAAATGGCGCTGGGGGCATTCCCGCTAATTAACGCCGAAAATATGTTAATCAGCGGGAATTCATGATCGTATTCGGGCGCGACGCAGTGACTTTCCGACGTTTTGGTAAGCGATACGCGGCGTAAAGATAAAGCAGCCCCCTAGTGGAGTATCCTATGTTAAGTATAGCCGTCGTCATCGCGAGATTAGGGCATGCAGCACAGACAAACATAAAAAAATGGGTGGAACTCCACTTTAATTCATTCGGATTTTCAGATGAATGCATTTTTTAACGAAACTAAATAAATAAAAACAAATTTAGGAAATAACTAAATAAATGCATTTTTTTGGATGAAAATTCTGAAATTAGATATTTCAGTGTGCACATGTCTAGTTGCTAGAGCTTTTACGTAAATCAGTCTTATAGTTTCTTGAACATTCTTCCAAATGAGTGATCAATTGCCTATGTAACAGAGGCCACAGGGCATTTGGTAATGTCAATTATGAATTTATTATTATAGAAGTGTTTAAAATACATTCATCTGCCTGTTTGTGTCCAATAGTGCACAAATACACAAATCATGGATACTGTACCACAATTTCTCAACTATGTGGTAATTACTAAGGCAGTGAAACTGATCAAATCACCTGTGCAAAATAATGGAAAGCCTAAAAAACTGACCTGTTGGGAGAACTTGAGGACTGGAGTGGAGAAAAATTGCTGTACCAGAACCATGTCCATTTTGCACAACATTTAATCCCCTGTCTAAAGTAAGTTGCACTACTTTACTGCTGTGGGACAGGTAGGTGCAGGATGGAAGCAAAGTGGAGGGATTAAGTAGCAAGGCAATGGGAATAACTGTGAGGAAGAGGTGCTCCAACATTTGTACCAGGACCCTTTAATTTTTTGTATTACTCTGTTGCTTTAATGATTTTTTAGGACCATTAAATACATTTTTTTAATTATGCTAAGCTAAGACAAAAAAATGGAATTCTACTGTTTGGAAAATGAAATATATTATATTTATATAAGTGATATCTATAAACCTTGAATAACCAGCACAGCCTCTAAAAATAGACTTAACCTTGTGATGTACATTAAAAAAAAACTAAAACTACAAATGTCACAGCTGAGATGGAAAGTGAATAGCAAGTCATGGAATTGCAAAAGAGAATGAACAAATGACAAACTCTGAAAGCAAGGAGCAAGAGAACAAGATACCTAGTACACATATACTTATTAGTAAGAAGTTAGATGGAAAACATTAAGGAGAAATCCAAGCTTGGACAGAGAATACTCTGAGAGATGAAAGGCATTATAAGAAGCAATATCTCCATGCAGGTGAAGAAAAAAAAAGCATTTTCTCTACTTCATGACATATATCTTATGGTCTAAGTCCCATCTCAGAAAAATTGAGAAGAAATTTGCCAGCTTTCACAGAAATACTGAAAGGGCAATGATGTATGAGAGCCATATTATGAGATAAGAAAACTCTCCAAGGATAAGAGTAATAATATATTTGACAAGTTTTATTGAGCAGAACGAAAAATATAAATGTAAAGCTAGAAAGGGGAATATAGCACGTGAAGACTAATAGTTGAAAAAAGAGATTGCTCTAGAAAAAGAAACAGAAATAAAAATAAAAGTGGTAATCTAAATTCTGTACAGAAGATAGATAGATATATAGATAGATATATAGATAGATAGATAGATAGATAGATAGATAGATAGATAGATAGATAGATAGATAGATATAGACAGACAGCTGAAAGACATACAGAGAACATTTTTTTATTGGGAGCTTAGTGTTTGTATTTGTATAGAATGTATTTATGTTATTATGCCTCACATATCTAGCATGTCAACATAAAATTAAGTAGTAACACTCCTCCAAAATTACTAATGAATAGTGCAAAGCAGTGAGTTTCATCATCACTGTGTTTGATAAGAAGCGTAAGTAACAATGTTAGGATAAAACATTAAAGAAAAAACATGCTTTTACTAACTTATGAGAAGTGGACCACAGCTCAACTAAATGGAGTAACAAATAGGGAAAAGCCTTTGGTTGCGTATATTTTAACATAAATATGGTATGCTGCGCTGCGTGAATTAATACATCAATAATGAATATAAATGGTGGAAATAAATATACATTAAATGCAAAAAATTAATACTTAATATAAAAAAGTATAAACAAGGACCAACACCAAGTGCTCCAATAAGTGACGATTAGCATCAAAGGAACCAAGACTAAAATGAATATATTGAAAAAGTTCATAGGTGTTAATATTCAACTCCAGGGGAAGTCCCAACTTCAGTGAGTTCAGAGAGATGTCCCAGAAAAGTTGTGATTCTACAGGACAGAAGAGAGCCTCCACCTCCACCTCTTAATAAGAATCTGCTTACCAGATAGATAAAATCAATGAGCATCAACAATACGTCTGGCTGGATTGCTTTAGCAAATATCCAAGTGGGTTCCTGTGTGGATCTCCAAATTCTGTCCCAAACGACTGGGTCTCAAAAACAATCACTCCCAATAAATAGCCCAAGGAGAAAAGAAAAGGGATGCCGACATAGTAGTAACGTTTGAATTATATTTAATAAAAAAAATTCATTGCACTTACAAATGTCGAATCTTTAAAAGAAGCATAAAATAGTTAGCCGGCCGGCTCTCACAATCCGCCCGTCCTTCCGGATGGTCGCGAGGATAAAAACAATAGTGACGTCAGCCCGCCGTTCCTCCCTACGCCGTTTCGTCCAATAGCAGACTTCTTCCATACCTTGGTCAATATTAGGTATAGGTTATATTGCCTTGCTGCTAGTGTAAAGAAGCAAAATAAAAATAAAAATAAAAAATGTCTTTTGTTACAAACCTGCTTTTACTAATTTTCCAGGATCACAGCTCAACTAATCAAACAGGGTAAACAAATGGAATCAGCATTTGGTTGCATATATTTAAAAAATAAAAAATAATTAAAACCAAAGATATCTCAGAAGACACAGTTCCGCCTATCACAGACGTTCTCTCATTCTCGGACTACGTTTCCCAGCAGACACTGTCTTCAGTGTTCCGCCAATCACGGACGTCCTTTCATCCTCGGAACAAGAGGACGTCCGTGATTGGTAGAACACTGAACACAGTGGCCCAGATTCACAGAGCGATTACGCCTGCGCAACAGGAGATGCGCGTTCGTAAGTCTAAATGTGCGCGTGCGTTTGCACGGCATCCCCAAAACGAGATACGCAAGAAATCTACATTTTTTGGTCCGGCGTAATTTCGTTAGACAGGCGCATCCGTCCGCGCAAAACTGCGCTAGACACACCATTGATTTGCTAGTCAAATATGCTAATGAGGGACTTACGGGGATCCACAAAAGAACGTTGGGGCAGCGCAGGCTACGCAGTGTGCGCAACAGCAAAATGTCCTGTCTAAAATTAGAGCATATAAAAGCTGGTCTAAAAAGAGAAAAAAAGTCTACTTGTTAGATAAAGCAACACTGTTAGTGAGGAGCTCAGCAGTCACACGTGTTGCACAACAATCTGTATGCCAACATGCCAGGGGCATCGTCGCACATAGCTATACTACTGACTTTAGATGAACAAAGAAGGATGAGGGCACGGAGGATGGCACGGAGGATGGCACGGGAGAGGATATACCGCACCCGCATAGACCTGTTTGGCATGAGTGATTCTGAGGTGTATCGCATCTTCAGATTCACCCCTCATGTCATCCTGGAATTAACCACAACCCTCCAGGAGGACATCACCAGCCGAACACAACGCTCACATGCAGTGCAGCCACTGGTCAAGGTCATGGCAACACTCCATGTCCTTGCCAGTGGCTCTTTTCAGCGTACAAGTGGAGTGGTGGCTGGGATGTCACAATCCTCCATGAGCAGATGTGTGCACCAGGTTGTCCCTGCAATCCTCAGACGCATGGCCAACCAAATCATCAAACCCACCACTGAGGACCTGCCGCTGAAGGCAATGACAGATTTCTACAGAATTGCCAGATTCCCACGCACCATCGGGGCCATTGATTGCACACATGTGGCACTCCAGCCCCCCAGGAGACAGAGCACATGTACCGCAATCGGAAGCATTGGCACTCCATCAACGTACAGGTGATAGTCGATGCCCAAGGCCTCATATGGCACGTCCGTGCCAAACACCCAGGGTCCAGTCATGACAGCTACATATACAATCAATGCCACATCCGAATGGAATTTGATCAGAACGTGTATGGGGACACCTGGCTGGTTGGTAAGTGACATGGGTGGCAGGCATGACTATCCCCTCCCATGATGCACACATCACAAGGGGCACATGCATGACTAACATCCTCCTGTCTTTTCCCTTACAGGTGACTCTGCATATCCACTGGGACCCCATCTCATGACTCCTATCCGGAACCCCACAACCCCAGGAGAGGAAAGATACAATCAAGCACATGCCCAAACACGAGCAGTGGTGGAGCGCACCTTTGGCTTCCTGAAGTCACGTTTCCGATGCCTGGATAAGTCTGGGGGGACCCTCTTGTATTCCCCAAACTTTGTGTGCCAGATCATCGGTGCATGTTGCATGCTGCACAACTTTGCAGTAAGAAAGGGCCTGCAGATTGACCTACGTGATGACCTGACCCCTGAACCAGACAATCCCCCCCTAACCGAGGCTACCCCGTCTTCTGAGGGAAGAGCAGCCAGGAGACAGCTCACATTAGGCATCTTTGCACGTTAAACACACACATTAATCATGGCACAATGAGAATGCATGCATGCACACCACTGTGGTCCCTAGCACACACACCCCACATCCACATCAAATTGGATTGGCACCAGTCCACCATGCAGGACTTGTGAGCAGCAACGCCACGCCAAGGCTCCAATTATGTCACTGTACATTCATACACCATTCACACGGACCTGGGGATCACTTCTCCCTGTTCCTGGGGAACCCTTCTCCACCAAAATTGAGGGTGACACCCCTTTTCCGGCAGGAATGTCACCCCCACATTCAAACAGCATTCACAACCCAAAAAAAAAAATTACCAGCAAAATCAAAAATTTTCCAGCAAAAAAAAAAAAAAATCAAAAAAGGGGAAAAAAAAATGATTGCCCTTTACGTGAGCCATGCCTGCCCCCCCCCCCGGCCACGGCCCCGGCTCCTCAGGGGAGACTCATGGGGGAGGGGTAAAACCGGGGAAGGAGGAGCAGCCCCTGATCTCTGCCCACCTGGCGGCCTGCCCTCCAAGGCCACGGCTATTCTGTCCAGGGCAGCACCAAGTGTTGCCGTGTTGGCCTGGATAGCCTGGGTAAGGGCCCTCACATCATGCCCAACGCCTGCTGATGTCGTCTGCAGTTCGTTTAGGCAGGTTGTGAAAGCCCGGGAGTGGGAGTCCAGGTTCCCCAGCGTATCATTGATGGAGGACAGGCTCTCCTCCATCCGCACCAATGTCTGGCTGACCTGTCCCAGATGGCGGGTCTGAAGGGCCCTGGTCCCTTCTCAGAGTGGCGGGCAGGAGATCGGCCACCCCCCTGGTGTTCCGGGACGAAATCCTACCTCCAGCTGATGCTTGTGGCCGGGGAGAAGGGGAAGCCCTTGGGAGGGGAGCCATGTTGGGGGAGGAGGGGGGGGGTCCCCCTTAGGGAGGGCTGCCTGCTGCCAGCCAGAGGGGAAGAGTCCTCAAAAACCACAAGTCCAGTGCCTGACATGGACTCCTCCTCATGATTCTTCTCCTCCTCTTGAACCTCCTCCGCGGACTCCGGCCTTGTTGGGGGGGCCTCATTAGGCTGCTGTCCTGGGGATGGTGCGGTCAGGCCAGATGGCCCTGCACCCTCCTGCACATCTGTGGATGACACAAAACATTCACAGGTTGGAGGATCCACACACTTGCCACATATTCCCTTTCACCCCCTCCCCCACACATGCTACACACCTGATATTTACTTACCTGGCACCACGGGCTCCGGACTTGAGTCAAAGCCAGGCAGGCCCTCAACTTCATGCCGATGAAAGGTCAGGGCCACCGCACGCTCCTCCGCTGTCAACCTAATACGGCATGGTGGGCCCCCTCCTGTGCCCCTGGCATGGGCATGCATTTTGGACAGCTTCTGTTTGACCAGACGCCGGAGGTCATTAATTTTTTTGTCAATCCCAGACCGGGTCCCTGTCTCCCCCTCCCCCGCTGAATTGACCTGCTCAGTGATGAGGTCCAAAATCTCCCTCCTCCTGGCCGGGGTGGTGTTGGCACTGTCTGGGCCGTGGAGGAAACGCCCATAATTGCTAATGGCCCGGGCAAGAATTCTTTTTTCCCCCACAGTAAAATTGAGCTTTCGCTTTCTCTCTGTCATACTTCCAAAAAAAATCACTCCCAGTCAACAAAAATCTGTCACAAAAACAAGCACAACCAATCAAGCAAGAACACACACAAAGAGAAAACTAACACCCAAAAAATTACACAAGCACTCAGCAAGAAACAGTCACAAAAACAAACAGCAAAAAATCAGCAAGAAAACAAACGAACAGAAATATATCAAACAAAGACAAAAGTCTCTCAAACACTTATCAAAAAACACTTTCAAAGATCTATTAACAAACACTTGAACACACAGAACACTAATCTGACAACTACAAAACACAACGCAACGAACAACAGGACAAAAGCACTTGGTTAAATGGGAAGGGACAAAGGGATGTACTTTTGCAATGCAAGTGCGTTTGTGTCTGTCTATTTATGCTGTTTGCGTAGTTCACAAAGTTGCCCTAGTCCATTTCCAATTTCACTGATTGCGCCGCTCCCGAGTTGTGAGCATGCGCACAGCGGAGCTGACCATGGTCTCCTTCAAGCGTGCATGCGCGAGCCGGCCGGCCCTTCATTTGCATGGGGTCACGGCTCATTTCAATGTAACATGCCCACGTCCTTCCCAATTTGTATTACTCCGCCTTACGCCTCTGAAATAACGTTACGCATGTGCAATTTTCTGCGCAAAAGCTACGAGAATAGGGTGATTACGCGACAAAATTGCGCAAGTCTAACGTAAAGGCGGTGCGCTACGCCGGTCCAATAATGCGCAGATGTACGTGAATCTGGGCCAGTGTCTGCTGGAAAACTGAGTTTGAGGATGAGAGAACGTCCATCATAGGTGGAACTGTGTCTACACAGAAGGGACCAGGAGGAGACCACGACTTTTAAACAATGTATGGACGCCTGCAGCCTGTCAATAATTGTAGGTACACTGACTCAGGCACAGTGAGGCTGCAATGGGCACAGTGAGGTTGGGCACAGTGAGGTTGACACAGCGAGGTTGCAATGGGCACAGTGAGGTTGGCACAGTCAGGTTGCAATGGGCACACAGAGGTTGCAATGGACACAGTGAGGTTGCAATGGGCACAGTGAGGTTGAAATGGGCGCAGTGAGGTTGCAATGGGCACAGTGACGCTGCAAATGAGAATTGTTGACCCTCTTTTCTGCTTACAGTAGCTGCTGCATTTCTCACCCTAGGCTTATACTCGAGTCAATACGTTTTCCCAGGTTTTTTTTTTTGTGGTAAAAATTGGTACCTCGTCTTATACTTGAGTATATACGGTAACAATATCTATTCTTTATTTTACATTTTTAAAAAGCACATCATTTCATGCACATAAAGACACCTAGACATACACAGTGTGATTAAAAAACACCAGCTGCCCACATACCTCCTAAATATCCAAACATTGTTTGTAGCAAATGAATGTATCATTATATCAAGTGTGTGTGTATATATATATATATATATATATATATATATATATATATATATATATATATGCACCAGACCACTGTCCAATTTAAGTATTTGGGGAATTAATGTTAGACTCTAAGCAAGATGTTGTATATAAATACAGTGGTTTCATGCTTAAAGCGCAGTGTTGTCATGAGCCCAAGGTTGCATATACCATCTTGTCAGGTACATTGACCTTTGCGAGGATGTATTATCTCAGATCCCCTTACAATGAACAATTAAGTTGCATTCACTTCTGTTACTTCTGTAGCTATATTTCAGTCAGCAATTATGCCTTAAATGTTGATCCTGTGGATGTAGTGTATCTGGAATTCCATAGAGTGTTTTAAAGTAGACTTGGTTTATATGCCATTGAAGAGAATCACTCAAGTCTCCTGGAATGAATAAATCAGCATCCAATCTGTGGGCAAGAGGAGGCAAGATGGTAAGGGGCTTTATCCAAGATTGTTTTATTGTTGCCTCCCTCTCACAGATATATGTAATAGGGTATTCCAAAGTATGGTCTAGAGGAGGTTATTAAGGTTGTTGTATCGTGTCTCACCCACAAATATACCATTCCTCTCTCGCATAGGTTTCCACTTAGACGGTACAGAAATGTATGACCTCTCACCGTCACAAAGCAATGAAACTGAGGTCACTGCAATGTTAATTGATGAGTCAGAGCTCTAATAATCACTGTCCCAGAGGCATTCACAACAGTTCAACTTGATATTATAAAGAGTCTCAAGGGGTACATTCCAAAATGGCAACCATGCATATCCCACATGTGTATTATTAATGGTATCCAAGTCCAGCTTTCTACATGTCAAAGCATAGACATACAAATACTTATCATATCAGCAACAGAAATAGTCCATGTCCAATGCATCAATAATGGATAGGTGCTGGAAGTGGACAACTGGGAAAACAAGCCTGACAGGTTTTGCCTGTGACGCCGGCAGCTTATCAAACGTCAGTGAAAATCAGGTATAGGTTATATTCTGCTTCCCCTTGCTGCTGGTATGAAGTAGCAAAATAAAAAAAAAATGCTTTTCTTTTGTTCAGTTAAGCAAAGCTTGAGCAAAATATTTTTTTAGCGAAAATATTTTGTTTTTTGATAGGGTATGGAGTCAGGAAAATGCCATTACAAAGTTAAAGCACAACCCTTGAAATTTAAATACCATCAAAAAAATAATAAGACAGTGCATATAATGTGTAAACTGAGCAAAATAATAGTACATGTGCGATCTTCAATAGTAAATAAATTCACTAATCTGTATCACTCAATACTTATCTGTTACTAACTTACCAAAGCTCTGTATACACTTGCTATTATTCAATGGCATGTGTGCCCTACTGTATTAACCTCTTTTTTTTTATATAAACTTAATATAATATTTTGATTGTTTTCCCTCTTTACTTAGTATTTTGCACCTGTATTCTGTTACAAGAATGTGCTGATTTGTCATAGATGGATATGCATCTATACCAGGAGTGTCAATCTCAATTTCATCATGGTCTGTATCACATCAGATGTCAAGAGCCCCACCACCATCAGAAGTTAAGAGTCCCCCTCCCTCCCTTACATTACAGTACACCTCCTTAACTTGTCCTACTGCAAAGCTGGGAAGCAGAAAGTGGAGTGTCTGGAGGAGGGCCAGAGGAGTGCTGGAGTCAGCTGAATGCTGATATTAGGGGAGTTGGCAATGAGGGGGTGCTTTGGCTGCACAGAGAGGCACTGGATCTGTAGTGGAAGTCCTGCCCCCCTCTCGGCTTCTGAATACAGAGAAGGGGAGGGGGCCAAAACAAACCTCTGTGTGGCTGCAGGGAGAAGCGCAGGATCTGGCAGGAGAGTTCTGTCCTCCTCTCTACTACTGACTGCTGAGACAAGGTGGGAGTGGAGATAAAGGGGGGGGGGGGTGCTGCCGCTGCAGAAGAAATGTAGGGCCACATAAAATGGTCAGGAAGGCTGGATTTGGCCCCTGGGCCTTGTGTTTGACACATGTGATTTATACTGCATTTAAGACCAAAGAGAGAAGTAAGTGTGATTACATGGAGATGAGATTATAAAGTGTATTTTGACATACCTTTAAACAGGTAGTCAGTCTGATACAAGGATTTCAAGTCCAGCGGGTGATGGGGTTGCACCTAGAGTACTGAATGATATACACAGTGAATGTACAGTATTTACTATTGAAGAATGAACATTGGGTTATAGACTATTGTTTCATGTATTATTTTGCTTAATTTACATGCTTTATTTGATCATTACGTTCTGCAAATTATTATTTGTGTATTGTTAATTGAATATCTTTTGGAAAGGTTGCAGAATATGTTTAAGGTATTTATAAACACTATATAGTTACATAGTGGCATAGTGTTATTATATATAATATTTGCATGTCTTGAAATGCATAAAGGTGGTGCCACCTACCCTTTAATGCTTCTGTTCTTAATCCAGACATTTCTATAATGTACATTTGAAATTACTGTTTTTTCCTAGACAATCTCAATTCATATTAGAGTCCACCACTTTCTGCTTCCAGCATCATTATTTTGAATTTGATGGGGGATTTTATTTACAAATGTGCGGCACAGATATGGGGGCAAATTTAGGGCCAATCTAGCAATGGGCCTCTGGGAACTAGAATATGTCAATGACAACCACCCCTTTGCCTCCCAGGTCATTTATTATGGATGCTATATTGATGATATAATTGTTTGGGATGGCTCCACAGACAGTGTGGAACAATTTCTATCATACTGCAACACTAACCCATTAGGGATCTGATTTACTCATGTAATAGATCCAGAAAGACTAGCTTTTTTTGGATTTAGAGCTCTGCCATGACGGTCATAACATACATGCTTCCAATTATGTTAAACCCATGGCCGGTAATTCATTCCTGCATTACAAAAGCTACCATCATTTGAATTGGATTAATAATAGGGACACTGATTTTCCTAGTCATGAAGAACTCCTCAATAATAAATTCCTTGAGAAAGGCTACCTGCCCTCTTTAGTGTCCAATGCCATTGAACATTACAAAAACCCACCCAGACTAGATACAACTAGTAATAATCAATCACAACTCATGCATTTCACTACTCAGTTTCACACAGAGTATAAAAATATGGAAAGTAGTCTGTACAAACATTGGTCCATCTTACATGAGGATCCCTTTTTAAAGGATGCCATCACATCAAAACCAAAAGTAACGTAACATAAAAGGGAAAATCACACCGAGTAAAATGAAGCCATCTCAGTCTACACTTAGTAACTACATTCCACTAATACCTCTGGTGGGCATGTTCCAATGGCAATTTTTTTTCCCTGACTTGTCAGTTCATTGAACATGGTCAAATAAGCTTTACAACGAATGGCAAGACATATGATATCAAGGAATTTCATAATTGCTCTAGTGAGTACGTGGTCTACTGTTAAACCTGTCCTTGTGGTCTATGATATGTGGGGAGGACTATCTGAACCCTGCTAAAACATTTTGGCGAACACAGACGCTTCATTGAAGAAGACTGTGACATGCATAGTGTCCCCAAACATTTCTTGTCCAAACCCCAACAATCCACAGCAGGTCTAAAAGTGTTAATAATTGGGGCAATTCCAACTAGGTTACCCCCAGCAGAACTTTTTAAACGCCTTTGCTAACAAGAAACTTTTTGGATATATTCCCTCACTCCTCAGGGAATAAACGAATAGATTGAAATCCACACAATATTGTAAAAGTGTGCATTACTATCATAATGCAGATATCTCATTAATGTTTTCTGTTTTTTACTCCTCACCAATTTCCTGTCATATCACTGGGAACTAGCTCCACTTCCTATTACAACTTTTTCATCTTCTCCATTGAGACAGTCCACATGTAGCCAGATAAGCATGCACCACATGTTTCCTAGGAAAATCCTGGTCCTTCTAAGACAGCATCGCTGGTATGCTAAAGATTGTTTACCTGAATACCTAGTGACATTTGTTTATGTCCATGTAATTCTTATATGTTCATTTATCTGTTTATTTCTAATTTCACCACTTGTGAACATCCTATTCTTTTATAGCCACCACCTGTTTATTGTAATACAGTTTCAAAGTTACAGACAGTCTGGTTATTTTAGGATGCAAGGTTTAAGCTGTATGTTAAGCTACATACACACCAGGGGCAAATGTGTAGCGAGAACAGAACAATCCTTTTCAGCAAACCCTTATGTTCAGTTGTTCATACATATTTTAGACATCATATAGCTCCTTGTGTGGGAGGTGGTTGAATATTAAGTAAATCATCACATAGTATATCATAGGTAGTCCATTTGTCTCTCCTCTCTTCTCTTTTTATCGTTCATGTGCCATAATGTTTTAGATTTGCAATTTGTAATTTTATAGACATGATTAATATACCTTCATATTTCTATAATTGATGTGTGTAATTTTAATCCTTTTAATAATTTGTTAGTCCCTTTCTCCCCTTTTCCTTAAAAAAGCCCTCCTTCCCCACTCATCCTCTACCTATGTACCCCCTTCCCTTCCTTCCCTTACTCCCCCCCCCCCATTTCTTCTTTGTCATCATAATAATCATATAGTAATTATCAACCATGTCCTTCATTCATTTATTTGTGTATGCATATATATTTTTTTTCCCCTAATACCCATTTATTAGCTTATTTATGCATTAAATATTGTGTCTTGAATCTGTAACCAGTCTAAAACTATGTTTACATATTCCCCTGGTCTGCTGGTCCTTCTAGTTCCTCGGCCACGACCAGATTGCAAAGAAGCTTTACTGCACATTATGTGACAGGCCAGAAGAAGGAGCTGTATGCTTCGAGTGCATAGTCTTGCTATCTGTCCTTCCTGTTCTTCTCACACTGAGGTCGGCCCTCTGGGTACCGTCATTTCCCTCTGCATGGTCCACGCTAGGCTGCCTGGATCCTCTCCACTTCCTGGTTTGGAATTAGCGCCCTACACAGTTCCTGACATCATCTAAATGCCTGGGAAACTGGATTGCTGACACTCCTCGAGGAGGACATCTTTTATACAGATATGCCCTTGATTTCTTCTTTTATGTAAGTGCAATACTTTGCGCATTAAACATGCTATTCTAATACTACACTTAGGTGTGCCTCCCTCCTTTCTTCTTTTTGCACTCTCACAGAGTTCTTTTGTCTGTGCTCTGGGGATGGCTGGCACCTGAACTATTTGTTATACACCTAATTTGTCATGGACTACTTCCATCATGCTAAGGACTATATATATATATATATATATATATATATATATATATATATATATATATATATTAACTAACTGTGCAGACTCAGCATTGTTGTGTGCGGGGTGACTTTCTTCAGCCATTGATTCTAGCAGTTAGTAATTCATAAGTGAATTTTAGTGGGGCACCTTCTGTGGAGTGCTAAGAATGAAAGCCAGAATCTAAGGGGTCAAGAAGGTTGTTGTCAGTGATGTAGGAGCTAAGATAATTGTAGACTAAACATTCTAAAGGCTTAGATGTAAATAGGAGCAAGGGGATCTGTCTTAAAGGCTAAGTTCACCTTTGTTAACACTTTTTTTCTTCTAAAAATCAGCTCCACTATGTACCATTATAGCATGTACTTTGTTTGCAAAATTAAACAGCTTTCCATTTATTCTACACTCGCCTACCTCACTGTCTTCATGGCTGTTTAACCACATCCCACCCGACCACTGCATGTATACGGCCAGGTGGGTGCTTCCTCCTTCTGAGTGGACGTCCAGGAACATCCCTCAGAAGACGGTGGATCGCCCGCACTTGCCCGCGCAGCAGCACAATCCCAATGCGCGAGTTGTGAAAAAGTACCACCAGAAGAAAGCTTTTTTTTGTGAACAAAATGATAAAAAAAAATCTTGGGTACAGGGTAGCATGACCACGCAAATGCCATTGAAAATGTGAGAGCGCTGAAAGGTGAAAATTGGCATGGAAAGGAAGGGGGTGAAAGTGCCCAGTATTGAAGTGGTTAAAAACACTGCTCCATTACTTCTGCCTTACTTCCTGGATAGACTATAGACACAGGAAACAGTTGACCAGCTGATCTCATTAGCACACACCCTGCATCACCCACCCTTAGTTGGTCCTGTATCATGACCTTAAATCTTTCCAAGAAGTAAGGCAGAAGTAATGGAGCAGTGTGTTTAAACAGCCATGAAGACAGTGAGATAAGCATGTGCAGAATAAATGACAAGCTGTTGGTACATAGGTGAGCTGGAATTTAGAAGAAAAAAAAGTGAACAAATGTGGACCAGTGAGGGCATTTTAAGTTTGGGAGTGATCAGTGCAGGCTTTACAGGGGAAGGGAAGGTGCCAGTAGAGAGGAAGAGATTAAAGATGAAAATGCAAGTAGGCGGTTTACTTTGCAAAGGAAGGTACACTTAGCAAGAGAGTAGTCAATGCGCAAGCAAAAAATGCAGTTTTTAAAATTTTCCTTGAATGTGATTGGGTATTCTTCACAAAAATTAAATATCATTACATTTACTAAGCTCTTGAGAAATGTCCATAAAACATGAACAGCCTATTTTGCCTTAGTAAATCAATCCCATACTTTCCAATACAAACTTGTCTACACTAATGTTGCTCAGCAGGAAATATTGCTATTGTGTACCATGTTTTTGTGCATTAGTACAGTCCTCAAAAGACATTTTCCACATTAATTAGGGAATTGTTTTTCACCACACCTATTGATCTGCAGTGCAAAAAAAATATATTATTCTTGCAGTCTTGCAGTTTCTCAGTCATATTCAAGCAATTAAATATCTATTTATATTTTTTGCATACAACAAAATGTGACATATGTAAGATTGGGAAATCAGACTCCAGTGGCAGGTGCGTTTTTAAGGGCTTGGTAGCCCACTTTTATTTAAAAACTCACAAAAGGTTCACATATGCAATAGCATCCCTTGCAGGGGGTTTCCACCATTACTGCATTGTACAAACTAAAGAGCTTAGCCTCCTGGCTTTCAATCCTGGCATCCGACGGCTTCAGGCCTCTAGCCTAAGCCCAAGTTCTGTTCCTCAGAACACACAGCGTTTCCCAGAGATAAGCTCAATCCTTGCTTTTCTCCTAGTCAGCGACTTGCTGCTCAAACATAAAGCGGCATCTGCAACCTGCAGATCTGCACACACTAGCTGCAATCCATGCAGCCTCTCTCTGACTCCTTTCAGAGAGTTGGGAGCTCACCTGGCTCCCAGGGACCAGACTTCCTGTCTGTGGGTGGGGCCCTGATTACTGTTCAGGTGAGCCTTAAAAAGCCCAAGACACAGCTGACCCATTAACATGGGTTTCTTTAAAGAATCTGACATAAAGTAGCCATTTCTCACCCCGGACAGGGTCCCATCCTCACATATCCTCCCCGCCTGTTTCGAACCGGAGGGAGGAACACATAGACCTCCCACCACCAATGGGACACCTCCAGGCCAGCCATAGGCTGCGTAGGCCCATGTTTTTCGGGTATGTTGCCAATCAGCAGCAGAAGAAGTCCTAAGCTGCCCAACCTTTTCTCTAAAGGGGCACTCCACCCACATCTTCTTCCGGGTGTGCTTCCACCAGCACTTCTTCCTGAACCGTGGGCTCCCCCTAATGTCTCTACCCCTTCTATCTGCTGGCCTCAAGATCCTTCTCTTCCCTCCCACGGACCTACTCTCCTGGGACTGTTGGGGACCTACTTCCAGGGGGTCTGTCAGGGACTGACCACTCTCACTACCTGACTCTACATTAACCAACAACATTTGTTTCTTAGGTTCACCAACCCCTATGTTGCTACCTTTGGCAAACAATCCATCTGAGATCGACACCACACCCTTCTGTTTAACCTCAACAGCACTGTTCCACAAAGGGCTACTCACCTCAGCATAATCATTGGGACCTCTGGTCCCCTTGTTTGTTAGGACATAGTCTATGGAGGGACCACCTACAGGCAGGCCGTTACTCCCTATGGGACAGTCCCGTGGTTTCACATCCCCCCACTGTTGTCCAACACTCCAATAGCAATTGTCCTACCAATGCACATTTTTCCACACCAACCTCTTTGACCATTTCTGTATCCCTTGGTACCTCAACCAGGATCTCTGAGCTGTCTGACAGTGCTCTACAGTGCTTCTCATACACGTTTTCGTTACAGTTACCATTACTGTTATTTCCTATCAAAGTGTCTCCGGGTACCTCAAACTGCACCTCTCTGCAAGTGATGGACTGAATTCCCACTACTGTCACGTCCATTCCGAGCCCTTTCTTTTCATGAGGTCTAGAGGGTGAGACAGTGCGCGCGCCATGTACCAACCACTGCTCAGCCGTACCTAGGACCGCACCAGTAGGAATGCATTCCATCACATCAGCAGACGGAGAGACTTCCACTATGTCTACTAGCTCTGATTTTTCTAACAATTCCCCTGAGCGCCTTCTGCACACAACTGCCGCTGGAAGCACTCTCAAAGAGAACTGTGAGACAACTTTGCACAAAATGAACCAATAGTAGAGCAACCAATTTCCATTAATATTGCTTAACAGCGCCGGTACCACCTGTGTCCACCGATTGGTACTACGCAGTACCATGTCGCTCCTCTGCTGTGGATACACGCAGGTGTACATTGGAAATATTCTCACCAATTCCAACAACATCTCAGTTATTTCTAGACAAGCCACATCTAAACACAGAACTTTAGGAACTTTTCCTTTACCAACGATGTGGAGGTGCTCATTTGCTAAGGCGTAAGAGGCTGAGTTACTTAAAGAGACCTCTACCTCAGAGGTAACTGACAAAACTTGCGACTCCCCTTGAGCACTGCAAATCGCATGTGCGACACTCATCCTCTCACTTTCAGCAACACTGAGCGATTCCAAATCGCTATCCATTACCATATCATTCTGAAGCTCAACATTCCTCATCTCTTTTGTTGAGGACAAAACTTCTGCTATGTATGCGCCCTTTTCAGATCCTTCCAACTGGAGAGGGTTAACTTCTGCAAAAGCCAACGCACCCGTGTCTACCGGCTCTGCAGTCTCTCCATTTTGCATAGCAGAATTTGTGTCCACCGCAAACACATTTTTAAACACAGCAGGCTGCAATAACATAACTTGATCACTGTGTGGTGCTTCATTAAACTCACTAGGACTTTTTCTGTCAGCAGTGACAGACTGTAGTAACACATTATCATTACAAGCAAATTCAGACATTTCAGTTTTACCATTTTTCTCATCACGAAGGTGAAGTACCCTCTTATCCATCAGAGCGGCACCACAGTTGTCCCCGGCAACCTCTGGCTCCAACACACCGAGCTCCCTGGAGGTTTCAAAGGACACCTCTGCAACCTTACCTACTGTCGCTAAGGGAAATTGCATATCCTGCTTAGCGATCACCCCTACCTCAATACTAGTGAACACATCACCATAAGTACATGTATCATCATTCATAAACATAGCAGTTCTACAACCTTTATCAGATTGACGCATGGCACCCTGCATGCGACTCAGCACATTAACCTTCCTCTCTAAAGGAATTATTTTGCCCACTAGGGCGGCTTCACAGTTGTCCGGGGAAACCATTTGCCTTACCATTACAGGCTCCTTAGCGGTTTCCCTTGGCAACTCTGCAGCACCTGTCTCTATCGCTAGGGAACATGACACACCAACTGTTTTGGTCACCCCTAACACATCACTCTCAGCACTCTGCTGGACTACCTTAGGTGCACACAAAGTCCACATATCACTTTTAGTCTTTGATCTTTGATCTCCACACTGCAGCAAGTCCATCTTTACACTTTCTGCAGATCTCCTCACCGGATACATTGCTACTTCACTTGAATCACAAATTGCAACAGTCTTACCATATCTTGAAGCAGGTAACTCTGTCTTCACTTTAGGGCGCTGTCTTTCAGCTGCATTTTTACTGGCCAACTCCCCCTGGTGGCCACAGGACAAAATCACAGTAGGCAACTCCCACTGTTTAGCACCCCCTGCAGACAAAACAGAAGACTTCTTGTTGCCAGGGGTGACTGCAAACATATCTGCAAAGGAATCTTGGCCCACCAATAAAGAGTTCTGCTCAGCAACCTCACTTTCAACTGCACCCCAAAATCTAGGGCAAGAAAATATGCCGTGCCCCAGCTGACCACATTCCAGGCATGGCGTTTGGCGACCTCCTCCTGTTGCTAAGGGAGATGACACTCTCCCAACATGCAGAACTTCACTTGAATCTATATGGGGATGGCGATACACCTCTTCCCTGTAGCTCCTCCTTCCTATTGGCACATGTTCTCCGGTTGCTAATGGAAACGGTGCTCTCCTAGCTGCACGTTGCTGGTTCTCCGACACATATAGACGTTTCTCTCCCTGCAGCGACGTTGTTTTAAACTTGCCACAACTCTCTGTAGGCAATATCTTTGTCTTGCGGTCCACTGACCTGACATCATAGACGTTGCTATGGGCAACTGCACCCATCTGCTTACTCTTTACATTCAGAGCAGGCTTCTCATATTTTTGCTTTGTTGAAGCTTGCGACAAAGGGCATTTCAAAACTTCATGCCCCCACTCACTGCATCGCAAACAGCACACTTGTTTCTTAACACTTTGCACATAAATAGCTGGCCGGCCTGCACCAGCGTTGCTAGGGGTAACAGCATGAACTTTCCCTTTAGCTTGGTTCAGCGCAGCCAAGTGCTTTTTGCATGAGTCTGGGGCTTGTTGTGTCGGCAACAAACCCTCCAGCCACAAAGTCCTGTCTATCATTTCAGCAAATATTGCTTTCTGTTTGCGATTTGACCTTCCCATCGCTGCAAACAGGGCAATGGTTTTTAACACAGTTCCTTAACACAGGAAAATGTTGGTGTATTGTCTTCTCAGGCCACGCTGAGCTTACTTCCACAGGTATGCCACCTGTATGGCAACACAGTTCATTAATTAAACTCCTCTGCAATGCAGTTCTCCTGACTGCCACACACAGCTAACAGAAGTTCACAGCAGAAAACGTTTAATTTCCAGTTCATATTGGCTGTTTATCATAGCATTGCTGCCAAAAACGCATGGTTGCTTTCTACTCACTGTTTGTTGGTATGCGTGGATCTGGAACTCTTCCAAACTGCCCGCATTCTCCACCATATGTAAGATTAGGGAATCAGACTCCAGTGGCAGGTGCGTTTTTAAGGGCTTGGTAGCCCACTTTTATTTAAAAACTCACAAAAGGTTCACATATGCAATAGCATCCCTTGCAGGGGGTTTCCACCATTACTGCATTGTACAAACTAAAGAGCTTAGCCTCCTGGCTTTCAATCCTGGCATCCGACAGCTTCAGGCCTCTAGCCTAAGCCCAAGTTCTGTTCCTCAGAACACACAGCGTTTCCCAGAGATAAGCTCAATCCTTGCTTTTCTCCTAGTCAGCGACTTGCTGCTCAAACATAAAGCAGCATCTGCAACCTGCAGATCTGCACACACTAGCTGCAATCCATGCAGCCTCTCTCTGACTCCTTTCAGAGAGTTGGGAGCTCACCTGGATCCCAGGGACCAGACTTCCTGTCTGTGGGTGGGGCCCTGATTACTGTTCAGGTGAGCCTTAAAAAGCCCAAGACACAGCTGACCCATTAACATGGGTTTCTTTAAAGAATCTGACATAAAGTAGCCATTTCTCACCCCGGACAGAGTCCCATCCTCACACATACAAAAAAAAATACTGTTTCGGGGGACCAGAAGCAACAGCCATTTTTTTTCAAAAGTTCTTTTAACACAAGTTGAAACATTTTGTGCAAACACCTACATTAATGTTTTTTAGTGCTTTAGCCATATTTAAACATGTAATGCAGATTATGGCAGCTATTCTTAGAAGAGGGCTATGAATGCTGCTGCTGAGGATGCAGAATCTCTTCACTCTAAACTGCATCCTAGGGTCGCCACCTAGTGCAGTGGTGGCAGGAGCACCAGTATAAGCAACAGTGGCCCAACATGCAGCGTATTTTCTCTTTTTCAAATAACAAGAAATATAGAACGTAAAGTATGGGTTTTCGATTCATAGTGTATGAGGAACTGCATGTGTCAGTTGACAAAATTCTAATTATGTTTCTATGGATTGTCTAAGAAATATGTGAAGGTGACAAAGATTCAGATTTTCTGGACATATTGACAGTTAACCACTTAAGTCAAATCCTTAGTTACAAAAAAACATGTTCCTGCAGGTCTTTACCGTGAACTGTCTGTCTTTCAAGAAATGACTATACAGGAATGTCTGTTGAATAAAAAGCCGATCAAGAGCAAAAAGTGGAGCATGTTAGCTGTTATAATGAGGAGTGTGGTGAGACAAAAAATGATGATGTGTTAAACCACTGCACTAAAACTATACTTTGTGTACCAGGTATTCCCTATATACTGCATAACATTAATATTAGCTCTGGCAGTTAAAAGCATAATATATATTGATTTTAGCAAAAATTATAAATATCTGTTTCCCCATAATAGCCTAGGATAATGGTATAATTGAATGCTAATTTTAAAATAATTGAAAGGTACAGGCACTAGCTTGGGCTCTATAACCACTGCTACAATGCTTTTTACCCTTAGTAGCCCCCGTTGTTGTAGCCTTTATATGTATTATAAGATTTATGATTATTAGCTGTACATTTATGTATGCTAGGTTACTGATTTTACTGGAGTATTGTCAATGGGAATTTCAGCTTAGTTTACAGTCTGTGTTCTTATTTCTGGAAACACAAAGATAGAGTGAATTGTTCAAGGTCACAAAGATCTTCAGAAAATGTTGTGATAATTTTTCCTTGGAATATTCTTAATATACATCTTACACCTCACCTACGTATTGCTATTTTTATAACTAGAGTGCTTAAAAAATCTTCTGTTTATACTGGACACATGTAAAGCTGAGCTATACGATTAAATACATACATACACATATATATATATATATATACCGTATTTATCGCTGTATACCGCGCACTTTTTTGCCCTAAAAATTCAGGGCAAAATCGTGGGTGCACGATATACGCCGATACCCGATTCCCACGCCGAGTTTGAATTACTGCGCCGGCATATACCGAGCGCAGTACACTCGTGTATAGTCGGGCAGGCTCGACTTCTCTCGCAGTCACGTCCTGGACGTACAGGACGCACAGGACGTGAAGCGGGGATCGAGCAGGGAGGACACCGCAGAAGGACGCCAGACTCGACAAGGAGGACACCACCGAAGCTGCAGACGGACGCTGGACCCGACGAGGACACCACTGAGGCCGCAGATGGACGCTGGACCCGACGAGGAGGACACCACCGAAGCCGCAGACGGACACTGGACCCGACGAGGCCACCGATGGACGCCGCGCAAGACACCAAAACTGTAAGTACTAAAATCTTTTTTTTTACAGGAATGCGGGTCCACTTTAGGGGTGCGCGCTATACGCCGGAGCCCGCAATACCCCGATAAATACTATATTATATGTATATGTACTATAAATATACATTATATGTATGTATGTTATATTATCTGTCTTACTTGCAAATTTCTGTAGTAGGGTATGTTTATAAATGTGATCTCCCTTGAGAGCAACTATTTGAAACTTAGGGGACTATTAACAGGACATTTGTTGCACAAATGTCAGAAATATTTGTGCAAGCTGAACTAGATTTCACTGTATGTTTTTGAATAGATGAACTTTTGTATCATCAGCTCCATCTAGTGGACAAATGTGGTATAGTCTTCTGACATACCTCAATGAGAAAATATACCTAATTGTGGCCACTAGATGGAGCTGATGATACAGAAGTTAATTTGAAAACATACAGTAATTTAAAATTTTATTTTGTCTTCATGCCTGTTTCTGACATTCGTGCAATGAATGTTTTATAAATAGACCCCTTGATGCAGCTAGTGTCTCTCAGTTCTAGCTGCTACCAATATCTTGGGTTTCCTCTGAGGATGAGAAACCAATCAGCTTGGTTCATTTGATCCCTATGTCAGGGATGTCTGCAACTTAACATTGTCACCGTGAAGCTGCAATGTAAGTCTGCAGTGACATATTTTTTTTAAATGTATTCTTGAATAAGATTCTATTTCAAAGCCTGAATTTAGTTTAGTTTTTTAATCAGCACAAGAGACAGTACTTACATTCAATGAGAAGTGTCCCCTGTGCTGGTGGCTCCTGTCTTATTTGACATCTAAATTCCTCTGCCTCCTATACTTCCACAACAGTCATCCTCAAGTGCTGTAGGGGTTAATACAGCTGCTGGACCTGCCATCAGCACATTGCCGCTGCAAAAGCATGGGGAGCAAATGACTTCAGATTTCAGAAGATAACAGCCGACAGTACAAGTGACACGTTTCACTTTAATGTAAATAACATCTCTTATGCTAAATAAAAAAAGAAAAAAATAGGCTTTAACTATAAATGCATTTTATTAAGCATTATGCAATTGTAGATCTTTTTCCAGCAGTATGGCAAGGCCATGTGTTTGTATTTATCTTTGCAAAAAAACAGTTTCTAAACACCAAGAGACGGTGTTGTTTGAAGATAGGAGACCTGTTGGGCATTATGATAAATAGAAAACCTGTCTCCATTGAACAGATTTTTGAGAGAAGGGGGGGGGGGGGGTTACACACAGGAATGCTGAAAACTAGACTTCTCTTCACCACCACACCATTAAGCCATCACATTGGAATTTTTGGAAAAGGATATTAAAACAAGTACAAATATACACTTTTTTCTCTTATGGAAGTACTGTAATAATTGAATATCAACTATAATTTTTAACCTGCACATAAAACACCCATTTCAGTCAATAGCTAAAATGACAATTTAGAATGTAATATTCTGAGCAAAAATATACTTCAGAAAACAAATAAAGCATCATATGGAATGGTCATGTTGGGCTTCATTCTGACTAAAACTGATATATTATTTTTAAATAGGGTGACAAGATAAACCATATTATAGCATTACATATCATGGCTAATAATTAAATAATGCAGCAAAAGTAGAAAGAGACAGCCTGCTGCCACACACCTTGCCCAGCCCGAATGGTTAGCAAGGTAAAGCAGCCTCAGCTCGATTCATACAGGCCACACCCCCAACATGTTCACTCTTAATCATTGATGGTAGGGCCAAACATATTGGGGACGTGACCTACCTTTCTCTTCCTATTACTGCATTTTTTGGCATGCATACACATGGTCACACAAAAGTTCTCTGAACGAGGTGAGAAAAGCATGCATGTTTTTTCCCCGTCGGAATTGCATACAGACGAACGGATTTTCCGATAGGAATTTTTCCGTTGGAAAAATTGAGAACCAGCTCTCAATATTTTGCTGGCAGAAATTCTGACAGAAAAAGTCTAATGGAGCATACACACGGTCGGAATTTCTGATGAAAAGCTCACATCAGACTTTTTCTGGCGGAAATTCTGCTTGTGTGTACGGGGCATTAGTCATAGTCAACAGCATCCAACTCATCAGGCTTTGCGGGGCCTGAGTGGGGATCCTTAAACCAGGGGTGTCCAAACTTTTTTTAAAGAGGGCCAGATTTGATTGTGTTCATTCGAGCACTAATACACGGCCCAACAAGAATTCTCTTGCCTTTGTGGCTGTGTGTGAGTAAAGAGATGAGCTCAGGCTTATTATTTGGTTATACCGTATTTATTGGCGTATAACACGCACATTCACATTAAGAGGGAAGTTTCAGGAAAAAACGTAACATTTTAAATAAATAACTGTGAAGCAAAATAAGGGTCAGTGCCCATCTGCTGACCCCCAATTGCCATGAATGCAGCACCCCCCATTGCCAGGTATTCAGCACCCACCATTGCTAGTAATGCAGCACCCACCTTTGCCAGGAATGCACCCAACATTGCCAGGAATTCACACACCATTGCCAGGAATGCAGCACCCACCATTGACAGGAATGCAGCACCCACCATTGCCAGGAATGCAGCACCCACCATTGCCAGGAATGCAGCCCCACCATTGCCAGCAATGCACTCACCATTGCCAGGAATGCAGCACCCATCATTGCCAGGTATGCACTCATCATTGCCAGGAATGCTTCACCCACTATTGCCAGGAATGCAGCCCCACCATTGTGAGTCATGCACTCACCATTGCCAGGAATGCAGTACTTTGTACATGCCTGCCTTAAGAATTTATCGTGAGTCACATAATAATTTGTTAATCTCACAAAAGCTGATCCACTGGTAGTTTAGCAAAACAGAGGGCAACAACATGGGAGAATTAGGTCAAGTGGATAAAGCTACTATCATATATACTGAAGCAAGAAAAAAAAATCAAGAATTTCACAAACACCAGGATAAAGAAATTTGCTTTCCTTGTCTTTGAATCACAAAATTTAAATTATACTGGAAATGTTTTGTATATTCTATATGTAATATTTTCTGTAACTAAATTAAAAGGCTATCCCCACTGGATCCCTATTATGTAGTTGGGGGTTGCCAGAAAGGTTAACCACACATCAGCCTATTTCACTGAGGCCGCGTACACACGATGAGACATGTCCGCTCAAACATGTCCGACGGACCGTTTGCAGCGGACATGTCTCAATGGATTTTGGTCCGATGGCGTGTACACACCATCGGACGAAAATCCCCTCGGTCTGAGGACGCCACCACGTCACCACTCCAGGAAGTAAAATACTTCCACGCATGCGTCAAATCCATTTGACGCATAGGCGGACAGTTCTGTCCGCTGGTTAGTGTACATATCCGACGGACAGGTTTATAGCGGACAAATTTTAAAGCATGCTTTGAAATTTGTCCGATGGACAAACCTGTCCACTAGCCCATACACACGATCGGAGATGTCTGCTGAAACGGTCCTTCGGACCAGTTTCAGCAGATAAATTTGATCGTGTGTACGCGGCCTGAGACTCAGGGTTCAAGTAAACCAATTCACTCATCATTAGTCATGGCCATGACACTACTAAATGTGATGAATTCTCCATATTGTACAGTGCACTGTATTTGTGACTGGGGAATCCCTTAGAATGTTGTGCAAGCCATAAGAAAATAGAATGGGTACATTTTGCTGAATGATACGTGTTATAGCCTGATATTCTACAGTGTAAGGAGCAACAAAGGTAACTCTTATATACATTTTCATATGCCTTTTCTGTATGTTCTTGTATCCCTGATATTAATTTGTGGCACTATTTTTCCCATTCTTCGATGTTAGAATAACCCCTATTTCTAAGCCTTTCTTCTATGATGTCATGCTCCTAAGCAAAAGTTTCATCTGTGGAGCAATTCATGTTTGCAATTTCCCCATATGCTGCTTACCAGGTAAAATTACCTGCACTTGATTTGCAGATTTAATTATATTCTTCCCTGTGTCAGTCGTTCTATCTGGTGAAACATCTAGAAGGTTAATCACCTTGGACTAATGTTCATATGTAAAATTCATATTTAGATTGTTGTTATTAAGGTACAGTCTGTAAATAACTCACTGTTATCATTCCATATTAACAGCAGATCATCAATTAATCTGTTATACCAAAAAATGTGTTCTTTAACCACTTCCATACAGGGCATTTTCACCCCCTTTCTGCCCAGACCAATTTTTAGTTTTTAGCGCTGTCGCATTTTGAATGACAATTGCGCAGTCATGCGACGTGGCTCCCAAACACAATTGATGCCCCTTTTATCCCACAAATAGAGCTTTCTTTTGTTGGTATTTGATCACCTCTGCGGTTTTTATTTTTTGCGCTATAAACAAAAGAAGAGCGACAATTTTGAAAAAAACACAATGGGGCTGATTTAGTAAAAGCAATGGACTGCGCCGGTTCATGACTTAATTGGTACGCCGGATGAATCCTTAATTAGGTGCATGAAGCGGCGCAGGAGCCGGCGCAATGCAATTAATATGTAAAGCCCCCAAACTCCCTTTAGAAGTATATGGGAGAAATCAAAAGTGTTCATTTTTAAGGTTAATATGCAAGTTTTTGTCCTAAAAAGTGTTTGGGGACCTGAGTCCTGCCCCAGGGGACATGTATCAATGTTTTTTTTATTTTTTAAAGGGCCGTTTTTCCAGGAGCAGTGAATTTAATAATGCTTAAAGTGCAACAGTAAAAGGTAAATATTCCTTTTAATTTCGTACCTGGGGGGGGGTGTATAATATGCATGTAAATGAGGGCATGTTTCCCGTGGTTAGAACTGTCTTTGCACAAAATGACATTCTGACGGAAAAAAAAGTCATTTAAAATCACTTGCGGCTATAATGAATTGTCGGCTCCCGGAAATTCAGAGAAAATTCATTCATAAAAAAAAAGCATGGGGTCCCCCCAAATTCCATTACTAGGCCCTTCAGGTCTGTTATGGATATTAAGGGGAACTCCACTCCATTTTAAAAAAAAATGGCGTGGAGTTCCCCCAAAAATCCACACCAGACCCCTTATCCGAGCACGTAACCTGGCCAGCCGCAGGAAAGAGGGGGGACAGAGAGCGACCCCTCTCCTGAACTGTACCAGGTCACATACCCTCAACATGGGGAGGGTGCTTTGGGGTCCCCCCCAAAGCACCTTGTCCCCATGTTGATGGGGACAAGGGCCTCATCCCCACAACCCTGGTCGGTGGTTGTGGGAGTCTGCAGGTGGGGGGGCTTATTCCTTTATTAATGTCTTCTTTCCACACATCTTCTTCTTTTCTGGTTTCATTCGGGTTTCTTCCTCCATCTTCTTCTTCCTCTGCTTCTTTCTAGGGTCTTCTCGTCCCCATCTTGCACAGTCTTCTTCCATCATCTTCTTCTCCTTCCTTCGGTCTTCTCGTCCACATCTTGCACGGCTTCTTCTTCCCCGGACGATCCGCTTCCAATTGAAGTTCCCGCTGAGTGACGTTCCTTTGACCCCGCCCCCCCTCTGGACGCACATGTACCACACAGGACTTTCTTATGGCTTTCCACGTGGCATCAGAGGGGGCAAGGTCACCGGATGACACTGTGTCCTCAGTGATAAAAGTACTGTCTGAAGAACAATTGGAAGCGTTTCGTCCGGGGAAGAAGAAGCCGTGCAAGATGCGGACGAGAAGACAGAAGGAAGGAGAAGAAGATGGAGGAAGAAGCCGATGCAAGATGCGGACGAGAAGACCCAAGAAAGAAGCAGAGAAAGAAGAAGATGGAGGAAGAAACCCGAATGAAAGCAGAAAAGAAGAAGATGGGAGAAGAAGAAGCGTGGAAAGAAAACATTAATAAAGGAATTGTCAAAAACCGGCTATTGTCTTTTTTTTTTACTTTTTTGGGGGTGAAATGGTAGAGGTACAATGTACCCCATTACCATTTCACACAGGGGGGGCAGGATCTGGGGGTCCCCTTTGTTAAAGGGGTCTTCCAGATTCCGATAAGCCCCCCGCCTGCAGACCCCCACTACCACCGGCCAGGGTTGTGGGGATGAGGCCCTTGTCCCCATCAACATGGGGATAAGGTGCTTTGGGAGGGCCCCATGTTGAGGACATGTGGCCTGGTACGGTTCAGGAGAGGGGGGCACTCTCTGTCCCCCCCCTCTTTTCTGCAGCCAGCCAGGTTGCATGCTCGGATAAGGGGTCTGGTGTGGATTTTTGGGGGAACTCCACGCCATTTTTTTTTATTTGGGGTGGATTTCCCACTAAAATCCATACCAGACCTGAAGGGCCTGGTATGGATATTTGGGGGGAACCCCACATCATTTTTTTTTATTTGACGGCGGGGTTCCCCTTAATATCCATACCAGACCTGAAGGGCCTGGTAATTGAATTTGGGGGGACCCCCGCGTTTTTTTTATGAGCAATGACTGTATTCTTTATAGCCATGAGTACTTTTAAATTACTTTTTTTCCCCTTTAGAAATGACATCTTGTACAGGGACAGTTCTAAGCACGGGAAACATGCACTACTTCACAGGCATACTATACCCCCCTCCCCCCTATGAAATTTAAAGGAATATTTCACTTTTATTGTTTCACTTTAACCACTTCCATACCGCGCCTATTCTGGCACTTCTCTTCTTCATGTATAAATTATATTTTGTTCCTGGAAAATTACTCAGGACCCCCAAACATTATGGGCCAGATTTAGGAAGATGGGCGCTTCTTTACTTTGGAGTAACGTTTCTCATTTACGTTACTCCGCCGTAACTTTAGGAGCAAGTACTGTTATTCACAAAGCACTTGCTCCTAAAGTTGTGGCAGGGTAGCGAAAATGAGCCGGCGGAATTCAAATTGGGCGGGTAGGGGGCGTGTATTATGTTAACTATGCGCGATCCCGTGGCGAACGTACTGCGCATGCGTCGACTGTCAGTGCGCATGCTGCAAATTCTTTCAGGGAACGTCAATGACGTCAATCCCCATTCACGGACGTTTTACGCAAACGACTCGAATTTTTTTTTTTTGCGACGCGATGACGCCGGCCATACTTAACATAGGATACTCCACTAGGGGGCTGCTTTATCTTTACGCCGCGTATCTCTTACGGAAACGTCACAAAGTCACTGCGTCGCGCCCGAATACGATCGTGAATTTCCGATTCCCGCTGATTAACATATTCTCGGCGTTAATCAGCGGGAACGCCCCGCGCGCCATTTTTAAAATTGAAGTTCCGATACGACGGCGTAATACAATTACGCCGCTCGTATAGGAACTCCAACCCGGCGTTTCTTGTTTTCTGGTTACAGAAAACAAAAACGCCGGCTCAAAGTGACAGTTAGGCTGGAGTATCACTGATACTCCAGCCTAACTCTACCTGAATCTGGCCCTATATATATATATATTTTTAGCAGACACCCTAGGGAATAAAGTGGCTGTCATTACATTTTTTTATTTTCAACGGTATTTGCGCAATAATTTGTCAAACGCCTTTTTTTTCCCCAAAAAAATGGTTTCATGAATTAAAAAAATGTGAAAGACGATGTTACACCGAGTAAATAGATACCTAACATGTCACACTTTAATATTGCACACACTCATGGAATGGTGCCAAACTTCGGGATTAAAAAATCTCCATAGGCGACGCTTGAATTTTTTTTACAGGCTACCATAAGGACACGCAAATATAATCTTGCCAGCAAGGCCAACACACAATCTGGCCTCTTTTTAGGGCAAGGTAACAAATGCTCTTTTCAAGCTTTATATAACATAGGCTTGTGTGTTAATTGAGGCAATTGAAAACACATGCACAGCCCATGAAACACACAAAACGCAAGTTCACCCAATGTAGAGACTGAACTTTAAAGTGGGTACACCTGTTAAGGATGTCCTTAAATTACTTACCCAAAAAACATGCTCTATGAGCATGCCCAGAAACATCCAAGTGCTGTTCACACACAAAAAGCAACATAAAAAAATCTAAGTCCCTGGGCATGCTCAGATCACCAGAAATGCAGCTAGCAGATAAGGAAAAGCCCTGTCCAAACGTAATGAATCACATCATCCAGCATGCTACAAAATTAGAGATGGGACAAACACCCCCTGGTCCAGGTGGGCAAACAAAGAGCCTAACATGGGCAAAAGTTATACCATAAATACCATTGCAGTCTATGGGAAATTACTTGTTCATTTTGCTTGACCCCACTTGGCTGGCTTGTCTTCTAGTAATTGGCCTTAAAATGGGTATGGGGGCCCGGGTCCCACCAAAGGGACATACAGTACCTGCCACCGTTATTGTACTTTCAGTGTGAATTCATCACTCTGGTTCTCGGCAACAGGGTACTGTAAATCTTGCGCTGGCTGCCGCAATAGGAAAAACACAGGAGAGAGAGAGAGCGGCCTCCATGATGGAGGGGGGGGGACATGTGACGTATGGGCACAGACAGCACTGGACAGAAAGGCAGAGGCTCAGAGGCAGAGCTGGCTGGCTGTAGCGATGGCGGAGTGGTACATCAGAGGCAGACTGGTGGTGGATGGTAACGATGTGACCACAGGTACACAGGCAGGTCACACTCACTGCCAGTGGCACTGTGATGATCAGGGGCATGCAGGGGATGTTTTCTTTCCTTTCTCCATTCCTCCACCATTGCTGTGCCAGCGCCTCTAACACTGTACGGAGGGACTCTAGAGTGGAGAGGCTGCCTGTTGAGTTAGCTGCTGAGAGGGAGTAGGATTACCGGTGGCCGGGTGCCCTGCGTGGTAGTGCCCCGCCTCTCTCCAGTGCGCCCTAGGCGGCTGTCTAGTGGTAGCACCGGCCCTGACTCCAAGGCACATTTTAACAATGTCCGTACCGTAGGATGTCATATGACGCCCTGGACTTCAGTGGGGGATATCTGAATGATGGGTGCAGCTACAGGCATCATTCAGATATCCTTTTTTACAGGCGGCGATTGTTCACACCATAAGAATGATCATAGCGGCAGTTCTGCCACTTGATCGTTCTTACAGGTGGCGGGAGGGGACATCCCCCCTCCCACCGCCATCTGGTGCTTCTCTGGGCTCTCCTGTACCATTGGATTGGAGGCCCGGAGAACGAATCGTCCACCGTCGAATGAGGAGCATAGAGATTTAAAAACATAAACAAAGCTGCAATCGAGGCTGAAAGCATTGTGGTCTTATTGACCCCGCCTCTCTCCATAAAAAATACCTGCCACACACTATTCCTTGTAATAGGAATAAAAGTGATCCAAAAAAAAAGTGCAAAAAGAAAAAATATTACTTAAAAAAAGAAGAAAAAAAAACAATAATTAAAACGCCCCTGTCCCTAGTAGCTTGCATTCAGAAGCAAACGCGCATGTAAGTCCCGCCCACATATGTAAACGCCGGTCAAACCACACATGTGAGGTATTGACGCGTGCGTTAGAGCGAGAGCAATCATTTTAGCACTTGGCCTCCTCTGTAACTCTAAACTGGTAACCTGTAAAAAAAAAAAAAGCGTCGCCTATGGAGATTTTTAAGTCCCGAAGTTTGGTGCCTTTCCATGAGTGTGTGCAACATTAAAGCGTGACAAGTTAGGTATCTATTTACTCAGTGTAACATCATCTTTCACATTATCCCCAAAAATTGGGCTAACTTTACCGTTTTGTTATTTTTTAGTTCATGTTTGAGTAATTTTCTAGTAAAAAAAATATGATGATTTTTACATGGAGAGAAGTTGCAGAATAGGCGTGGTATGGAAGTGGTTAAATAAAACACCGGCATGGGTTTTTGTAACGCTGATCATGAAGGGGAACTCCGCACCAAATAAAAAAAAAAACGGTGTGGGTTCCCCTTCAGGAGCATATCAGGCCCTTAGGTTTGGTATGGATTGTAAGGGGGAACACCTACACCGAAAAAATGGCTTGGGCTTTCCCCCAAATCCATACCAAACCCTTTTCTGAAGCACGCTGCCTGGTCGGACAGGAATGGGGGTGGGGACGAGCGAGCGCCCCCCCTCCTGAGCCGTACCAGGCCGCATGCCCTCAACATGGGGGAGTGTGTGCTTTGGGGCAGGGGGGGCACTGCCCCCCCACCCCAAAACACTCTTGTCCCCATGTCGATGGGGACAAGGGCCTCTTCCCAACAACCCTGGCCGTTGGTTGTCAGGGTCTGCAGGCAGGGGGCTGATCAGAATCTGGGAGCCCCCTTTAATAAGGTGGCCCCCGGATACCCGCCCCCCACCCTATGTGAATGTGTATGGGGTACATCGTACCCCTACCCATTCACCTGGGGAAAAAATGTTAAGTTAAAAAAACACACTACACAGGTTTGGAAGTAATTTATTAGTCAGCTGGGGGGTCTTCTGCCAGGCCCCCTCCCCTTTAAGCTCTTTTACATTGGGGGGTGCGCCCGGTCTTTGTCATTTTCTGCCGGGGGGAGCCGGACTTCACCACCACCTTCTGCTGGGCCCCCTACCCCTTTAAGCGCTTTTACATTGGGGGGTGTGCCCAGTCTTCTCCGCTGTCTTCTACCCGGGGGAACCAGACTTCACGCTGTCTTCTGCCGGGGCCCCTCCCTCCCCCTTTCTTCTTTAAGCTCTTTTACAAAGGGGGGGTAGGCCCGGTCTTCTCCGCTGTCTTCTGCCGGGGGAGGGTGGCCGGTCTTCTCTGTTCCCTCTTCTGCCGGGCCCGGTCTTCTCCGATGTCTTCTCTGTTCCCTCTGCCAACCGGCGACCCCACCCTTTGTTACATCACATTCCCATCATGCCCGGGGAATATGATGTAACAAAGGGTGGGATCGCTGGGTGGCATCATCCGGTGACCACGCCCCATGCCTACAATCTGTAGCTGTAGAGAGATTCTAGTTTCCCCCAATAGGGGTAGCATTGCAATTTAATATCAGTTGCTGGTACTTCCATTTTGTATACATTTTTGGTCGTATAATTATAGAGCTGATTCTTTTTATTAGCAATCTGCTTTTCTTATTTTTAATGCATTTTTGGAGTCTTTATTATTTATTTTTATTTTATTTTGTTCTTGGTGTTCTTTGAAAATAACCTTTTAGTAGATACAAAATTAACATATTGGTGCTTATCCTAGTCCATTATGGGCTGGATTAGCTCCTTTTCCCATATTCGAAATGGCGTTTTTTCTATTTCCTGTTCCTTGTGACCAAAACGAGGTGTGGGTATATATAGCGGTGAATCATTGCAGAGCCTATCCCCATTGAAAACGTCAAACTTATGACGAAACGCGTCTGGGACTGCTTGTAGTGATGTCACCACATTCAACGCAAGGAGGAAGGGCTCCTACTGTATTGTGCTGGCCAGCATTTGTTTGTATACATGCTTGCAATTCACGGATGTCTGTGAGTAAGATTTTATACTTATTAAACCTGCTTTTTAAACGTTATTACGCTATAGTCCGCTTTCTTTCAATTATATTTATGACTTACGGATCGATTGCATGATACGGATCTGAGTGTCCATGTTTTGATGACAACCTTACTGTGGCTTTGAAATACCCTGGGTTCATTTGCTGTTGAATTATCATACATTGCTGTTTTTGTGGTTTCCACGGATGTCAAGTTCACCTGGGTGTTGTTCGTCCAGATTCTTACTATCTAAGGCATTCATTTAATATTCAACATTTATTTGGACTTTGTTCACATTGTCATATTTATACCAGCCTTACTTGCTGAGTATATGTATTAGTTGACACAGTTTTTCTTTTTCCATTACAGCGGGAGAGCTTGTCATATCAACATCACTGTAAGAGAAGACGGAACAAGACAGTGGAGAAGACCCGGCCCCCGCGGTGGAACCCGGCAGAAGAGGAAAGAGAGAAGACAGCGGAGAAGACCGGGCCCGGCAGAAGAGGGAACAGAGAAGACCGCCGCCCCCCGCAGAAGACAGCGGAAAAGACCGGGCCTACCCCCCTTGTAAAAGAGCTAAAAGAAGAAAGGGGGAGGGGGCCACGGCAGTAGACAGCGTGAAGTCCAGTTCACTTCCCGGCAGAAAATGGCGGAGAAGACTGGGCCTACCCCCATGTAAAAGAGCTTAAAGGGGAGGGGGCCCAGCAGAAGGCGGCGGTGAAGTCCAGGCCCCCCGGTGGAGCCCGGCAGAAGAGAGAACACAGCGGTGAAGTCTGGGCCTACCCCCAAGTGCCTTATTCAGAAAGCGCTTGCTCCGTAAGTTGCGGTGGCATTTCTAAATGCCGTGCGCCAGGTTCATAGAGGCGCACTATTCGCCCCCTCCTGGGCGCACTCGGCATTATAGTAAAAAAGGAATTGTGCTGCATTGCCAGCGCTTTCCTTTAGCAAATTACAAAATAGCTGTTGCTCCAGCCTTTGCTCCATTAATCATGGAGCAAATGCTTGGTAAATCAGCCCCAATATATTTTACTTTTTGATTAAATAAATATCATAATTTAAAAAAAAAAAAAAAAAATGTTTCCTCAGTTCAGACCGATACGTATTCTTCTACATATTTTTGGTAAAAAAAAAAAAAAAATCACAATAAGCTTATTTGATCGGTTTGTGCAAAAGCGTCTACAAAATATTGAATAGAATTATGGCATTTTTGTATTATTTTTTTTTACTAGTAATGGCGGCGATCTGCAATTTTTATTGTGACCGTGACATTGCGGCAGACATATCGGACACTTTTGACACATTTTTGGGACCATTCACATTTACGCAGCGATTAGTGCTATAAAACTGCACTGATTACTGTGTAAATGTGACTGGCAGGGAATGGGTTAACACTAGGGGGTGCTGAAGGGGTTGCTGAAGGGGTTAAATATGTTCTCTAAAGTGTGTTCTAACTGTAGGGGAGGGGGACTCACAAGGGGCGGAGATCAATGTGTGTTCCTCTGTACTGGGAACACACATCAGTCTCCTCACCATTGACAGGACATGGATCTGTGTGTTTACACACACAGATCCATGGTCCTGCCGTGATTGCGGGCAATCGCGGGTGCCCAGACGAACATCGCGGCCACCGGGCACGCGCATCGGACCTCATATGACCTCATATGACGTCCACTCGGTAGGGAAGTGGTTAAAGGAGCTGTGGTCAGAAAAGATGAATAAATCCTCCCACTAACCTATATAAACATTGGCAAGGGAAATGGAAACTTTCTCTCAATACAGGCAAAAATAATGTCCCATTATATAGGAAAAAACTATATTTCAAAATGTAATTTTGCAATTGACAGTAAAAATGTACAGAGTACTACTGAGTATGAACTGTACCTGTCAAAATGACGTTTAAGTGCCAACAGCTAGCTTGTGCAGTGTTGATGAATGTAAAAATCCAACAACCAGAGTTACTCAAAGATAACTCCCATGCCACTTAATATTTGAAATGTAAGAGAACGCCATAGTATTAGTTGTATAATGCTGACAGTACTGCTCCAAGCTTGTTGTGTGTAAATGCCTTTGGTTGGAAAAACTGATGCAGGTGCTGGTTCTTTTATGGAAAACCTTCTACTCCATGAATTCACTGATACAGTATAACAAACTGAGGCTGGACTCTGTTAATATTAACAGTTGTTCTATAGTAAAATCCCAGCTTCAGCTCAGTCCCCCCCTCAATAGCTACACCTCTCTGGTGCATTTCACCTGGATTGGGATTAGTCTTTGACTTAACAGTTTAATATCACTTTAAGGCCCTGAAGTGGTTTATTCACTTTATTTATTTACATTAGATTCATATTATGCTCCTTGTGATAGCATCTTCAGCATACATAAGGCTACTCTATATAGTAATAGATTCACAAGTGTATATTTTTATTTAAAGATAAAATAGAACAAAATATGAAAATATATTTACCTGGAAAAAAATATTTCCTGAAGAAAAATTTCCTCAGAATTTAAAAACATGCTTACATAATAAAAACTTTGGGGCAGATTCACAAAACAATTACGCCTGTCTAACTGGGGTTAGACAGGAGTAATTTCAAATTTCGCGCGGCGTATCACTAGTTTGAATCCTCAAACCATGATACGCCGGCTTTGGGCTTCGATCCGAGAGGCTTACGTCTTCGTAAGCCTTCGGATCTACGCTGCCATCTATTTGCGGCCGCTGGGAGGAGTTTGCGTCGTTTTGGTGCGTCGGGATATGCAAATGTGTTTTTACGGGGATTCACGAACATACGAGCGGGCGTCGCAATCGTTTTCGTCTATTTTTTACTACGTAATGTTAGAGCAGCTTTTTGCTGCTCTAACTTTACGTAGCCCATGTTAAGTATGGCCGTCGTTCCCGCTTCGAATTTATTTAAATTTTTATTTTGTTTACGTAACTCGTCGGGACGTGGATCGGCCGTAAAGTACGCTACATAAACAACGAATGACGTCACGACGTGATTTCGCGCAATGCACGGCGGGAAATTTGCGAACGGAGCATGCGCAGATCGATCGCCGCGGGAACGCGCCTAATTTAAATGTTTCACGCCCCCTACTCGCGCAGATGGATTGCGACGGGAGAAATACACTACGCCGCCGTCGTTTACCAGAGAAAATCTACCTGAATTCCACGTAGAGCAAGGTAAAAAACGGCGGCGTAGTGTATTTCTGATACGCTACGCTAAGCAAAATGTCTGTGAATCTGCCCCTTTATTTTAGATACTTATCTTTTGTGCAGTGAAGACAAATATGGGCTAGATTCAGTAAGAACTTACATCGGCGTATCTGTTGATACGCGGCGTAAGTTCTCGGATGCTCCGGCGTATCTTTTTTCTGTATTCAGAAAGCAAGATACGCCGGAATTTTGCTAAGATACGAGCGGCGTAAGTCTCTTACGCCGTCGTATCTTAGTTGCATATTTACGCTGGCCGCTAGGTGGCGCTTCCGTCGATTTACTGAATATGTAAATAAGGTAGATACGCCGATTCACAAACGTATTTGGGGCCGGCGTATATATTTGGTTCGTTTACGTAAGGCGTCTGACCGGCGTAAAGTTACCCCTGCTATATGAGGCACAGGCAATGTTAAGTATGGACGACGGGACAGCAGTTTTGGGACTTTAAATGAGATGCGTTTTTAGCAGTATGCGATTAAAAATATAATATATATATATATATGGAATATAAAAAATGTTTCCATAATAAACATTTTGGAATGGGAACATTTTTTATATTCCATAGACCCGTGACTTATCAATATACCAAAAGGCCAGCTGATTAGATTACGCAGAAATTGTACAAATGAACAGGATTTTAATGAACAGGCAAGATTTATTGGTAACAGATTCGTTCAAAGAGGATACAATGAAGATTTCATTAATCATAAAATAGAAGAAGTCACCAGAATGGAGAGGACATCTCTAACGATAGATAAATCAATAATTGAAAAGAACCACCTATGATCTCCCTATTATTCTGAATTATAATGTACAACATAAACAAATAGAAAAAATATTTAAAAAAACATTGGTCTGTTCTAAGAGCTGACTCCCAGTTGTGTACCAATCTACCAGTAGTTTTGAAATGTACGTATAGGGGAGCACCTACCTTACGGGATATGATTGCAAAGATAATTCTTGATCCTCCCAGTCAAGTATCTAGTTTTACCTTCATTCAAGGAAAATGTTTCTTTCCATGCAGAAGATGTTATGCATGCAAGAATTCTAAGCTGAATGGCCAAAAAGGCGATACATTTAAATCCACTGTTACAAACAGGACATACCAGATCAAAGACTTTATTTCTTGTAGGACAGAGGGGGTGACATATGTCCTCAAAATGTCCGTGCATGAAACAATACATCGGTAGGACTAAACGCCCGATGTGGATAAGGATCAGAGATCATATTTAAAAAAATTGTAAGGGGTTTACTAAGCATAATGTCCCTAGACAGATTGCCCAATTTCAATCACAGGATCCTTCAGTATTGAAATTTTGGACAATTGAAACATATAAACCTCACTGGAGAGGGAGCAATAGGGTAGCATTGAGTAGCTGTGGATCAAAATGGATTTTTGAAATGAAATCTTTCCATCCTCAAGGGTTAAACATTGATTTTTACCTTAATTGTTTTATTTCTGATTACTAGATGTTCATTTTTTCATTCTTACTTCCATCTCTATTTACTTATTTATTACGTATAGTCTTACACAAGAACACCACTGTTGTGGTGAGCATTTCGGGTCATCTTTATATATATATTTTTATTTTAGTATATGTTTTATTTATTGAGTATTTTTATTTATTAAGTATCTTTTCTGTAGTGATATTGTTCTTGACCACTAGATGTCATCCCCTCATACTTACGTAGAATGTTTATAATTGTTTATATAAAATAAATTTGGCAGCATTATCGTTCTTGCCCACTATATGTCATCACCATTATCCTCTCTCTCTCTCTCGCTCATATTTTATATATTTTGTTTTTGGATTTAGCTTCTTCTCTCCAATTTATACTTTTTGGGAAATTTTGTACTAAAAAAAATTCTGTATTAATTTGCATATTGAATGTCTAAAATGTTTCCATGTTTGCCCACCATTTAGTGTTGTATATATTTTATTTTATTGTGTGCAACCTATCACCTTTTGGTTGCTAGGCAGTTTTTATGGCCATGATGGATGTTTTTTCTTATTGGCCAATTAACTACATTGGACACAGGTGAACTAATGACTCACCACTCACTAAGGCCAAACCATTGGTTAGAAGGGGTACAAATACCCGGTGCTTGTCACTTGGTTGCTTTTCCTGAGGAAATCATGTGACCAGTGACGCAACGCGTAGGGCCTTGTGACATCAGTTCCGGTGGTGTTTTACAGAAGTACGGTGAGGAGACCTGTGTGTCACTTCTCCATTTTCTTTTTACTGCGGTACTTTATGTAAGCATTTTTTTTACTAAATAAATTTACTTTTCATTTGGCAACATTGCACTATGGCTGTTCTTTGTTTCCTTTGAGCGCCATTTATACAAAAAGTGCCATTCCTTTGAGCGAGCTGTTTCCTCTATATGTGGAATTACCCAAGATGTTTTGATGACAAGTTTTGGACGTAGTTCTTCATCTTCGCCTGGAACCTGGATGCCTTTACAGATCCATCAGCAGGATTCCTTATCTGACTATCTGATAAGCCTTGTTTGACCCTTGGGTCACTGTTGGAGGTGAGTAGCCAATTCATAAATGTAACTGTCGATGTTTGGATAGATATTTTATAGATATTTTATCTGTTTTTTTCTTCTATCAAGTTATCTCACCATAAGCGCACCATTCCCATCTTTTTCTCTTCTATTTTTTAAATACGTTTTATTAAAGAGTCTACTGGTTTATGCTATTTGAAGCCCGATTTCCTTTTATTTTTAAATATCACTTGGTTCTCCCTCTGGAGTATGGATAGGAGCAGGGGGCTGTTGGTCGGAGCTTGTGTCTGGAGCCTTTGATCATGGATCTTGTTTAGTGTGAGAGTGCAAAGGTGGTTTACTCTGGGCTGTTCCCCAGAATCACGGATCACAAGGTAGTGACGGGAGTCGGTTCCTGCAACCTCTGGTAATTAACTGGTTGCCGACCAGCCGCCGCAGTTATACCGCGGCAGGTTGGCTCCCCTGCACGAGAGCCCGTAGCTCTACGTCGGCTCTCTTAGCGGCCACTATGAACAGAAGATCAGTGATTTCCCCTAGTGAGTCCACCCCCCCATACAGTTAGAACACACCCAGGAACATACTTAACCCCTTCCCCGCCCCCTAGTGTCTAATTCATTTTCACTGGACTATACTTGCACTTATTTATCTATTTATTTTTTGAGGTCACTGTTAGGTTTTTATTCACTGAGAATGAATATTCGTTTTTTTAGTGCTGTTTGTCTAAGGATTAGTTCCTGTCACACCACTTTTCTAGTTTATTTTTATAACTGCTGCTGTATGAATTTACAATAGAGACTGTATTAAAAAAAGAAATGGTCTTGGTCTTTTAAGTCTTTTTAGGTGTTATTTTTTTCTGCCAGCAAACTGCATATTAAAAATTGTGTAACTGCTTGGGTAATCAAGTGAAGTGATCTGTAGTATCTAATTTAAAGTGTCTCCTGTCATACACACTTTTCTTTATATATAGAGGACAAGTTCTATTAAAACGTGAAACATCAAGTTATTTTTGCATGTCATTAAGCTGCCATACTGCAATTGTCATTAAACAACTAAAGTTCATATTTTACTGTCAATAATATTATTTTATGCTTCCCTTATTTTTATCTTTAATTGACTTATTCAGCAAAAAAATCAACAAGAAGAGATATTCAAGTTTTGTTCCTATAGATGGATCTTCACAATTTTCCTCATTATTTCTGTTGTGTTATGGATGACTTTGCTTCTTCCTGATGTCACTTGACGTGTAACAACATAACAGTATTAGTCATTTCTTTTTTAAGTCAACTCACACAACCATTTCCATGAAGAGCAGAGTGGAGACAAATATGGCATATTCTTGTTGAACTGCTTTATTTCATCATCTTGAGTCAGTCATTTTTAGTGCTCAGCACTTCTGTATGTAATTCTGTTGAATTTCAGCCATTCCTTGACAGCACTCCCAACTCTTCAATTTTGGTTGCTTACTTGTGAACTGGTACTGTTTTTAATGCATGCCCGCCCACAAGAGGAACATATAGAATATTTTTTTAGCTCAAAATAAACAATAATAAACAGCACAATAAATGTAAAGCCAATAAAATACAGGTTTAATAAAAACCTGACAAAAAGTGAAAATTAATGTAGTTCTGTAATAATATATTTCTAAATGTATTTTTTTAATGAATATAAGAACTGGACAGCGCCTATGGATACGTACCTATAATAACAAATTTCAGCTGCAAAAATAAACTTTCTGAGTGTTACCAAAGCAATAACATGTATAAGAAAACAAAAAATTGCGCTATAAATAGTTAGATATAAGTAGTAGACAAATCATTGGACAAACAAAAAAGTATATTAATGAAAATGCATCATTAAAATAATGACATCAAATAATCCCATATGATGCTCAGTGCTCAAAAGATGTCTCCTACAGATTGGTGCTCGAACTGGGTACCCCACATAGATGTACACTCACCACTGGAGATAACATTTAAAACATGTTCTATTTTTTAACACCAATGGAAAAAAACACGGATGGGGCCCACACACGATCGGTTTGTCCGATGAAAACTGTCCATCAGTCTGTTTTTATTGGACAAACCGATTGTGTGTACACGGCTTAAGAGTAATTTCGTTATATAACGCAAAGGATCAAAGAGAGCCAGAGGAGGATTAGTTTGTTTACAGGGAAGCACAAAAGAGCCCACCAGGATGTCCCCAGGAAGCAAAAATGCCTAGTCCCATTTTAAAACTGACCAAATTTTGTATTTTAGGTTTAGAATGTGAAATAGTTATGCCATCAATTGTATTGCTTTTTGTGTATCCAACATTTCAGATCTTCCACGTGAACAAGAGGTAAGGGTAAATCATTCAATGGGGACAAATGTTCCAATGACAACTATTTAAGAGAGGAGTTTCCCTCACTTTGCAAGACTTCTTTTAACCTCCTGTTTCATCTTCAAGAGAGGAAGTAAAGAAAAACTCCCAGATGCTACGCAGCCAGCAAAAAAAAAAAAAAATAGTCAACAGGGTTTTTACTGTTCCCTACTTCATCCAAAACTAAAAAAATAAAAAGTCTGAGCTACACTTTATCAGTGTAAACACAAGGCAATTTACATATCCTGTATTGTGTGGACCATGAGAAAAAAACAAAAATACCCCAAATAAATGTACTTAACCACTTGCTTACTGGGCACATAAACCCCCTTCGTGCCCAGGCGAAATTTCAGCTTCCGGCACTGCGTCGCTTTAACTGACATTTGCGCGGTCGTGCGACATGGCTCCCAAACAAAATTGATGTTCTTTTTCCCCCACAAATAGAGCTTTATTTTAGTGGTATTTGATCACCTCTGAGGTTTTTATTTTTTGCGCTGTAAACAAAACAAGAGTGACAATTTAAAAAATATATATATATTTTTTACTTGTTGCTATAATAAATATCCCAATTTTTTTTTAAAAAAAACTATTTTTTTCTCAGTTCAGGCCGATACGTATTCTTCTACGTATTTTTGTAAAAAAAAAAAAAAATCGCAATAAGCGACTGGTTTGCGCAAAAGTTATAGCGCCTACAAAATAGGGGACAGATTAATGATTTTTTTTTTATTATTATTTTTTTTTACTAGTAATGGCGGCAATCTGCAATTTTTATTGGGACTGGGATATTGTGGCGGACATATCGGACCCTTTTGACACAAATTTGGGACCATTCACATTTATACAGCGATCAGTGCTATAAAAATGCACTAATTACTGTATAAATGTGACTGGCAGGGAAGGGGTTAACACTAGGGGGTGAGGAAGGGGTTAAATGTATTCCCTGGGTGTGTTATAACTGTGTGGGGGGAGGGGGCTGACTGGGGGAGGTAACCGATGCTGTGTCCCTATGTACAAGGGACACAGATCGGTCTCCTCTCCTCTGACAGCACGTGGACCTCTGTGTTTACACACAGAGCTCCATGTCCCTGCTGTCACCTGCTGTGTCACCGCCGATCGCATGTACCCAGCAGACATCGCGGCCGCCAGGTACACGCATAAGCTCTTTAGCGATGCACCGACACTGTGTTTACCCGCTGCGCGCCACCCAGTGGCGCGTGCGGGTAATGCACTTAAAATGACGTCCAAAGACGTCCACTTGGCACTTGAGAGCCGCGCTGTGGACGTCTTTTGTCTATAGCGCAGATCTCAAGTGGTTAAACATGGGAAAACATAAACATTTTACACAAGCCTTAGGTCCCGTACACACGAGCAAATAGATTTGTTCAAATCGGTCGGACCGACCGATTTGAACAAATCTGTCTGCTGGCCGTTTTGGTTTGATCGCTGTGCACATGATCAAACCAAAATCCCCGCTAGCAGACAGTGCGGTGACGTGGCGGTGACGTTGACGCCGCCACGTCACTGCACCAGAAAGTGAATTACTTCCGCGCATGCGTCGAATCCATTCAACGCATGTGCGAGAAAATATGTCTGCTGGTTAGCGTACTAACCAGCAGACATATCGGGCGGACGGATTCCCAGCATGCTTTAAAATCTGTCGGCTGGCCAAATCCGTCGGCTCGCCCGTACACACGATTGAATCTGTCTGCTGGGACGGTCGGGCCGACCGTTTCCAGCAGATAGATTTGATCGTGTGTACGCGGCCTTACAGGTTGTGGAATATATCGATGTAACTGAGGTAATGTTGACACTCTGCAGTGCGATGGAGCATGCCTGCATTTTTGCGCTTTTTCATATGTTTTGATGCATTGGGGTCAATTCACAAAGAGAAACGTTATTGGTTTTCTTCAGGTGTTAAATTAGCACTCCTAATTTAACGCTAGCAAACATGGTATTCATGAAAGCTATAATCGTTATTTAACATAGTCGTTATGGTTTTTAACTGACTCTTTATCCAATCGTTATGCTAACTACTCAGACGTTATTATTAACATTTGGGACGTTAAAATAACTCTTAAGATCGTTAAATAATGCTGGAGAGATGCATTCTGGGAGCAGAAGGGGAGGAGAACAGCTGCATGTGGAAAAGACAGATATAGAGAGAGAGAGAGAGAGAGAGAGAGACACAAGCAATACACACGTGGAGATTAAGCATGTGATGTGCAAAACTTCTAGTGTGTGTTTTTCTAAAGCCATGTGTATTTCCTCATACAGAGAATAAATCATGGGAGATGAGAATCGAAATTTAGCTATCACCTGGGTTTCAGAAAAGTCATCCAAAAAAGTATGTGAACGGAATACACGTTTATAAATCTAAACAACATTCTAACGTGTTCTTCTTCGCCTCTGGATAATTTTAAGTTCGAATAGAGCACGGTTCTATCTTGCCCAACACTACTAAAAACTTCACTACACTACAAAAATCGCCAAAAGCTTCCTCTAACAACAAAATATCGCCTGGGAAATGTCATAACACCACCCTGAGGGAGTTAATTTAACATTTGCTTAACAATCGATAACTGTCAAAAAAATCTTTGTGAATGGCACTTCTGTACATATTTAACAATTTGACTCTTTAAAATAACGATTTGACTCTTTAAAATAACGATTTGACTCTTTAATAAGGATCCACACCTTAAAATATCGGTTCTGTGTAGTGAAACGTTATTTGATGATTTTTCAAAGCGTTAAATCGTTTAGTGAATTTAACTAGCTTCAATAACGTGCAAAATCGTTAAAATAACAACCGCAATCTGAAAATAAAGCTTTGTGAATTGACCCCATTGTGTTTTATGAATTACATTTAATGGACTGCCCTGCAAGCAAGAATTGTGCAAAAATAGTCTTTGTTCCTTTTTTTAAAATTACGCCACACCAAAACACATGGGGCCAGATTCACGTTCCACGGCGCAATTTTGGACCGGCGTAGTGCAACTCCTTTAAGTTAGACGGGCTTAATTTCGAGGCGCAAGTACCGTATCCTCGTAGTATTTTCGGGCAAATTTGCACTGGTGCAATGTAAATTCCGAGGCGTAAGGCGGTGTAATTCAAAGTGGGAAGGACGTGGGCATGTTCCATTGAAATGAGCCGTGACCCCATGCAAATGAAGGGCCGGCCAGACTGGGCATGTGCACATGAAGCAGACTATGGTCAGCACCTCTCTGAGCATGCTCAGAACTCGGCACGGTGCAATCAGTTAGATAGGAACTAGGCCAGTCAGACTTAGTGAGCTATGCACAGTGCTTAAATAGACCGAGAGAAATGCCCTTCCATTGCAAAAGTACATCCAATTTTTTTCCCTTCCTGAAGCAAGGTGCTTTTATTCCATTGTCTGTTGCTGTTTGGAGGTTTGTGTCGTGTCGGTGTATATATATATATATATATATATATATATATATATATATATATAATATTAAATAAGATAATTATAATAATATTAAAATTAGTAAATTTATATTAGTTAAAAAAATAAAAATATATATTTATTATATTAATTATTATAAAATATATACTAAACAGAAAAAAATGTATATAAAATATATATTTAGCCACTGGCAAGGAAATGGAGTGTTGCCAGTACCTTGCCCAGTGGCGGTCGGCAGATCCTCTCCCGTGTAAGAACAGGGGAGTCCGCTTTGGTGAATAAAGTAGCTGTTGTCTCCCAGTAGGATCCCTATGTGGGGAGCTAATATAAATATGGATAGTAGAAAGGGAAATGGCGCTGCTAAATTAATACCTTTGTCGGGTATATCCGTGGGGTGAGCCCAATGGTAATAGGCCCCCCTTTTGGCTGGAATTAGGGTGCAATTGGAGAGATACCCTGTGTTAATAGGAGGGTAGATGTTGGTTCCTCAGCTTCCACTAATTTCAGTGAAATTGAGTAAAGGTGGATTAATTAGGTCAGGAGCCTGTGCAGGCCAGCAGGCCCAAAGATTGCTAAAGTAAAATGATCCTATGCTGCTATAAGGATGCCAGTTGTGACCGATGCACCCTAAACCATATAAAACAAAGAAAAAAATGTGTCTCTAGAGTCTAATAGGTAGGAATCCCTACTAGTGTGGTTGATTACACTAGTAACCACACATAAGGATGCCGTCACAACTGGCATCCTTATAGCAGCATAGGATCATTTTACTTTAGCAATCTTTGGGCCTGCTGGCCTGCACAGGCTCCTGACCTAATTAATCCACCTTTATTCAATTTCACTGAAATTAGTGGAAGCTGAGGAACCAACATCTACCCTCCTATTAACACAGGGTATTTCTCCAATTGCACCCTAATTCCAGCCAAAAGGGGGGCCTATTACCATTGGGCTCACCCCATGGATATACCTGACAAAGATCCTCTCCCGTGCGCTCCTGTGCCCTCCTCCGTCTGCGCTCATCTAAAGTCAGTAGTATAGCTATGAGCAAGGATGCCCCTGGCATGTTGGCATACAGATTAATGTCCTGCAAGTGTGGCTGCTCAGCTCGTCCCTAATGGTGTTGCTTTTGCTGACATGTAGACGGATTGTCTAATTTTAAACCTGCTTTTATTTGGTCTAATTTTAGACCGGCCGTGCAGCTGATAAGCACATCGTGTAGACTGCACCGCACAAACTTACTTTTGTGGATTGGTGTATCTCCCTCATTTGCATATTTGCCTAGGAAATCAATGGTGTGTCTAGTGCAGTTTTGCACGCACGCTGCGCCGGTCTATCCAAATTACGTCGGTCTAAAAAATGTGGATTTCAGGCGTATATCGTTTTGGGGATACGGTGCATAGATAAGCGTGTGCATTTTTAGAATTACACGTGCCTAACTCGTGATACTCCGGAGTAAGTGCTTTGTGAATCTGGCCCATGGTATTTTTGTTATCATGTGTGTTGGCAAGATGTGTTGGCTTGCCATTAAGAATTAGGGCTGCACATTTGTGTCCATTGTAGAAAAGTGAGCAATTTTGCATGCATTCCCTTAAGCTCTGTACACATGGGCCAAATGCTGGGCGACATCTGCCAGTTCAATAAAAAAACATCCGACATTCGATCCATTTGTATGTCAGCCGGTCCGACAGAAGCTGCTTGGTCGGCTTCTGTCAGACAAGTATGCTGTAAAAACCAGCAGCCGACCAGTTCCAGATCAGCCAATGGCTGAGAGCACTGATTGGAGTGTCCTGACGGGGGGCACTGTACTAATCATTAGTACAGCAGCTCCAACTGGACTGAACTAGTGTGTACCAGGCTTTAATTCACAAGTGTGAACATAACCTAACAGTTTTTTCTGTAAAACAATGTTGAAACTACCGTAACTATAAAACGATAATAACAAAAAACAATCTTAGGCTGACAAGCATATACTGCAATCCTCATATAATTTTTCAACCATGCTTTTGTGTGATCTGAAAAAGCTAACGCTAACTTTCTTTCTCTTTATTAAAACATAATTTTATGCCTCATTTCAAAAATAATGGCAGAGTAGAATATAGGAACTACAGTATAGGGTTCACATTCTGGTGTTGAATAAAGTCTTCAAAGTTTCTTTTTAAGTGCAATTAAGATGTAACATAAATACGCAACACTGTACAATTGTAAAAAATGTGAATATGCAGCATAGCTGAAGGTAATAAAACCACGTGAAGATATTTTAAGAAAAGCTGCTAATTAGAAATGAGAAAATAGTGTGAAGTTTGCTTTGATGACCAATTTGCAGAATGTTCAATTGTATCTGCTGAGGCAAGTTTTCATATTGGCAAGAGCTATATTATATTACATGCAAAGAAGAATGTTTCCTGTATAATTTAGAGAGAAAGAATGTCATTTCTCACTGAAAATAAAAATATGTGCAAATATAAACAGCTTATACAAGTATGGTTTTGAACACATAACAGCTGAAAACTTTTTCTCTCCTGCCTAAGAGCACACAACATGGGCAGATTCCCAATATTGTTGCCAGTATAAAACCCTCCTCTGTATGCTTCTCTTAAAGTGAATGTAATAGCAAATCTTACTTTTTTTTTTGGATATAATGGGGAAAGGTCAGATCAGTGGTTGTCAATAGTGTTGCCAAGCATTAGTATTTGTACTGGCAGCCAGTAAAAATGGGCACTTTTCTCCTGCCAGTAAATGCCAGTGACAGGAAAAGATTGCCAGTAAAAATATGGCTATGACACTAGGCTTGGAACTGTGCAAGACCATCTGAGTGCCTGCTACAGCATGTTTGGGTGGCACCAGCAGGGGGAAGGTCTGGTAGAGGTGGTGCCTGAGCATGTCGTGTGATATCATGGTGCAAGAAAGCCATGCAGAGCAGCCAGAGCCTCGTCTGCGGGATGGGAGAAAGGCAAGCTGGGAACAGGACTGTCAGTGCTGTTAGGACTGGAGTGGACTGAAGGGACCACCTGGCATGGAAGCGGACTGTCATTGTGACTCAGGAGGGGAAGCATCATGACATTGAGGTGTCATCATCATCTGTACTGCTGCACACAGCGGTCAGTGTCACTGTGAGAGTCAGTTCCATGTGAGTGTGCCTGTTCATTCTAATTTCTTGCCCTCCTAAATCCTGACCCTGGGCTACTTACTTATCCCTTTCATGACTAAGCCTATTTCTGGCATTTGGTGTTTATAAGTTAAAATCCGTATTTTTGCTTTTCTTATATCTGCGGAGACTGGTTTAAATTTCGGAATTCTGCAGATTACCTTAATCTTGTACAGATTGCTGGATGAGAGGGACTCTGCAGTGTAGTTCTGTGTAGTGCATGGTGTGTGGTACAGTGGGTTTATGTGGTTATTAAAAGGAGATAGACGTAGAGGGTAGCAGGTGGCTTCCATACCCCCTCTTCTGGCTTTTGCTCTAAGAAGCTTTCTCAGTGGTCCCCCCCCCCCCTTATGTTCTCTCTCTCTCTCTCTCTTCTTCTTTCCCTCTTCTATCCCGCTAGCCCCCCTTTTTTTTTTTCTTCCTTCCTTTTTTCCTATACTACAGTGCATTTCCCAAGCAGGGGTGGTGGGGGGAGGGGTCTGCTTTTTGTTGGCCCCTCCACCCATCCTCGTTGGTGCACGCAGATCCCTGGTGAGGGATACAAAATTGATACGAAGGCTCGAGCCGGCTGGGGCTGAGGTCCTGATCTACCATGTTCCTTTTATTTGTTTGAGTATATATTTTTTTTCGTTTCGCTTGCTGTTTTTTTTTTTTTGCTTCCTTTCGTGTTGCCAGGGGACCTTAAAGCACCGGGGTTCGCCCATGCAAGCATGATTCTTCATATATAGCTAGGTTTATAGCTCTTTTACGACATGTGCTGCTGATGATCATACGTTTTGCTGAAAATGCGATTTGGGCCGCTCCTAGATTACACAATATGTTACTGTATCTTAATTGGTACCGGAGCTCCTTGGTCTCTATGTTCTGTTATTGTTTCTGTCGATGTTCTGGTGATAATTGTTAAAACACTTTTTTCTCAATAAAATCTTTATGGAATAAAATCCGTATTTTCTGCTAGAAAATTACTTAGAATTCCCAAACATTATATATATATATATATATATATATATATATATATATATATATATATATATATATACAGTATATATATATTAGCAGAGAATGTAGAGAATAAAATAGCGATTGTTGCAATATTTTATGTCACACGGTATTTGTGCAGCAGTCTTTTAAACACAACTTTTTTGGGAAAAATAAAATGTTATGAATTAAAAAAAAAACAGTAAAGTTAGCCCAATTTTTTTTATATAATTTTAAAGATGATGTTACGCTGAGTACATAGATACCAAACATGTCACACTTTAAAATCATTAGTGGAATGGCGACAGACTATGGTGCCTAAAAATCTTCATAGGCGACGCTTTGAAAAAAATTTACGGTTACCAGGTTAGAGTTACAGAGGAGGTCCAGTGCTAGAATTTTTGCTCTCACTCTGATGATTGCAGCGATACCTCACATGTGTGATTTGAACACCGTTTACATATGCGGCGCGACTTACGTATGCGCTTTCTTTGCTGCGTGAGCTCGCAGGGATGAGGGCGCTTTTTCTTATTTATTTATTTTTTACATTGCATGTTTAAAAAAAATCTGATCACTTTCCGGCTTCTTGCCAGTCTGTATCTAGCTGCCGGAAGTGGCGGATCGAGGATCGGGTCTCCCAGTGGGATGGGGAGGCCCGGTAAGAGCAGCGGAAGGCGATGGGTGGGGGGTTGTCCCCTCCCGCTCCTCAGGGATAACAACCGAGCGGCTTTTAGCTGCATTGGTTGTTATCCCAAGAAGGCCGACCACCGAGCTGTAGAAAATGGTACCAGGATGACGCCTGCAGCTGTGAGCATCATCCTGGTATAACCCCTAAAACCTGAGGCCGCATATATGCGTATGCTCGGCTGGAACGGGTTAAATCAAAAATAAAATAAGAAATATGTTTTTTGCCTCAATATCTACCTTAAATCACATTGCTAATTGCATATTGTACTGTAGCCTAAATACTGACATTTGCATTTAAAACTGTAATTGTGTAACTTTTGGAAATGGCAGTAAAAAATTGGCTGTGCCAGTAAATTTTAGGTGTGGTGTCAGAAAATTTCAATTTGGTAGGTTGGCAACAATGGTTGTCAACATATTACATATAAAGGGAACTCCTCAACTGTAGCCCCAAGAAAGGGGTGACCGTCATAAGTATACAGTATATAAATCTACAGAAGACTGTTAAGCCCTGCACACACGATCAGATATCTGATGGAATCTAATCCAATGGATTTTTTCATCGGATATCCGATGAAGCTGACTTTCATCAGTCTTGCCTACACACCATCGGTTAAAAATCTGATCGTGTCCCAACACAGTGATGTACAACACGTGCAACGGCACTATAAATGGGAAGTTCAAATACAACGGCGCCACCCTCCCTTGGGGCTGCTTTTGCTGATTTCATGTTACCGTGTGTTAGTAAAAGTTTGGTGAGAGCCGATTCATACTTTTCAGTCTCCGTGCTTTTCTGTTACAGTGTGACTAACGTGCTATCTCCATTACGAATGCTAGTTTTACCAGAACGAGCGTTCCCATCTCCTAAGTCAGTCTGAGCATGTGTGGATTTTTGACTGATGGACTTCCCCACAGACGATCGTTTTTTTTCTTTTGTTTTGTTATCCATAGGAAAAATTTAAAACAGGTTCTATTTTTTTTCAATGATGGAAAAAAAAACGATGGGGCCCACACACAATAGGTTTGTCTGATAAAAACGGTCCATGGGGGGGGCGTGGCTACCGAGCTCCTGCATGGATGCCTGAGCAGCGAGCTCCGTGCCTGACCAGGGAACAACGACAAACTGAGGACGTGTCACCCGCTCAAAACCACCCAAATTGCTCCAGTAACCACAAGCAACTCGTCGGTATGGCCCGAAAACGGAAAGGTTCTCTCCAGGTGCAGAAGCTGTCCCACTTCTTCCCGCCGTCGGATCGCGGCATTGCTCAAGATGGCGCCGGAGGCGCTTCCCCGGGTTCCTCTGGCGGATCCTCTTCAACTCCGACGAGCCCGGCTCTCCAGGTCAGTGCCACCCGCAACTCCCCTGATGCATCCACTCCTGTGTCACGGAGCCCGGTAAAGTCAAAACCCCGCTTATCCCCTCAGTGCACCGGGGACGACGGGAGTGAGGCCCAAGACTCGCTGAATGACACCAGGGAGCTGGCGAAGGCAATTAACTCCTTCCCCACTGCTGGCAAACCTATCTCAGACACAGCGTTGAAGGACATGCTGGTGTCCCTCCGCAGCTCCCTCCATGTGGACATGATGCAGTGTATGCAGGGATTTAAAGCTGATGTAGGGGAGCTAGGGGACAGGGTTGAACACGTGGAGCAAAAGATGGGGGAGTTCGCAACATCCTATAACTCACTTGTGGACTCACATAATGACCAGTCTGATGAGGTGTTGTGGCTGAAATCTAAAATTTCTGACCTGGAAGACAGATCCAGAAGGAACAACATTAAGATATGTGGGGTCCCTGAATCTGTCTCCCCTATGCAGCTCCAGCAGTTTGCACAGGATATGATGAAGGCCTATGTTCCTGATCTGTCTGAAGCCGACCTCCATATTGACAGGATTCATCACCTGCCCAAACCTTCCCACCTCCCAGATGCCATACCACGGGATGTCATGATGCGGGTACACTTTTTTCAAGCTAAAGAACGCTTCATGATTGCCTTTAGGAAAAAATAGACACCCGCCCGAGCAATACTCCTCCATCCAGCTTTTCGCAGACCTTTCCCAGTTTACAATGCAGAGGCGTCGGTCCCTCCTGCCGGTCACCAAAGCCCTGCGCAACCATGACATAACTTACCGATGGGGGTACCCGGCTAAACTCACAGTCACTCGAGATGATCATACTTCAGTGATCAACAACTTGGATGAGGGCCTTGTTTTGCTACGCAAATTGGATATCATTCCAGAGCCTGTTAAGGAGGATTCCCCCTCGGCGGCCAAGATGAATACCCGGGATCAGTGGCAGATGGTGTCTCATAAGAAGAAAAACAAGAAGCGCTCCTCTTGATCTCCTTGGTCTCTACACAAGTTTTCACAACCAGTCCCTATGTTTCAGGTTTATTTTTCCCCCCTGTCAAATGGGCAGATGCAATGCCCACAGATTCACAACCGAATCTCCCTTTTTACCAGTTTGGTCTGAGCTTACCACACTCGTCTGTTTTTTTGTAGTCGGTTGTTATTTTTATTTTTTGTTCTCCCACATACTTTTCTTATTGTGTATTTCTTTTGAGATGGCCTTTGCTTCCACGGATGGAACTGTGCGAGCGACCTGCACGCGGACTCATCACCCTTGCCTACAGCTGACTGCAACTGTCGCATCCCACCTGAGGTACTGTTCTTATCGCCCTTTCACTGTTTCTTTATGGCGATCAATATAGTTTCATTTAATGTTCATGGATTAAATCACCCAGTCAAGAGATCCTCTCTCTGGAAGGAGGCCCAAAAACTGCATGCAGACATTTTGTGCATACAAGAATCTCACTTCCTGTCTACCAATCCACCCTCTTTTAAACACAAGAATTACCCTAATATCTTCTTTGCTTCGGCATCAGACAAGAAGCATAGAGGGGTTGTTATTGCAGTCAGGGACTCTGTTGCCTTCACACTCAGGGAGCTGGTCTCTGATCCTGCTGGCAGATACCTGATCCTTGTTGGAGAATTCAACAACCGTCTTTATACTATTGTAAATTTATATGCACCTAACTCTCATCAGCTTAAGTTTTTCCACAGGACACTTAAGAAAATTGCCAATGTTAAAAAGGGAGCTGTCATTTTGTGTGGGGATTTTAATTTGATAGTTGACGGTGGTGTGGACACCACCGCTAAACCCAAACGCCAGCCACCTACATTATCGCGTGCCCTACATGGGGCAGACCTCTATGATGTGTGGAGGTGTCAGCATTCTAGTGAACGGGACTACACCTTCCATTCCTCTAGGCACAATTCGTACTCCCGCATAGATATGATTCTGGTTGAAAGGTCTCTGCTCCAGGCGGTCTCCTCCTCCACCATCCACAACATCTCATGGTCAGGTCATGCACCTGTGTCTGTGTCCGTGGTGGTGGGGGAGGCCCCTGGCCCAGCGTATCTGTGGAGAGCTAACACCAGTTTGTTCCAGATGCCCACCCTTGTGACTTCCGTTACCAAACAGCTGACTGAGTTCTTCTCCTTAAACACTGGGACGGTGTCGGATCCGGCAATACTGTGGTGCGCTCACAAGGCCTTCATTAGAGGCATCTTGCTACAAATGAGTGCAAGACTTAAAAAACAGAGGGCTTTAAGAATAGATAAAATGTTAGATGAGATTAGGGCCTTGGAATCACAAAACAAGATTTCCCCTGATGTTCAACTGTCCTGCAACTTGACTAAACTCCGCTCAGATCTGAGGCACCTCCTACTTGAGCGCTATGGCAAATTTGTCAATGCGTTGAAGTTGACCCATTATTCTGCAGGTAATAAGGCGGGCAAACACCTTGCGCAGTGCCTGAAAGACCAGAGGACGCGTTCTAAAATACCTTTCATACGTAGCTCCCTGGACAATAGTAAATTATACAACCCTAGGGACATTGCTGACTCTTTTGCAGACTATTACTCGTCCCTTTACAATCTAAAAAACAACGCTAATACACCCCAGCCCACAGATAACGACATTCAACAGTTTTTGGCAAATCTGAACCTCCCAAAGTTGTCCCCAATCGAATTAGAAGCACTGAACGCCCCCATTACTGAATTTGAAATCTTAAAGATGATAAAGCAGTTACCTTTGGGGAAATCCCCCGGCCCGGATGGGCTCCCCAATGACTATTATAGGGTCTTCGCTGAGGTTCTCTCCCCTTCTTTGAAGTCGGTTTTCTCCCAGGCGGCCTCCTCGGCAACGTTTCCTGAGGAGATGCTCAGAGCCTATGTGGTTACCATCCCTAAGCCTGGTAAGACCCCTGACACCCCTTCTAATTTTCGCCCCATTTCACTCTTAAATACTGACATCAAACTGTACGCAAAAATCTTAGCCCACAGACTTCTAGATGTTATGCCGACTTTAATTAATGCAGACCAATCCGGCTTTACTTCCGGAAGACAGACGGCAGACGCCACACGTAGGATCATTGGGGTCATACAGCATGCGTGGTCCTGTCGGATGCCTTCTCTGCTCCTATCTTTGGATGCGGAGAAGGCGTTTGACGGGGTACACTGGGGTTACATGACACATACATTGGCCAAATTTGGCTTTCAGGGCCCCATTATGACAGCCATCCAGGCCCTTTACTCGACCCCGTCCGCCCAGGTTTACAGTTCTAGTAGCCTCTCCCGACCTTTTCACATCACTAATGGCATGAGACAGGGCTGTCCCCTGTCCCCTTCCATATTTAATCTCCTTATTGAGCCGTTAGCAGGAAAAATTAAAGCCCATCCCCATATTCAGGGTTTTGTTATCCAAGGTTCGTCCCACAAAATAAATCTTTTTGCAGACGATATTATATTATCAATTACCTCCCCGGCCAACTCCCTCCCACATGTTCAGGAAGTATTGGAGGGATTCGGTAATATCTCTTATTATAAAGTAAACTCCATTAAATCGGTCATCCTGCCCATGAATTTACCTGTAACCCTTAGTTCTTCCCTGAAGGCGACCCTTCCATACTCATGGAGTCAGAAAAGTATTTCATATTTAGGACTTCAGCTGACTGCTGACCCGTCGGACTTGGCAGAGGCCAACTTCCCACCATTAATAGCCAAACTTACTAAGGAGGCGGCCCGATTGGCTAGGACTGAACTGTCCTGGTCGGGCCGGCTCGCCGCCTTTAAAATGCTCTTGCTGCCTCGAATCCTTTATGTTTTCCGTACACTACCTGTCCCCATCAAACCCACCCATATCACAGCCCTTGAGAAGATCCTTGGTGGATATGTATGGAATCTGCGTAAACCTAGAAGCTCTAGAGCCCTCTTGGTTAAACATAGGTCTGCTGGTGGTATGGGGTATACTGACCTTCGTGATTACTACCGAGCTTCCTTGTTAAACCAAATAAAATCGTGGCTGTCGAATACGACGGACACCCCTTGGTGTAGTCTTGAAAGGGCAATGAGCCCTACCAAAGATCTCCTCTCTCTACTAATTGTTGATAGGTGGAAACCCTTCCCGTTGCGCCACCTCCCCCTGTCCATCCAGGCCACTTTAAGAGCCTGGAGGGATTTTGGAACTACTGCTGATCCCCCATCTGAAATGACTGAATTGCCTATCCCTATCTCAACTTTATCTGAAGCTATTCCTGATATCGACCTTAGAGGGTGGAGTGATAAAGGGTTAACTTATGTCTCCTACCTCTACTGCAATGACCGTCTCGTCCCCTTCCAATCTCTCCTCCACAAGTATAACCTGCTTCCTAATGACGCTTTTAAATACTTTAGGGTGTCCCACTTTTTGACCTCTCTCAAAACACACCGTATATTTATACAAAAATCGGTATGGACCTTTCTTACCTCCTCGCCTTCCTCGGCTAGAGGTATTCCTCTTTTTTACAATTATTGTCAAACTAAACGCGTGTTTGTCTGGTCTGCCCCCTTTAAATGGGAAGGCGAAATGGGAAGGTCTTTTACAGACTCACAGTGGAAAAGTGCCATTAATTCTGTGTACAGGGCATCCAGATGCACGAACCACTGGGAACTCACCCAAAAGATCAACCTAAGATGGTATCTCACCCCGTATAGGCTTTCCAAAATCTCTAATGACAACTCGCCCCTGTGTTGGAGAGGGTGTGGGGAAGTAGGTAATCTTTTACATGTTTTTTGGAAATGTAAGAACCTCACTAGTTTTTGGAGTAATATATTCAAGTACATCTCCTTAGTGACAGTTTTTTTTACCGCCCCATCACCCGAACTAGCCCTACTGAACCTGACTATAGATACCTTCCCTCCTTAATTCCGTACTGGGGTCACGCATGTGCTCCTAGCAGCTAGAACGCTTATAGCCAGAAACTGGAAATCGGATACTGCACCGAATCTGTCTGAAGTCCTTACTATTGTCCAAACAAACTATGTGTATGAGTCCCTGTTGGCCAGTGCTAATGGATCCAGAAAGAAACTCGATAACCAGTGGCGGATCTGGACGGAGAACATCAAGTGATGTGACTTTTCCTTCCTTACTGATTACTATGTTCCTCAGACAGGTCTCTCCCTAGCGGTTCCATAGAAACCAATTTGTCAAAATAGTTATCCATCTCAATCCCCCCCCCCTTTTTTATTTTACTATTTTGTTTTAGTTTTTATGTATGTTTCAAAACGTTTTTTTTTTTTTTTCATTTTCTATTTTTGAATAGCCTACAGTTGATATGGAGCCGGCATTGGTCGAATGTGATTACCTATGTCTGTGTTCACCAGATTTTTGCTGTTCATCTGATATGACCACTGTTTAATGAAGATACCTACATAAGTTCTTATGTAACCATTTATAATCCAGCCTGTCCATGCTGTATTGCTTACTCGTTTCTATGCTATATTGTATGTGAAAACCTTTTAATAAAAATTTTAATATGAAAAAAAAAAAAAACGGTCCATGGGTCAGTTTTTATCAGACAAACTGATCGTGTGTACAGGGCTTTAGAGACTATAGACATATTAGAGCCCTGAGAGAATCAGTGATGGAAAAGGATCTGGAGGTGCTACTCGATTGACGTCTCCAAAAAACGGATATCTGCTCGACCCTGTATCAACGACAAGTGAAGTTCACGCTGGCTTTCCCCGCTACTCTGCGCCTCAAGGCACCTAATGGGGATCAACTCACCTTCCAAGATCCTGTGGAGGCCGAAAAATTCCTGCGTTCTATTCACGCTGATCTGCAATCTGCCTCACAAGCTAAGGCAGCTCCACTCTCCAGACCGCTGGAGCAACGCAGCCCTCTCAAGGATTCCCCCAAACCTCTCAGACCCTCAGGCCCGCAACTCCAATACGTCCCTCGGTGACTCTGGTAATGTGCCCATGTCCTCTATGGTGACTCTGATACACTTGCCTACCGCATTGTATGCTATATCGCTCTCATACGTGCCTTTGGTATGAGCTGTTTCTCTTTGTTTTTCACCTAAATCATACCACTCACAGACGTTAACTCACGTATGTTCAACGATATTTGAACTGTGGGCACCAGGCACCAGTTCTGTCCACCCTCCCCTGCCGGTGGTCGATTTTCCACCACACTATATTCCTGTACCTAGGGGTGATCGTTCACTTCTGCCTGAGGTTCGGGGGATGGGAGCTGACTTTTGCTGGGTCCCCATGAGGAAAAAAGCGAAGTCCTATGCTCTTGCTGGTTATTTTACCGGTTTTGTTTCTTTTTATGGTTATGTTGGCATTCTTTTTTGTTTGTTACCCTGCACCTTTTTCATCCCCCATAGCGTCCATATCACACTCACAAGCCTAACACATGACAGACCATTCAGGCATTATGATTTTCCTCCCCCAAAAAGGTCGGCCTCCCCATGCCTACCCCATGAAGTTACTACATCTGCATGCTTTCACTCACTTTCCGACCCCCCATGAGATTAGTCTCATGGAATGTAAAGGGGCTTCGATCCCCTATTAAACAACTTAAAATCCTAAGGCATCTTAAGAGGCTCAAATTGGATATAGCTTTACTTCAGGAAACTCACCTGACTCGTGAAGACTTTCATCGCATGCAAAAGTTATGGGTGGGTACAGTTCTAGGATCCGCCGCAGTAGGCCGGAAGGCGGGGGTGATCATTTTTATGCACAAACGCCTCTCTTGCAAAATACTCTCGACTAACACGGATGATCAGGGTAGATTTCTCACTATTCATGTCCAGTTTGGTGATAGGGATCTTTTGATCTCCAATGTCTATGCTCCCAACTCCCCTGGCAGGCGTTTTCTGGAGGAACTGTCTTCCAAACTCCTGCAACAACCCCTCTTACCACACATTGTTGGAGGAGACGTCAACTCTACATTGCACTTGATGGAGGACAGGTCCACCGCGAAAACATTATCTAAAACCCCTTTGAACTCCGAACAAACCCAGTTAGCTTCTGCCATGGAATCTCTTCATTTCACTGACCTGTGGCGACTTTCTCACCCCTTGGACAGAGAGTATACTTTTTACTCCATCCCCCATAAGGTGTTCACAAGAATTGGTTTCTTTTTTGGGACTGACAATGTGATCCCTTGGATCTCAGAAACTGAAATCCATGAAATAGCTATCTCTGACCACACTCCAATCTCTATTGACCTAAAAGATATGACTTATAACTCATCTGCTCGTATGTGGCGGTTCCCCTCTTACCTATACAATAACGCGGATTTTCATAGCTTTATTGAGAGGGCCTGGGGGGAGTACGCTGAAGCGAACTTCGCTCAGGTCTCTACACCTAATTTGTTCTGGGATGCCGGTAAGGCCTATCTCTGGGGAAGAATCATATCTTATGCCTCTTCCTACAAAAAACACTCCCTGGCAAGCTACAAGGTAGCCAGCCTCTGTCTTAAAACAGCACAAATTGCCCTAGCTGCCTCAGATTCCATTAGTAATAGGGAGGAATGGCGAAGCGCCAAAACTGCGTTTGACACTTGGGCGGATATTATGGAAATTACAAAACGAGCCCATGCTGACGCGCACCTCTACAAGTTTGGTAATAAAACGGGCAAGCTCCTAGCTAGACTATACAAGGGCCCATACAAACCTACACGCATCACTTCCCTCAGGGACCCCTCGGGTTCCATTAAAAAGAAGCCGCAAGAGGTAAATAAAATCATGCAGGAGTTCTACTCCTCTCTGTACACGAAAGACTCCATCGACCTCGGCACTGCCCACTGGTTTCTAGATAAAGCCAATCTCCCTGTAGCCACTCCTTCCCAACTTCAGTCTTTGAACAAGCCTATATCCTCTTCGGAGATCTCCTCAGCCATCAACCATACTGCCCTTGGTAAGGCCCCAGGCTCCGACGGCCTATCTGGAGAATTCTATAGGACCCTCCACAAGCCCCTTGTGCCCATTCTCCTTGACGTATATAACCACATATGGTCCGGTGGACAATACCTCCCTTCTGGTAATCAAGCCATTGTAAAATTGCTTTCAGACCCTGGCTCTTATAGGCTGATTTCTCTCTTGAATTTGGATGTTAAAATTCTATCTAAAATAATTGCCACCAGACTCGCTACTATCATTCCCTCTTTAATTCACCCGGCACAGTCAGGTTTTGTAAAAGGTAGGACAGCCTCGCCTAACATCCGCAAGGTGTTATTGGTATTAGACCATGCGATTCAACACAGGGGAGGGGATATTGCCATTGTCACTCTGGACGCAGAGAAAGCTTTTGACAACGTCAGCTTTGATTGGCTCAAGCTTGTTCTCTCGAAAATGGGCCTCGCAGGCCCCTTTTTCCATCTTATTACAACAATGTACACTGCTCCCGCGGCCAGGCTGGTAGTGGCGGATCTCCTCTCTGACGAATTCTGACTTTTCAAGGGAACTAGGCAGGGATGCCCTCTATCCCCCCTGCTCTTTAATTTGGCACTAGAACCTCTGTCCAGAGTTTTAAACTTCGAGGCTCCGCTACATGGAATCCGCTTGGGCGATCATGAGCTGAGATCTGCCCTGTTTGCAGATGATGTACTCATATTCACCAGCAACCCTATCTTAGACATGTCCACTATTAAAAGTCTCTTTGATGAATTCAGACTGTGTTCAGGCCTATGTATTAATTATAATAAGAGAGAGATTCTTCCACTAGGTCCTACTACACACCCTCCCTGGGCTACATACTCGCCATTTACCATAGCTAAATCCCACATCACCTATCTAGGTATCAAGATTATCAAGCTTCCTTCCTCTTTATACACATTGAACTACCCTCCTCTGATAGACAAAATTGTACTGGAACTCAAGAACTTGATGGATCTGCCTCTCTCGTTACTGGGAAGATGCCACTTCCATTACTTTTAAAACATAAAGATGTTCAGGTATTGAACAGGGCTACATCTAAATTTATCTGGAGACAGAGGAGACCTCGCATGGCCATGACTAAGCAGCATCTTCCCAAGGGCGAGGGTGGCGCTGGTTTGCCTAATATTAGGATGTATAATCTGGCATGTTTGTTGAGGATAGTGATCGACTGGATACAAAAATCCTCTAGATACTCTAATTGCCTTCTTGAAGCGGCAATGGCTCATCCTTATTCATTAGTGGCACTTTTGCATTCCCCTTGGAAATCTATTCGCCCAGACCTGCAACATAATCTTCTCCTGCAGGACACCATTATAGCTTGGAGAGAATGCAAGGAAATGCGAGAAACTCTGTCCCTTGCTATCCAGGCACACGCCTATTCAAGGTAATCCCTGTTTCTCCCCCGGACTGGACTGTAACGTTTATGACACGTGGGCTAAGAATGGACTCAATTGTTTTTCCTCCCTCTGTGACATTAACTCCGGTCAACCACTGGCCTTCTCAGCCATAGCCAGTAAATTTTCCCTACCACGTGCTCATTTATTTTACTTCTGGCAATGCACTAACTTTATTCGTACCACCTGCAGGGAAGGAAGCACCAGATTTAAAGCATCCATCACCGATGGTCTTCTACAGCCAGGCACCAATACTGTCTCTTGTATCTATAAACCCCTGCTTCGCAGGAGTACCCCACCCCTAGCATCCTCTTCTACTACGCACTGGGACAGAGACTTTCCAGATCCGGAACTAACCGAGAAACTCTTACAGGGATACATCAAACTCACCAAACTGATACCATGCGAACACTGGAGAGAAACCCAGATGAAAATTTTACATCGAGCATACATTCCTTTCCTCAAGGACCCAACTAACCCTCAGTCTACTCTCTGTCCGCTTTGCAACCAGCCTAAACCTACCTTGACTCACCGCTTCTGGTCATGTTCATTCATCTCCTCCTTCTGGCAGAAAGTCATCTCTTTCATCGAGGGAGTTACCCTCTTGCACCTCCCCAAAGACCCCCTACTTCTGATCTTCGGCTACTGGGACAAGCAACTTTTAACCTGGTCCTCGAATTCTGACCGAAGTCACAAAGATTGGATCCTCATCACCCTTTTTGCAGCCAGGAGAGCAATTCTGAGACACTGGAGTTCCCCTTCCTCCCCTAGGATATCTTTCGTCAAACAAGAACTCCACTTACAACTTCACAAGGAAAAAATCACGACAGATTTCAACAATACGATAGCGAAACACCGCTTTCTCTCCAGATGGGGAGCATTTATGGCTGCTATAAATCAGTCAGACACGCACAAGTCCTTCCACACCCTTTTTGTCTACTACAATAACCGCCTGAAGGGCCCAGACGAAGACTCTTCAACCTGAACTTCTGGGGTCTCCCCCCCCCCCACTCACCCACACACCCTTTCAGTCAAATCGGCACAGGCTCGCTACCTACGATCTACATACGATCTTTTGTTGTGTGACCCAATGAACGACTTGTTACTGTTTTGTACATGATGGAAATGGATGCAGGTTTTCTTTTATTTCTCTTTCCTCCCCCTGTTCCCCTTTTTTTTCTCTTTGATTTTATGATTTTATGAAATTTTATTTTTCTTTAATCCTAAATTAACTTGTATTCTCTATTTTTTTCTCTATGGCTATATCCAGCTAGTTTTGGGATCCATCCAGTTCACGGCTTTTGATGTACCAAAGTTATATGTCTTAGTCTGTTATTGAACCCCCTTGACTGATGTCTTTTCAGGTTGAATAACAAAAAAATTCTCTTTTGGTAACGTGGGGGGATCTCCCGTTGCGTGCAACTTTTCAATTGTATGCTGTCTTTTGTTCAATAATTTCTTTTGAAAAAAAAAAACCTCATACCTTAATACCCGCCCTGCTGAAGGAATTTTCATATGGATATATATATATCAAATTTAAAAATTAACTACACAAAATCAGCCCTTGAGTATCTTGGAATCTGGCTGACCCCACGACTTTCTCAAGTCTTAAAACTTAATTTCTTACCTCTCTTTAAAACAATAGAGAAAGATCTACAAACATGGCACCCAAAACATTTCTCTTGGTTTAGTAGGGCAGCCATTTGCAAAATTTCCATTCTACCCAGAGTTCTTTACTTATTTAGAACCCTACCTATAAAAATACTGCAGAGCTTTTTTAAGGCATTACAATCAACCCAAATTGGCACACACAAAAAAATCACAAATTAAATTCAGCCTCCTGACTAGACCAAAGGATAAGGGTTGGATGGGCTTACCAGACTTCCGACACTATTACTTTGCCTCACACGTCACAAGAATCATTGGCTGGCATTGTCACCATGATTTTAAGGACTGGGTACCTCTAGAACTGGGTACCTCTAAAAAATGAACTTAGCTCCATTCCATTAAAATTCTTCCTATGGATCCCCTGGACAAGCTATCCACCAACTTTAAAATTATACCCTTTGATAGGTACTACCTCATCAATATTTCATTTATTGACCAAAACCACTGAGCAATCCACATCATTGAGCCCTCTTACCCAGTTAGGAACAACCGTGACTTCCCACCGGGAATCAGAAACCATTTACTACAAACCTCGAACCAAGACACACACCTCCTTATAAAGTACTGCTTCCAGAACACGCTGATCAAGGAATTTTATATGCTCAAAACAGAAAACAATATTCCACACCTACATCTTTGGACCTATTTCCAGAATTGTAGCTATGTTAATAATATGCGCCGCAAAAGGCAACTTCAGTAGATAATTAACTGAGTCAGCGTGCTTGATGGACGAACAAATTCGAAAGGCTTCTTCGCTCTCATACGCCTGGCTACAGAAGTCAAATCAACCAGCCATGGAGAGATTCAGAGAGAGATGGTTGGAAAACTTTCATATGGTAATCTCAGACAGACAATGGTAGAGGGCTTGTATATTCTCTAACAAAGCGCAGGGAAGGAAACATGTAAGTCATGGTCACCACAGCAAAAACGATCCTGCGATCCGCCCATCACCCGGATACTCTTTGCCACCGGCCCCGACCTTTACTTCCGTTTTTTGGAATTAGTGCACGTCACTCAGAGTGCCATCCAGAATGTCAGGTTGTAGCTCGCTACAGCAGTCTGCTTGACTGTCAACATCCAGCAGCGTGGACTACAGTACACCCTTCCGCAGCACAGTGAGTCTTACACCTGACACGTCACTTAGAATGCCATCCAGGACGCCAGGTGGTAGCCCGCTATACCAGTCTGCTCGATTGTCAACATCCAGCAGTGTGGACTGTGAGTTTTACATCTGACATCAACCAGCAGCTGTATTTCAGAGAGCTGTGTTTCTCCACTCTGGTTTTCTTTGTGTATTAAGCAGTCCAGCCATCCGGTCATGATCGGGACTATGGAGTTTACATTGATGTTTACCCCTTGTCATCAGGAAGTGTGGCGGTATTGCTTATATTATATTTTGGAGTACTTCAACCATGAGAATGAGTTCTATTTTGTTTGATTCCCACATTATTTTCATCTGACAGTTGTCTTTTAACTCAAGTGTGCATCCAATAAATGCACCAGAATTGCCAAAAGTTCTTTTGTTACTGGTCCCATCGAGCGCTGCTTTTGTTGCTCAATCTTGTTTGACAGATGTAAGTGTGTTACTACTAAGGTCTATGATATAAAACGCCAAATTTCTATTCAAAACAATGTACCACTTTGAGATTTAAAAATCTGACATAACCATATCGCCAGGGAGGTCAATGGCAACTTGAGCAGAATCAAGAGCTACTTGTTTTTTTGTTCATATTCAAAAAAATACTTTTCCACTATGCCTTTTTTGCACAAAATGAAGAGTACAGAACTCACTTTGCTCAGATCCTAAACAATCGTTTATTTGATATGTTTATTTAAAAGTGGAATCCATTCAAACAGGCCAGGGAGTATTGAAAACACAGATTGTCCAGGTAAAAAATGCACTGAAATCCTTACTGGGGATTTTATAAGAGATAAATCAAACATTCGGGGTTCAGTTATTTAAAAAAGTTTGAAAGGGGTCCATTAAAATGACACTATGAATTGGATGTATCTTTGGTTATATCCCAAATTTGGCTCTACAAGAAGATTTGATAATACATATAACACACAGGGATTTATTTACTAAAGTTGGTGAGTGAAAATTAGGCTTACTTCAGTCTGCACTAAGATACAATTCATATTTTAGGCATTCTTTGCAAAAAAAGGTTTTATTTTTGGCGTGAAGCTCCCGAAGGGTTAATAACTTTTAAAATGATGCTGTGACAGCAAGTTTCTTCATTAGAGCAAGTAAATTAGCTGATTGCGAATGAAAAAGTCACAAACGTTCAGAATTAGCATCAAAGTACGGCCATGTACAGTATAGTAATGGCAACTATGCCAGGTCTTTTCCTCAGCACTAGAGTTGAGCGGACACCTGGATGTTCGGGTTCGTCGGGTTCGGCTGAACTTCTGAAAAAAGTCCAGGTTCGGGACCCGAACTTGACCCCGAACCCGATTGAAGTCAATGGGGACCCGGACTTTTGACTACTAAAATGTATCTAAAAGAGCTAGAGGGCTGCAAATGGCAGCAAAAGGTCGGTAAGAGCATGGCAAGTACTCTGAAAATAAATGTGAATAGGGAAATAACTTAAAATAACATAAAAAAATAATAATCTTGACAAGCAGGAACCTTCCCCTAAAGCAGTGGTCTCCAAACTGCGGCCCCCAGAGCCGGATGCGGACCTTTGCATGCCTTTATCCGGCCCTTGGGAATTCCTCCTACAGATATGAAGCGCTATTCCTCCCAATGATACGGGCAATGAGGCACTTTTCCTCCCACTGATACCAATGATGGTGTACTATTCCTCCCACTGACACCAATGATGGGACACTATTCCTCCCACTGATACCAATGATGGGACACTATTTCTCCCACTGACACAAATGATGGGACACTATTCCTCCCATTGATACCAATGATGGTGTACTATTTCTCCCACTGACACAAATGATGGGACACTATTCCTCCCACTTATACCAATGATGGGACACTATTCCTCCCACTCACACAAATGATGGGACACTATTTCTCCCACTGACACAAATGATGGGACACTATTCCTCCCACTGATACCAATGATGGGACGCTATTCCTCCCACTGATACCAATGTTGGGGCACTATTCCTCCCACTGATACCGATGATGGGGCACTATTTTTCCCACTGACACAATTGATGGGACACTATTTCTCCCACTGACACAAATGATGGGACACTATTTCTCCCACTGACACAAATGATGGGACACTATTCCTCCCACTGAAACAAATGACGGGACACTATTTCTCCCACTGATACCAATGATGGGACACTATTCCTCCCACTGATACCAATGATGGGGCACTATTTCTCCCACTGACACAAATGATAAAAAACGATTTCTTCCACTGACACAAATGATGGGGCACTGTTTCTCCCACTGACACAAATGATAGGACACTATTTCTCCCACTGAAACAAATGATGGGACACTATTCCTCCCACTGATACCAATGATGGGGCACTATTTCTCCCACTGAAACAAATGATGGGACACTATTCCTCCTACTGATACCAATGATGGGGCACTATTTCTCCCACTGACACAACTGATGGGACACTATTTCTCCCACTGACACAAATGATGGGACACTATTTCTCCCTCTGACACAAATGATGGGACACTATTCCTCCCACCGATACCAATGATGCGGCACTATTTCTCCCACTGACACAAATGATGGGACACTATTCCTCCCACTGATACCAATGATACGGCACTATTTCTCCCACTGACACAAATGATGGGACACTATTCCTCCCACTGATACCAATGATGCGGCACTATTTCTCCCACTGACACAAATGATGGGACTCTATTTCTCCCACTGACACAAATGACGGGACACTATTCCTCCCACTGATACCAATGATGGGACACTATTCCTCCCACTGATACCAATGATGGGGCACTATTTCTCCCACTGAAACAAATGATGGGACACTATTACTCCTACTGATACCAATGATGGGGCACTATTTCTCCCACTGACACAACTGATGGGACACTATTTCTCCCACTGACACAAATGATGGGACACTATTTCTCCCTCTGACACAAATGATGGGACACTATTCCTCCCACCGATACCAATGATGCGGCACTATTTCTCCCACTGACACCAATGATGGGACACTATTCCTCCCACTGATACCAATGATAGGACACTATTTCTCCCACTGACACAAATGATGGGACACTATTCCTCCCACTGATACCAATGATGCGGCACTATTTCTCCCACTGACACAAATGATGGGACTCTATTTCTCCCACTGACACAAATGACGGGACACTATTCCTCCCACTGATACCAATGATGGGACACTATTCCTCCCACTGATACCAATGATGAGGCACTATTGCTCCCACTGACACAAATGATGGGACACTATTTCTCCCACTGACACAAATGATGGGTTACTATTGATCTTTTATTAAAAAGAATCAAGCAACCAATTTTATACAAAAGTAAAAAACATAACTATAGTACAAAACTTCAAACATAAATCCAAGGAATACACATCCAGGGTCAGAATATATACAATATATACACTATACAACACTACCAAAACATTACTACAAAACTATTTACACAAAGCAGCAGAGAGGGCCTAAGAGGCACAACCCGTCACCTATGTACGCAGCCATTTATCAAAAATGGATCAAAAATAATAATAATCTAGGGTGATAAGAGACAGACAGCCACACCCGGGAAAGAGACTCCTGGCAGTCAGGGAGGCCTGAAACCCCTCCACGCCTTCAGCCAAGCCCCCTGACCCCGCTTGTCTCTCTCAAGCCCCCGAATCTTCCCCACCTCATGCAGAATGTCATACACCACCACCTCAACAGGAAGGATTTTTTGCCGAATGCTGACCTGACACTGTGCGTTCCAGGTGAAATAACGGACCACTAGGCTAACTAAAAAAAGTGTATCCAAACAAAAACCTCCACCGGTACTGAATGCTCCGTACACCCACTCAGCATAACCCAGCCTGGAGAGGAAAGGAACACCGAGCGCCCGCCCCACCTGTTTGTACACTTCTATGTTAAAGGGGCAACGAAGCAGAAAATGGTCCATAGTCTCCTCCTCATCTGCACACTCCTCCCGAGGACAGCTACGATCCATCCCACTGCGAAATTTCAAATTGCCCCTAACATAGAGCTTCCCATGGAAGCACAACCAGGCCAGATCCCTAAATTTAGGAGGTATTCTATCCAAATTAATCAGCCTCAACCCCGCCCTCAAAACTGGGCCTGGGCAATCCCTTAAGGCCAGTGGGTCATGAAAGACTTCGCTCAAGACTCGACTCATAAGGTCTTTAATCGGAACCGATCGGAGATCTTCAGCTGACAATCGCCACTGCAGCAGTAACTTCAGGCACGGAGCTACATAGGCTGGTAGCTGACCACGATGACCCCTGCGATTCTTCACTTGGCCACCTTCTTCCCAAAGTCGTAGAAAAGGCCTAAACCAAGATCTAAATATGCCTGCCCATCCAGGAGGTTCCACTGCAAGCATACTACCAATATTAAACTTGAGAAATAACAGTGAAAAGAAAAGAACTGGGTTGACCATACCTAAGCCACCCTCCCTCCTGGATAGGTAGGTGACATTCCTCTTGATGGGGTTCAGTCTGTTCCCCCACAGCATCTGGAAGAACACACTACTGACCCTAGCATAGAGAGACACTGGCAAGATGCAGACAAAGCTGACATACAAGAAGATCGGAATCAGGTAGGTCTTAATCAGATCAACCCTTTCCCTCATAGATAACTTCCATCTCTTCCAGTTGACCACCTTAGCATTGGCAATTTCCAGTCTGCCTTCCCAGTTTTTGAGGCCATAATCGCCGGGTCCAAATTCAATGCCTAGTATCTTAATTCTTTCCTGGGGCACTGGAAAAGTGTCCGGGAGATCAAACCCCTCGCCTTCCTTTCCCATCCAGAAAACGTTGCTCTTTTCCTGATTGATCTTGGAGCCTGATGCTTCAGAATACCGTGATGTCAGAGAGACCACCTCCCCCGCCTCATCCGTCCCAGTGATAATCACCGATACATCGTCCGCATAAGCAACAGCCCTCAATGGCGGCTCACCCGGGAGCCCCACTGGTACCCCACACAACATGCCGCTCTCTAGCCTCCTGATGAAGGGGTCGATTGCAAACACATAGAGCAGGGGACTCAGGGGACAACCCTGGCGCACCCCGGAGCCAACCTCAAAGGACTGCCCAACCCAACCATTAACAAGAGGGAAGCTTTCTGCCCCCTTATACAAGACTTTCAGCCAATCAACAAAACCACCCGGCAGACCGTACTTACTAAGGAGCAACCATAGGTACTCATGGTTAACACGATCAAAGGCCTTTGCCTGATCCAAAGTCAGAAAATACTTACCCCAGCCTGCAGCCCTGCATTGCTCCAAGGCCTCCCGGACAGCTAACACCGCTGTGAAGGTGCTCCTACCCTGGACCGAACAGTGCTGATGGCGAGAAAGCAAAGACTCTGCTACTGACAACAGGCGCCAGAAAAATATCTTCGCCAGTATCTTTCTATGGACATTAAGAAGGCTGATGGGGCGCCAATTCTCAATCATCGAGGGATCTTTACCCTTTGACAGAAGAATCACAGCCGAGTGCCTCATGGAAGGGGGAAGCACCCCCTCAGCATGACAACTGTTAAAAACCTCCACCAAATGTGGGGCCAGAATAGACTTAAAGGCTTTGTAAAACTCAGCCGTCAAGCCATCCGGTCCGGGTGACTTTTTGATGGCAAGCTGTTCAATTGCCCTCATCACATCTTTAACTGTGATCTCCTCTGTCAAATTCATCAATGGAACATCTCCACCATTTAGACCTGGAGTAGAGTCCAAAAAGCTTTCCATCTTGTCACGGTCAAGCTCTTTCCTCCCAAGAAGGTCGGCATAAAAGGACCTCACGACCTCCAGAATCCCTGACCTGGACTTTGTCAAGGAACCTGTACTGTCCTTAAGGCCAACGACCGCTTTAACAGCTACACCTTGTTTGCAGTTCTGGTAAGGGTCAGGCGAGTGGTACTTCCCATAGTCCCTCTCCAGAACCAAAGAGGCATGCCGGTCATATTGACACTTCCTGAGGAGAAGTTTCACTTCGGAGATTGCCCCAGGATCTCCTCCTCTCGAGACAAGGATATCCAGCTTCCTCCGTAAACGTTGGTAGGTCATGTATTTATTAAACTGTTTTCTATTGGCTAGGCCCCTGAAGAATCCAACGATCCTCTTTTTGGTCAGCTCCCACCACTCAGCCTTGCTGCTACAAAAGTCCAGGATGGTCATCTGTGCCTAAAAGAATTCCTCAAAGGATTGTCTAACATGTTCTTCCTTGAGTAGAGTCGAATTCAATCTCCAGATGCCCTCTCCCCTCTGAGGGGCGTCTGAAGCATTCAGGGCCACAGATAGCATACAGTGATCAGAGAACTCTACTGCCTCACCACTGGGGGTGAGAAAGCAGAGGCCTCCTTCAAAAAAAACCTGTCTATCCTACTCTGACTATTACCACGATGAAAGGTGAACCCTGTGTCAACCGGGAGGTGCTTAATGTGCACATCCACAAGACCAGCATCCCTAACCATACTATTTAAAAAAACGCTATCATATCCCAGCCGGTCCTTGAAGTCCTTCCTGTCCTTGGGCCTAGTTACTGTATTAAAGTCACCTCCAAAGACCACTTGCCGGGATGTAAAAAGAAATGGCTTGATCCTTGTAAAAAGGCATTTCCTGTCCCACTTTGTGTGTGGCCCATAAATATTAATTAGGCGCAGGTCCTGCCCTCCCACAAGGACGTCTAAGACCATACATCTCCCAATCTCCACCTCAATGACCCGCCGGACAGTTACCATGCCGGTTTTAAACAACACCGCCACACCGCCGTAAGGCTCGGCCGCAAGAGACCAGTAAGATGGACCATACCTCCACTCTCTCTTGGCCATATGAATATCTGCCAAGGAGGTGAGCCTAGTCTCTTGCAAAAATAAAATGTCAGCATCTAATTGGCTGAACAAAAAGAAGGCCATAGAACCAGCTCTCACTGACTTAATGCTGGCGACATTTATTGTCGCCACTTTTAACGGAGGGGGAACCGCCATTTGGGTTATTGGGTGGATTGCTTCTTAGCTCCCCTCTGCTGCTCATCACCAGAAGCCTCTCTCTTTCTTGAGGCTGCCTCAAACTCCATATCTGAATCAGAGCTCAGCTCTGAAGAAGCTCCGGATGAAGAAATGTCCCACTTAGTGGACCTATGACGGTGGGAGACAACCTCCCTTCTCTCCTCCAGGTACCGCAGGTCAGCCTCAGGGATGCCCTCATGTCTGTTTTTTTTCTTTAAAGTCTTCCCAGAAGACTTTGTCACAGAAGAAGAAGCGACCTTCTCAGTACCCGCTACCACTCCTGGTGGGGGGGGGTGAATCAGACTTAGGAGGGGTAGGCTTCTGGGGGGTAACTGACTCGGGGGGCACAGACTTAGAAGGTTCTGACACAAGAGGAGCGGGTACAGTAGGCTGGGGGGACACAAAGACATATGCAGAAGGAGTACTCAAAGATACAGGGCGGGTGGCCACAGGAACTGGGGAGGGATCCTGAGCAGGACCAGGGGGGTCGGTCACCGCAGCGGAGGATGGTACACTAGGGGCCTCACCCTCCATCCTGTCCAACCTTGACATCTCATACACTACCTCCTTCTCCATATTGTGCCAGGCCTCAGGGCATCTGCTGTAGGGGTGGCCAAAACGCAGGCACAGGTTGCACCTGATCTTTTGGGTGCAGTCCTTGGCCTTATGACCCTGACCCCGACAAACTGAGCATATCAAGGCCGAACAGGAGGAGCTAAGGTGCCCCTTGTCTCCACAGAGGTGGCACAGCTTCGGCTGACCAGGGTAGAACACGGTCATCCTATCCCTCCCTATTAAAGCCGAGGAGGGCAGGTGATGGACAACATTCCCATCCCTGGCCAACCCGACCGTTACCGACCATCCCCCAGTCCAGATGTTACGCTCATCTAGTATCTTATTGGGTTTGGTCAAAACTTCCCCATAGTTCCTCAACCAAACCTTCAGATCCCGGGAAGGGACGCTCTCATTGGTGAGGATGATGGTAATCTTTTTTACGGTTGACCGCTGCGAAATCGCAACTGGGGCCAGACTTTCCCATTCGGGTCTTGACCTGCACCGAGCCTCATATCTCTCCCAGAACAGGTCAAGACCCTCTGGCTTGGTGAAACTGACTGTATAATCCCGCGTCCCTGATACATGTATGAAGGCATAGAGATCATTAACCCCAAAACCCATCTCCAGGATTAAATCCACCACTGCACGCCTTGCAGGGGGGACTGCACCACCTTCCCATTTCAAGATGACAACATTGCGTCTGGGACCCCCGGCTGAAGCCAGAGACCCCAGACCAGATCCCGGGGTGCTCAAGGTGGTAGCCCACAGAGAAAAACCCTGCTTGGGGGCGGAGCTACCAGCAGCAGAGCGCACCACCTGAGCAAAAGAAGGTCTCTCCCGGCCAAAGCCCCACACTGAAGTCACATTTTGTTGTGCATTGTCTGTATGAACAGAGTTAGTATTATTGTCCATCCCATCTGAACAGGGATGATTGTTATCAGCCCCACACACATTCCTATCAGGAACAGTCACTGTTGCTGCTGCAGTACCGGCCGTCGCCTGATGCTGCGCTGTGGAGTCCTGAGCAGCAGTGGGGCAATCAGCTCTGGTCTCAGCAGCAGGAGGGTTAATGGGCTCTGCTGGGATTTGCAGTTCCTTCACAGGAATGTCATTTTCAAGACATGTCTCTTGCTGCATTGCAGCCTCAGCAGGCATATCATTGCTGCACACAGGACTGGCAGTCTTATTATTGGGCACATTATCAGTCATAGATGGAACAAACACAGTCTTATCCACAACATGGGGCTTAGCTGGCTTTACCTTATCAGGTACATCATCTGTTATGTCTTCCTCATTGAATACCATCTGATCCCCCCACACAGGAGACTCCATTCCCTGGATCACCCTCAGCATGCCTCTTGAGTCCTGGGAAGACATGGGGGTGCTTACCTCTCCCTGGGGGGGCAGGGGGGCAGAACTGGGGGTCTCCTCCTCCTCCACCTCCATCTTGGTCACCTTTGCAAACCTCCTTTCGTTGGAGAACTTTTCCTTGAAAGGACCATCCCTTCCTTCCATAATGGCCACGATGGTCTCCTGATGGTCCACACGGACCTTGGCCAGTTGGATCTCTGGATCCATTGATCCGCGTTTCTGGCTATGTAAGCCCTCACGTTGCCTTCTCAGGCGCTTCAGCTCCGCACGTAGCTTGTACAGCTTATCCCTCTTCCTGTTCAGGACTTTTATTCCGGCCACCACTCGCTCCCGAATGGCCGTCGATCCTTCATCCTCACCAGGGGTAGACAGATCACCAGCTGAGGCTTGTAGAGAGGCAGGCACGTCAAAAGATGAACCAGGAGATGGCTGAGAGCCTCCAGCAGGGGAGGCCCCACTGCCCTCCATGGCTTCCCCAGAAAGGGGCCAGGAGAGCTGGGATAGATTTCCAGGCGACTCCCTTCTCACACGGATGACAGGGAGCAGCTTCAGACACACCCTCCTCCTCACACACCTGTGCTCCAATGGTGGATGGGACACTATTTCTCCCACTGACACAAATGATGGGACACTATTCCTCCCACTGACACCAATGATGGTGTATTTTTCCTCCCTATGACACCAACAATGAGCACTATTCTTATAACTAATACCCTTTATGGGGCACTATTCCACCTACTGACTACCGGCACTATAACTTTCACTATAACTATAACTATAACTTAAACTGGCCCTTTGTTTAAAAAGTTTGGAGACGCCTGCCCTAAAGTATCTTGCAGAGTATCTCACAGGAACAGATGCAGTGCTGGTGTAATTAGATTTTAGAAACAGGACAGACTCCTATATATTTATATTCCCTACAAGCACAAACAGGAAGCCTTCCCTAACCTATCTTGCAGATTATCTCACAGTAATAAATGCAGTGGTGGTGTAATTAGATTTTAGAAACAGGCAAGACTCCTATATATTTAAATTCTCTGCAACAGAGGTCTTCAAACTACGGCCCTCCAGTGGTTCAGGAACTACAATTCCCATCATGCCTAGTCATGTCTGTGAATGTCAGTGCGTTACAATGCCTCATGGGATGTGTAGTTCTACAACAGCTGGAGGGCCGTAGTTTGAGGATCCCTGCTCTACAAGCACAAACAGGAACCTTCCCCTAACCTATCTTGCAGAGTATCTCATAGTGACATATGCAGTGCTGGTGTTTCTGAAGCAGGACAAGACAGTCGGACTCCTATCTAAATCTCTCCCTACAAATTCAATCGGGAACCTTTCCCTAACCTATCTTGCAGAGTATCTCAGAGTAACATATGCAGTGCTGGTGATTCTGAAGCAGGACAGTCTGACTCATATCTAAATCTCTCCCTGAGAGCAGCAGCAGTCTTTCCCTAACCTAACTAAAGCATAGTGCAGAGTGACAAGCTGCGCTGTGTGCCTCTAGCTTATATAGAGGCTGGGTCACATGCTGGGTCACATGCTGCACTGGCCAATCACAGCCATGCCATTAGTAGGCATGGCTGTGATGGCTTCTAGGTCACACAAGTAAAACAAATGGTGATTGTTACATTGTTGAACTCCGAACCCGAACTTTCAGCAAATTATTTGGGTTTAGGTTCGGGTCCAAAAAAAACAAAAGTTCGGTACGAACCCGAAACTCTAAAGTTCGGGTTCGCTCAACCCTACTCAGCACATGTTCATTTTTGTTCTGCTGACTTATTTTCAGCACATAGTCACATTGGTTCTGAATAGCTCCCTGACACAAAGTTTGTTAAAATTGCTGCAATGTACATTGTTCACCCAAAGGATACCTTTTTTTTTCTCAACAATAGTGGAGTTGCTTTTTAAGATTGAGAGATGTAGGTTTGTGGAACAAGAGTACAATGATTTCCCACTACATACACGTCTGTGGAAATGTTTATCAATAATGTCAATAAGAGCCGGTTCACACAGGGGCGACTCGTCAGGCCACTCAGCCGCCTGACAAGTTGCGTCCCGTTCTGTTCAATCGAACCATTCTAATAGGAGCGACTCAAGTCGGTCCGACTTAGAAAAAGGTTCTTGTATGACTTTGGGGGTGACTCAGGGCGACTTGCATTAAGTTCAATACAGAAGTCATTTTGCAAGTGGTCTCTGAAGTCGTCTTGAGATCGCCTTGCCGAGTCGCCCCCAAAGTCGTGTTGCCCCTGTGTGAAACGGGTCTCAAGATATACAACAATGTTTGCTTTCTATTCCAAAAGGTGGCTTGAGCTCTAATAATATCAGTAGAGATGAAGATGACCAGAATGGATATAACTATAGGACCAGCTGACAGGGTGGATCTTTGGTCAGATGAACTCACTGGACAATGCCAATGAGATACAGGACAATGATTAGATATTGGTGTTTAAATTTTTTTGTCTAATCCCACATATTAATTGACTAAGAACATTTGAAAGGTAACATCTGCATTTAAGGAGGGTCTGATGGATAAAAACACTGTGCAGGCATCTCAAACTGGTGGCCCTCCAGCTGTTGCAAAACTACAAGTCCAATGAGGCATTGCAAGAATGACAGTTACCAGCATGACTCCCTCAGGCAGAGGCATGATGGTAACTGTAGTTTTACAACAGCTGGAGGGCCACCAGTTTCAGACCCTTGCTGTAAGGTATCAAAACGAACAGTTGCCCATGACACTTTTGATGTAAACTTTAAGATTTAAAATTCACATGAATCGAAGGGAATGCACCAACCGCCTAATTTGTGACATGCCCACCAGGTGGAACTCAATGTTTGCAATGCTGCAGCGGCTGCACATGCAGAAGAGGGCCATCAATGAGTATCTCTGTGAGTATGGCACCAGGACAGGGTCAGGGGAGTTTGGCTTTTTTTTGCCATGCCAGTGGCTACTGATCAAGGATGCATGCACTATCCTGCACCATTATGGTGAACAGGGGTTTATTTTGCACTTCCCTCCACTAGTATTTTGACTGAATACAACGTTTCTTACTTGTAGCCAATAAAAGCCTTTTTTAAATGATACATCTGTTGGCGCTACAAGATATTCAATTACATAGTATGTTTTATTAGATACTTTGGATACAGCTATCTTATTATTTTCCTTAATTCACAGGGCATACATGTTGTGGAAACAACAATGCACAAACTGAATGTATACTTTAGTACAGATAGCATTTTTTTTCTGTCACTAATAATTATTTGCCTTTTTGGATATGCAGGAAAGGTTGGGAGCTAAAAGATTCCTTATAGGGCAGTTGGAAACTGAGATACAGAAAACAGAGGTGGACGATAAACCTAAAATATTAACTAAGACAGTAAGTAGGGTCAATAAAGTTAACAGTTAAACTATAAAACAAGTTAAAGCTAAATAGCTTCCTTTACCTTACTGCAGTCCTGGTTTCATGTCCTCATTGTTCGTTTTTGCTTTGAAGTTGCTGTAATTCTGCTCTGATCTCCACACTTCTTGCTTGTCTGGCTCCTTATGAAAAATCTCATGGCAGCTTTTCACTGTGGTCCAAGCTGTCATTGCTGTGTGTCTAAAACTCCTCAGAATCAATCAGATTCATTTTAAAAACAAAACACTGACCTGTATTTGTTTGTTTTTGTTCTGTGTGTCTCTTTACTTCACAGAAACATGAAACCAGTTTAAAAATGAAACTAAACTGCAGGCACAATATATGATTAATTTTTATCTATTTGCAATAATTTTTAAAAGGAATCAGTTAACTATTATGTCTCTATACCCTGTAAACAGTCATTTCAGCAAAAAAAAAATTTTGTTTAGTGACCCTTTAAGTATACAACATCATAAACAAATTCAGATTTTCTAAGACATAACTACCCCACTCTGGAAGAGTCTCAGTGACCTCCCCTGCAGTCTTTTAGAAGGGGTTAATCAATTTGTTATGTAGAGGTACATGTCTTTCTAGGTCTTAATCAAAATCATTCATTAATTTCCATCTTTGTTGTGCTTACAATCTTTAACCACTTAAGGACCGGACCAATACGCTGCTAAATGACCCAAGGGGTTTTTGCGATTCGGCACTGCGTCGCTTTAACAGACAATTGCGCGGTCGTGCGACGTGGCTCCCAAAGAAAATTTGCGTCCTTTTCTTCCCACAAATAGAGCTTTCTTTTGGTGGTATTTGATCGCCTCTGCGATTTTTATTTTTTGCGCTATATACAAAAATAGAGCGACATTTTTGAAAAAAAAACAATATTTTTTACTTTTTGTTATAAGAAAAATCAATAAACTAAATTTTAGTCAAACATTTAGGCCAAAATGTATTTAGCCACATGTCTTTAGTAGAAAAAAATCGCAATAAAAAAAAAAAATTAGCTACCTAGCGGAACAGCGACACTAATACAGCGATCAGAAAAATGATCGCTTAGTGATGCTGGCAATAAGGAGTGAAAGGGTTAACTAGGGCGGTGATCAAGGGGTTAAAACTTTATTAGGGGGGGTTACGGGGGCTACCCAGGACCTAACACTAACTGCCTGTCACACTGACACTAAATACAGTAATCATACATGTATGATTACTGCATTCAGTGACACTGTGACAGGGGGGAGGGGGGGCGATCGCGGGGGTTAAATGTGACTGTGTGTCTGTGTGTTAGTGTAGTGTTAATGCAGACTTACTTGTGATGTGATCTCTCCTCACCGGTGGTTGAAAAAAAACACAGAGGGAGAGATCACATCGCTTCCTCCTTCCTGTGTTTACACAGGAGGAGGAAGTGACAGGGCGGGGGGGGGGGGGCGCGCATTGGCTGAGAGCGATCCGGAGGGGCGGACAAAAACGAATAGCCACCCCCTCTTGTCGGATCGCTCGTACAGCCGCGGAGACCGCTGGATGTACCGGGGGGGTCCCGATCAGACCCCCGACCCACCTCAAGGCACCAACGTATATATACGTTGATGTGCCTGTCGGTGCCATTCTGCCGATGTAAATGTACATGCGGCCGTCCTTAAGTGGTTAAGCATCATTAAAAAAAAAAAAATTCCAGTCACACAGGTAGAATGTTTGACATTAAAGGGTATTTCATTTGTCAAAGTCCATTTGTTGTGTGTGTGTATATATATATATATATATATATATATATATATAAATATATATAATTTGTAACCCAGGGCTTGACACTCAATATAAGTATTCCTTGTCCCAGCTAAGATTTATGATCATTGATCAGAGTGCTAGAGGAGATGACAATTACAATAAAAACATATGTAGGTACAGTGAATGGCAGACCTTCATAAAGTTCAGCGAGAAGGTGTCGGTGTAGATTTTTATTTGCATTTATTAGCTGTGAGGTAACTTGCACCAGATTTTGCACTTTCCAGTTTTAGTAAATCAACACCATTGCAAGGTAACAATGGGGTTGATTTACTAAAGCCGGAAAGTGCAAAATCTAGTGCAGGTGCCCATGGTAGCCAATCTGCTTCTAACTTCAGCTTGTTCAATTAAGCTTTGACAAAAAAAAAACAACTGGCATCTAATTGGTTTCTATGCAGAGCTCCACCAGCTTTTGCACTCTCCAGTTTTAGTAAATAAACGCCAAAGTGTTGTTTCTTTATTTTCTTTTAGGTACCTTCATTCAGGATTAATCAGGATTATTATTATTTGGTTTCCATCTATTTATCATTTAGCTTAGTTGATTACTATAATAGTTCATTGATATACAGTAGGTGACACAGGCTTTGGTTCTGGTAGTATTTATCTTACATTTTGATTCATTATTTTGTACGTGTGCTGCAGGTTGTGCGTGAGGTGCTGCAGGTTAACGCTTCTGTGGATTTTCTATATATGGGTGTCTGGGTATACGCCACACATGCTGGCTGGCACTGAAAATAATTTAAAAGGTGGGTGCTGCTTACATTGGCGTGAGACTATACTGTGTGTATATACAGTACAGACCAAAAGTTTGGACACACCTTCTCATTCCAAGAGTTTTCTTTATTTTCATGACTTTGAAAATTGTAGATTCACACTGAAGGCATCAAAACTATGAATTAACACATGTGGAATTATATACATAACAAAAAAGTGTGAAACAACTGAAAATATATCATATTCTAGGTTCTTCAAAGTAGCCACCTTTTGCTTTGATTACTGATTTGCACACTCTTGGCATTCTCTTGATGAGCTTCAAGAGGTAGTCACCTGAAATGGTCTTCCAACAGTCTTGAAGGAGTTCCTAGAGATACTTAGCACTTGTTGGCCCTTTTGCCTTCACTCGGTCCAGCTCACCCCAAACCATCTCGATTGGGTTCAGGTCCGGTGACTGTAGAGGCCAGGTCATCTGGTGCAGCACCCCATCACTCTCCTTTTTGGTCAAATAGCCCTTACACAGCCTGGAGGTGTGTTTGGGGTCATTGTCCTGTTGAAAAATAAATGATGGTCCAACTAAACGCAAACCGGATGGAATAGCATGCCGCTGCAAGATTCTGTGGTAGCCATGCTGGTTCAGTATGCCTTCAATTTTGAATAAATCCCCAACAGTGTCACCAGCAAAGCACTCCCACACCATCACACCTCCTCCTCCATGCTTCATGGTGGGAACCAGGCATGTAGAGTCCATCCGTTCACCTTTTCTGCGTCGGACAAAGACACGGTGGTTGGAACTAAAGATCTCAAGTTTGGACTCATCAGACCAAAGCACAGATTTCCACTGGTCTAATGTCCATTCCTTGTGTTCTTTAGCCCAAACAAGTCTCTTCTGCTTGTTACCTTTCTTTAGCAGTGGTTTCCTAGCAGATATTCTACCATGAAGGTCTGATTCACACAGTCTCCTCTTAACAGTTGTTCTACAGATGTGTCTGCTGCAAAAGGTGGCTACTTTGAAGAACCTAGAATATGACATATATTTTCAGTTGTTTCACACGTTTTTGTTATGTATATAATTCCACATGTTTTAAATTAATAGTTTTAATGCCTTCAGTGTGACTCTACAATTTTCATAGTCATGAAAATAAAGAAAACTCTTTGAATGAGAAGGTGTGTCCAAACTTTTGGTCTGTACTGTGTGTGTGTGTATATATATATATATATATATATATATATATATATATATATATATATATATATATATATCTCCACACACACAGTTAGAAAGTTATGATATGCAGGCCTGTGTCACAAACATGAGTCCTCACACTCTTTATATTGCTTAAATTGAGAAAGCTGTGTTTTAAAAGTATCTTACAGCATGTGCTAAAGGAACTCATTAAGCTCAAAAGCATCACTTACACTATCTTACAGTGTTGAACTGATGAAAAATTCATGAGACATAAAGTTTTCATTTGACTATACCATGAAAGTATTGCCAGTGACAATAACCTGTCACCATTAATTATGGGCTATTTGTGCTGCAGCTGTTCTTTCTCATTGGAAATCTGTCATGGTCTTAGTATAAGAAAGCATTTGCCACAATAAATGTGGGACGAAAAGGGAATGTGTGAAAAGCAATATTGACTAAAACTAGGAATTACCACTTTACCTGGTTTTCTCAGTTTCATATATTGCAATAATACTATTTTCTTTTGTTATTTAAGAAATCCAGCTCATGGATATGTTGTTGTATAGTGTATTATTTAAACTGAAGCTTGCAGTTTTATTCATTTTTTTATGTTATTTTTCCTTAGGCTAAGCTAAATGCTTGAATGAGTGCATTTCACTTATAACGGAATGAAATACAAATGTTTTGGACCTCTTGTTTGTTTTCTTTCAGACATATAATATGTTAACAGCATTCCTAGTTACTCCCTGGTATGGCATAGACTACAGATTTGTTTTAATATAATATGCAAAGAAGTTCCAGGTTTACTTTGTCAGGATAGTTATTTAGAATGACGTCCCTACAGTAACAAAATAAAATTTCAGTAGGCTCATCCATCCACATCTTTTTTAATAGAACTTTATGTTTGTTCAACGCTGTTCCTCAATGCAAAAAATGAAATGGCATTATATGCCAAAATTAGATGGCTGGAGAACTTGGTCAATATGATCTAGTCTGCATTACCACTTTTTACTGATTATAAGGCAGACATTTCCATAGCTGCAAAATACAGTCTAATGGCTAGAGTTTAGAATTTTGTAGCAGTAAAGTTGCTGAACATAAGACAATTTTCGTTATATCACATTTTTCTTTGTGATGTTTTCCTGGTTATTAAAATGATATTGATGCCCTGTAAAGACGATCGGTCAAACCGATGAGAACGGTCTGATGGATTTTTCCATTGGTTAACCGATGAAGCTGACTGATGTCAGTCGTGCCTACACATCAGTTAAAAAACCAATCGTATCAGAACGCGGTGACGTAAAACACAACAACGTGCTGAAAAAATGAAGTTCAATGCTTCCAAGCATGCGTTGACTTGAATCTTAACCGGTTAGATTTAAAACAAGTTTGCTTTTTTTAACCAATGGATAAACAACCGATGACGCCCACACACGATCAGTTTGGTCAAATGAAAACAGTCCATCAGACCGTTCTCATCGGTTTGACCGATCGTGTGTACGCGGCCTGAGGAATATACTTTTTATCTATTTACACTGTTGAAATACCTTGAAGAGTACATTGATTCATCAGTACAATCAGTACATTGCTGATTGAAATTGTCAAGTTTGTGTTTCCAATCAATCTAGATGGCCACAACATCTGGATTTTGTTTGGCTCCTTTCCTTTGCAGGAACATGTGAAGACCCTGATTCATACACAATCCCTGCTTATTGAGTGCTTCTATGCAGTTTGCACTGAAATAAATTGAAGGGAGTGACACAGCAGTTACATCTTGCTCTAAATGTTTATTACACTGACAGCACACACAGACATTCCCCCAGAAGCCACAACTCTAACATGTTTCACTCATCTCAGGGCTTAATCATAGGGATCAATGCTATGTTCATGAATGCAAACATGGAGCTCCACAACAAGCCACTCTCTAATTTCCTATCTGCTCATTCCATCAGATAGGGACAGCTGCTGCCTACATTATCCCTCAATGACCTGATTCTAAGTAGGCATGTTTCCCATCATTAAGTTTGGGGAACCTGTGCTTAAGGACACAAGGTCACAAATAAAGTATGTTTCTGTGTCATTTTACGCAGTGAATTATGTGGTGGAACACATTTACCTGCAATTACTGCAATTCATTATTTTAAAAAAGATCTAATGCCGCGTACACACGACCGTTGTTCTGTCATGCAAAAAAACTACCTTTTTCTCAACGTGATTCGTCGTGATTCCTTTCAAGCCTGCCTTGCATACACACGTTCATAAAAAAACGCTCGAGAAAAGCGCAGTGACGTACGACAACAACGGCACTATACAGGGGAAGTTCCATTTAAATGGTGCCACCCTTTGGGCTGCTTTTTGCTGATCCTCGTGTTAGTAAAAGTTTGATGAGAGACGATTCGCGCTTTTCAATCTCTGTGCTTTTCAGTCCGTTACAGCGTGACGAATGTGCTATCTCCATTACGAACGCTAGATTTTCCAGAACGAGCGCTCCTGTCTCATACTTGATTGTGAGCATGTGCATTTTTTTCCCCTCAGAAAAGCATTCACACGAGCGGTTTTCGAGACGAGAAAAATAACGACGGGAAAAAACGAAGAGAAAAAATAGTTCTAATTTTTACACAAATATCAAAATGCCTTGATAGATACGTGTCAAGAGTGAGTCCTTCTAGAGAGAATGCATTTGCATGCAGAACACCCTATATGTGATGCTGAGCATCTAATAGTGAAAGTTACATTTTAACCACTTAAAGACCCCCGCACGCACATATACGGCCACAACATGGCTCGTACAGGCACAAGGGCGTAAATTTACGTCCCCGCCTGAGTGCGGTTCGGGGGTCCCATCGGGACCCCCTCCGCGGCGTGCGGGGGTCTCCCTACCTCTGGGAGCGATCCGGGATCTGCGGGCGGATGTCCGTGTTTTCCGCCCCCCCCGCGATCGCTCCCAGCCAATGGGAGCGCGCTCCCAGCCTGTCACTTCCTCCTCCTGTGTTTACACAGGAAGGAGGAAATGATGTATTCTCTCATCGCAGCGCTGTTTCCCAGCGCTGCTGATGAGAGAAGACATGACAAGTAAGTGTGCACCAACACAACACTGACACACACTCACATAGGCATATTAACCCCTTGTGATCGCCCCCCCCCCCCACCCCCCTGTCACAGTGTTACTGAATGCAGTGATTTAATCACTGCATTTAGTGTCAGTGTGACAGGCACTGTAAAAAACAGTTAGTGTTAGGTTCAGGATAGCCCCCCCACCCCCCCTAATAAAGTTTTAACCCCCTGATCACCGCCCTAGTTAACCCTTTCACTCCCTATTGCCAGCGTCACTAAGCGATCATTTTTCTGATCGCTGTATTAGTGTCGCTGTTCCCGCTAGGTAGCTATTTTTTTTTATTGCGATTTTTTTTTTTTACTAAAGACATGTGGCTAAATAAATTTTGGCCTAAATGTTTGACTAAAATTTAGTTTATTTGATTTTTTTTTAACAAAATGTAAAAAATAGTGTTTTTTTTTTCAAAAATGTCGCTCTATTTTTGTATATAGCGCAAAAAATAAAAATCGCAGAGGTGATCAAATACCACCAAAAGAAAGCTCTATTTGTGGGAAGAAAAGGACGCAAATTTTGTTTGGGAGCCACGTCGCACGACCGCGCAATTGTCTGTTAAAGCGACGCAGTGCCGAATCGCAAAAACACCTTGGGTCATTTACCAGCGTATTGGTCCGGGTCTTAAGTGGTTAATGATTTAAAGAAATTGGCCAGGGAAATAAGGACTTATTTTCCCAGGTGGCCAAGGGGCTGTAAAAATAGATGATTGGTCGGTTTCATTTCCCTTTCCCACTGGGGAAACTGGTTGGATCATAGCACAATACCCTCAGGCATTGGCCAGTATCCTAGCTCGCAGTTTCTTATCCCCAGACATCCACCAGATATCATCTCTCTGAGTGCCACGTTCAACCCAGTCACCATTTTCCTTGTTAATCCTCTCCGCACAGCAGTCATCCGGTAGTAAACCAGGATCCCCCCCGCTACTGTTCCCTGGGAGATCAAAACAAGTAAAGTTGCCCAGATACGTAGGAACCAATGGAGGTATCTGAGCTCTCTGTACTGGGGGAAACAACAAACTCAACGTGTGACAGGTAGAATTTGTTTCTGGTTTATAGCTGGGTTATAGCTCTTATTATACAACTGCAACATACATTTTAAACCTTCTGGATCTGTATTGTGATCTAGAAGAAAAGTGACCGTTGCTAAATGTGGTCTGGCTCCGGCACAAACTTAACAGTTTTAACCCTCAACCATTCTAACCACTTCACATATATCAGGTCCATGCCTCCTAGTTGGTTATACCAATATATTTATACTCTAACAAACTTACCCTTTGGTGGAAATCCATAAATGAAATACCCACCTTCACTAGATATATGTAAGTGACGCTGGAACGCATTCAGCAATCGCGCAATGGCGTCATTGCTCTGCGCCGCTGCGTTCCACGCTGGAACGCGGGAGTGCGAAACGCAAGTGCGCCGCATGTTATCCACACTTCTTGGCACTATAAATTGATTGCTGCTAAAATACACAATGTTCCTTTATTGTCGGCCGTAGCCTACTGATTTCCGGTCCACGCTACCATCATTCTGCTGCATGCTGACTCCACGCTACGATCATAGCTCCAAGCCGGGATTCTATGCTACCATCATTTCATTACCTGCTATGGGGACATTCTAACTCATTTATCCGGAGTGGACTCAAAACGTATGAATTATTCCAGATTACACTACAACCTTACTATTTTAAGCATTATCCACTGGGAAGCGATAAGTACCCTCTAAAATTATAAGTTGCATGCAATGCGATTCAGCTTGGTTACATATTGCATATAATTATAGTCATTGTATATTGATTGTACACGTCTTTAAAATACCTTTATACTTGGTGGTAGACACTGTGGATTTATACAACTACTAAGTGCCTCTGTCTCTCTTTAAAAGTATTATTACATTGCATCTGCTTTAACTACGTGCACAGCATTTAATCCACCGCAGTTGAGGTTCACCTTGATTCAGCATAGTTTGTGACAATATATTCCTCACATAACACACACACACCCTTCCCAGATCCACCTAATTTTTTACATTCTCTTTTAGAACTTTGTGCATGTTCCAGCATGTTTACCCATCACAATGTGGTGGTATGTTGGCGTGGTCTGATTACTTCTGGCTGCTGCTTTCCCCTGGTCCAATATTCACCTTTTTGGGGATATTATCTGCCTCAGCCCTGGGTGAGACTACACAATCCAGGCCACCAGTAAATCCCACCATAGGAGCTGTGAGTTTATTTGTAAGTACCACTGAAACTGGCTTCTTTTTACTTACTCTTCACCTACATAGAGGGCTTCATATATTAACAGATGTTTACTATTCCAACCTTTTCCATATATACGTGCATCTGACTCCTGACCATTGGTTAGTTCCCAACTAATGGATGCCCAAATTTTGTATTCTTCTATGTATTGACCTATGTATGTATGTATGTATGTATGTATTGTATTGATTCTTCTATGTATTGTATCAATTATATTAATTATGTTTATTGTCTGATTTATTTTTGTACTGACTGTACAATCATTTCCATTGATTATTTATAATAAACATGCTTATATGAATATTACTTTAAATCCTTTGTGATTACACTATTCAGTCTATATTATTGATTATTGATATATTTTTTATACCACGGACCATTGATTTTGGACTGTGACATTACATTAAATCAAATTAAATGTTTTTCTTTGTGCCGTTTATTTGTACTGTCTGCGCTCTTTGACTTCTTTATAATAAACAGCTTTGATTTAAAAAAATATATATATATATATGTATTTTTTAAACAACTAGATATCTACTCTTTGACATGCTTCATCTAAATCCCCATTCCAATTTCTATCTTCTTTTTTACACAAATTGGGTATGGAGGCATATGTCAATGTTATACTAAGGCTGGGACAGGTCAAAACGCTCCTTAATGTATTGCAATATGTGTGAAATAAAGATCCATGTTTCTCTCCTGCAGAGTTTGCTAGAAAGGGTATATAGCAGTGTGCACAAGGATTAATAAAAATGTATACTTTTATATTATCTCCCAGTTTCATACCACCTTGTTCTTGTCAATAAGGTTCTCACACAGTACAAAGTCTCACAAAGTACACACACACACACAGTCTGGCTCATTATAATGGGATGATTAATTAGCATGATGAGCTGCACACAAGTCATTGGGTAATGCGTGGTAAGGACAGGACATTAGTAATTACATAAGTGTACTGTAATTGTAACTGAAACATGTTTAGTACAGCACTGTCTGCCTAGTGTGAGGTGACGCACCCCTCCAGAGCAATAGCCCCCTGCTCTATTATTTGTCCTTGGTGATTGTGTTTGTTTAATTACGTATGTGCCAGTGTCAATACTTTGTAGGCTCCCTACCTATATACAGGAGGTGTGAATGCTCACACACTAGTTTGGGTTAATACTATCTAATGGTTTTAATTTCTTTTTAATACATTTTCTAACAAAAGACTGTATTTACATATACATACGATTGTGTGTGTTCGATACGGTGCCTAAAAAAGCCCATTTTCTGTGGTCTCTATTTTGTTATTTTCTCATCAGCAGTTAGAGCAGTCTTGTAGGAGGAATTTCCATTCTCTTGTGTATGTCCTATGAGGCTGCAAGAACCCTCACCCTCTGTTTGTACAGTGCTGATTGGCCTTGTGATGATCACGTGTCCTCTTCCAAGAAAAAAAAAAACACTCTAGCAATACACACAAATCTGAGCAAGTGCATCTTTCTCCAAAGGCTCTGTTCTATCAGCAGATAGATTGGAGACTATGGAAGAAGGGACGGATCACAGAGGACAGGACCAAACAACCTTTTTACACAATGTAGAGGATTAACCCCATAGGTTCCAACGAGAGTATAACAAGCATGCTTTACTGCATATGCTTGGTATGTGATTTTGATTTTACTGTTGTGTATTTAGTAATACTTAAATTATCTATTTTAGGTTTCCAGTACTTGTTATTTCTTTAGATATTGTGATATATAAGGCCCAATGTGAACTCATCAACAATATCAATGAAATCTATAGTTGTAGTAGTGCTGTCAAATAAGTACCATGTGCAGAGTCCCAGTGCCATTTTATTTGTTTTATCCCAAAACCATTTTAAAGCAGGTTCTGTGAAAATCTGTGGTGGCCTCTGTTGCTGGAACCGTCAGCTGTCATTGAAAGCATTGGTGCAACACTAAGCCCAGAAGCTGAAATAAGCAGCTGCTGGGTTTCAGATCTACAGGTGATACTCAAAAAAATTAGAATATCATGCAAAAGTTAATTTATTTCACTAATGCAACTTAAAAGGTGAAACTAATATATGAGATAGACTCATTACATGCAAAGCAAGATAGTTCAAGCCGTGATTTGTCATAATTGTGATGATTATGGCTTACAGCTCATGAAAACCCCAAATCCACAATTTCAGAAAAATGTACTGTTGTGAAAAGGTGCAATATTCTTTGGCTCAAAGTGTCCCACTCTAATCAGCTAATTAAGCTATACCACCAGCAAGGGGTTCATGAGCCTTTAAATTGTCTCTCAGTCTGGTTCAGTAGGAATCACAATCATAAGAAAGACCGCTGACCTGACAGTTGTGCAGAAAACCATCATTGCAAAAGAAGTTGGATGTTCTCAAAGTGCTTGATTGGTGTACGGCTAATTTGCTTGATGCCCTATACCAGTGGTCATCAACCTTGTCCTGCAGGGCCCACTAACAGGCCAGGTTTGCAAGATAACTGAAATACATCACAGGTGATATCATTTGCTGCTCTAGTGATTGCAGTATTCTAGTCTGCATCTCCCCAAGGTAATACATAAAACCTGGCCTGTTAGTGGGCCCTGCAGGAATGGTTGATGACCACTGCCCTATACCACCCGCCCCTGCTAATTGACACAGCAGGCTATTTGTGTAAAAAAAGGACGTGAATTTTGTTTGTAAGCCATGTCGCACGACCGAACAATTGTCAGTTAAAGCGACGCAGTGCCAAATCGCAAAAAGTGCTCAGGTCTTTGGCCAGCAAAATGGTCCAGGGTTTAAGTAGTTAATACTGTACATCATTAATTGTATTATTTTACAAACAAGCCAGGTAAGTATCCACATTTGACCTGTTTTCAGCCTCTTGCCATGCCTGTACAGCAGGACTGGAAAGTGAAAGGATGAATAAGCACAAGGAGCCAATACGTTCATATGCAAGCATGCTGTTAGGAAGAGAAAGCAGAGTGACAGGGAGATGAGCTCATCACTGTGCCACTTCTCCTTGCATAGCCTCATAAAAGGCTGGGACAGGCCAGGGCTACCTGAGCTCAGGTGGGTGGTTGGGGGTGCCAGTGGCCAGTGTAAATGCCCCCATTATATTAAAGACTAGGTTTATATTAAAGGCTAGGTTCCATGTTAGGCACACGTTACACCCATATTTAGGATGTAACACAAAATGCTTCCAACTGTCTACCACCACCAGAACATCCTCCCTGTGACAGCAGGTGGCATTCATGTGTTTTTGAGCTTTGAGGTGCAAACCCTAATGCAATAGACTGCACACACCTATGGCTCAGAGAATGTGGGTTTATTAATGCTGGCCATCAGACTGGGGACATCTAGTGGTAGAAAAAAGAGTACTGTGATAGAAATGTCTGGAATGAAGTTGAATATTGCAACATAGCTTGTTTTGTTAGATTTTAACTTTTAATGGGCCATTCATTTGTATTTTATGTTTGGCTGAATTTCAGCTTTAAAATGTTGTCAGGTTTCTAATGCAGTTTTATTATATAAATATGCCCATATAAAGTACTGTAGCTTTTAACTTTAAGAGAGATATCCGTTTTCTGAGTTTAATCTCATGTGTTTCTACTGTTATATGTACATATTGTTACCAGCTGCATAACAACATAAGTTAAATGATTTCACTGCTCATATTTTTTTTTTATTATATATATTTCTTAATAACAGCAACAAAATAAGATTACAATTTAAGATTAATTGTGCATTTAAAATTCTATAGTAAATACTTTGCAGATTTGCTGACTCTGAAGCTGTTTTTAATATCTGTTGACAGCCAAGATCTACTTGGTTTAAAATGCCAGGCACAGTTGTATAATTAAATGGAGGAACTTTAAACGGCTGTTTTAAAACTGAAGTTACAGTTCACTGCCTCTTGTCTTTTCATTTACCTACTTTGTAATTTATGCACATTCATAACCACTTCACCCATGACCTTGACACTAACAGGACAATTCATCCAGTTTGTTAGTTATCCCATCTATCAAATGTTCAGGGCCTTGTAACTTCATGTGAGCAAATGCATGTCCAAAGGTTGCCTTCCCGTATCTATCTTTGCAGCAGGTGCACTGGCTGTCTTTCAACTGTTATTCTCATTGTTTGTAAAGATAAAAAAGGAAATCTACTATCTGAAAAACAAAGGTATGGCGTTCTGGCAAAAATTACACCCAAAATTCTTTCTTGCTCTTCTATTAAACGTACGCGTCAGTCTAAAATAAATATTGTAAATTTAAACAGATAACATTGTTTTTTTTGGGGGATAGTTTGGATATTTTGTAACAGTGTATACTGGGGCACTATTTTAATTTGATTTTGTAGAGCATGAATATATGGGATTGTGATCAATGCCAGCAGCTAAAAGAGACAAACAGCACCTAAAGAGACAAACAGCACGGGCATTAAGATTAATCTTGGTAACTCGCAAGACATTTTTAAGTTTATAACATGTTTATCTGTGCTGCTATGTTTTTACAAATTATCAGATGCTTTAAAGCAACTCTATCACTAAAAATGAAGTATGTATTAAAGCTAGTTTGCATAGAGCTAAATTTGTGGTGATTAAAAAATAAGGGGTATGAGCAGGGGCGGACTGACAACTCATGGGGCCCCTGGGCAATAGGAGATTATAGGGCCCCCGGGCAAAAGTGAATTATGGGGCCCCCAGGCAATAGGAGATTATGGGGCCCCCAGGCAATAGATTATGGGCCATAAGGCGATTCAGTTCGCATGTGCCGCGCTATACAAGTTTTCATTCATTCATTCATTCATACAGTATACACACACACCACCTACACCCAGTACACACACACACCACACACACATCCCCCTACTCAACCCACTATTAACACCAATAGGAGATTATAGGGCCCCCGGGCAAAAGGGAATTATGGGTCCCCCAGGCAATAGGAGATTATGGGGCCCCCAGGCAATAGAGTATGGGCCATACAGTATACACACACACACACACAGACACAGTATATACACACAGTATATACACACAGTATACATACACACAGAATATACATACACACACTGAAAAGGTACTGGAGAGACGGGGCAGCTATAAGCTTGTGATTTTTAGACCAAAATAATGTCGGTAAGGGACATTTCAGGGACAGATGGAAAAAAAACAGATTTTTACATACTGTCCCTGGTTTTACTGAGGCTGGCAACCCTGATGGGGTCCCCTAGTGGCATGGGGCCCTCGGGCAGTGCCTGGGTATGAGGGAGTAAAAGAGGTCAGTCAACACCAAAATTGGTAAGGCCATCTTCACACATTGCGTCATAACACACATGTTTATGATTTTAAATAAGTAAGTAATGATATTCGCTCTATAAGTAAACATACATATGAATTGAATTAAAAAAAATATATAAAAATTATGATGATTAAGCTTTGCACAAGTCCATTTGTGATGACTGTAATAGCATAAGAGAAGTGATAATTCAAACAAGTGAAAGTTGTTCTTCAGTTAACACATACGTGATGATAGAAGAAAAGCCACTACTGATAGGAATGAGGCTTACCGGATTGAAATTGACTCAGCAAGGCATACGCCAAATGAGTCTAAGGCTGCGTACACACGAGGAGACATGTCCGCTGAAACTAGTCCGCAGACCAGTTTCAGCAGACATGTCCGATGGTTAGTACGCCCAACCATTGGACCGAAATCCCACGCATGCGTCAAATTGATTCGACACATGCGTGGAAGCATTGAACTTCCTTTTGCCAGCACGTCGGTGTCTTCTACGTCACCGTGTTCTGGTCCGCGGGGATTTTGGTCTGATGGTGTGTACACACATCAGACAAAAATATCCCTTCAGACATGTCCGATGAAAACGGTCCGTCGGACCTGTCTCATCGGAAACGTCTACTCGTGTGTACAGGGCCTAAAAGGGCTGTATGGTGACACTACACCAAAAACACGAAGACCTCAGCACTGGAACTGGTGAATGTCAGGGTAAGATAGTCACACTTTCATCTCAGCAATAAGTAGCATAAACACAATATTAACGATGGGTTCCATGACAGAGATATTCAGGTTCATCAAAAATAAGGAAAAGATGTACACATAGGGCCAGATTCAGGTAGATGAGAGTATCTTTCCTCTGGAGTAACGCTTCTCATTTACGTTACTCTGAAGACCCTTTCAGCGCAAGTCCTGTAATTCACATAGCAGTTGCGCGTAAACTTGCGCCAGAGTAACGATAATGCGCTGGCGTAACCCGACGCAAGTGGAAGTGGGTGTGATCATATGTAAATGATGGGCGGAGCCCAGCGCAGAGGCTTACGTTCAGCGCATCATCCACGGAGCATGCGCAGTGAGTGCGGCTCCACTCGCCCCCCTTGTGCGCATGCTCACAACTTCCGTCGGCACCACTTCCTGGGAAACGTCAGCGCAATGCGTTCCGCTGGGCGCTTAAAAGCGCTGGCGGAAACGCCATTCCGGCGCAAAAGTAGTTCCGCTTCCCCCCACCCCAGGGAAGATACTTTTGTGCTGTGATGGATGCTCCCGCTACCCCAGAGAGAGGAGGAACCTGAATTTTAATGCCCAGGAGGTCTCAGTGATCATTTCGGCAATGGAGAGGGATAATGAATTTCTCCATGGCAAAAAAAGCCGGAAGACCAGCCGGGAGAGGAAGCAGGGCATCCTGGAGTCGATTGCTGCCAGGGTCAATGTCCTGGGCTACTCCACCCGGACTGCTGGGGACATACAAAAAAAAATTAATGACCTGCGGCGCAAGGTGAGGGACAAGGTGGCCTCCATCAGGAGGTATGAGAGGGGCACAGGTGGTGGTCCCCCATGTCCTGTCACCCTAACCGCAGAGGAGGAGGTGGTTGCTCGCTGCCTGGAGAGGGAGCAGGTGGAGGGGGTCGCAGGCTATGACTCCGTGGAGGAAGGCACAAGGACAGGTAAGTGTTTTATAATCCCCTATTTGTTGTTTTGCATTTGGGGGGGGGGGGAGGGTACATGTGCCAAGTGTGTGGGACCACCAACATGTGTCTGCTTTGTGTCATCCACAGATGACGGAGCTGGGCCATCATCTGTCAGCGTGCATTCCACCCCATCCCCCCCACGCCATCGTGTGCCTGAGCCACTGGGTGGTGAAGAGGTTGTGGAGGAGGAGAGTGGCCACACCACACCTGCCGAGGTGGTTGTGGAGGATCCTGCTGTGGCAGAGCAGGACTTTTCATTAGTGTTGTCTGTCTCCTCCCCTTCTCCTGGGCCGTCTGTCGTCCCCTCCCCCATCCTTGGAAGCCCCTCAAGGGCGACTCCTTCCACCCGAGGACATCCATCTTCTGGCCCCAGGAAGGCGACCCAGAAGACCAGGGGGGTGTCTGATGGTATACAGGACCAGTTGGCGAGGGATCACGCCAGGCAGACGGAACAGATGGGGGCCATAGCGGTGCACTTGGAGAAAGTGGCTGACAGCCTGGGCTCCGTTGCCAACCTCAGCAACGCAGTGCAGGATGTCAGCTGCAACTGCGCTGCAGTGGTCACCACTTTGGGGGAGGTGCAGGGGGATATCCAGCACCTTACTGCAGCTGTCCAGGCCAACAGTGCTGCCATCCGGGACCAGGGGAGGCTGAGTCGGCGGGCCCAGCACTACCAGGTCACCCGTCAGCTCCGGATGCAGGCCCAGACCAACTCCTACCTTGGACGGATAGCCAGGGCCTTGGAGGGCACGCAGGCCACACCTGCCAGGAGTGGCCCACCTGGGGATCAGCCACCTCCAGATGCCCCCCCACCCCCACCCACTCCATCCAGGCAGCTGCGGAGCCAGAGAGGGGCCCCCAGAAGAAGCCCCCGGCATCCCCGATGAGGCCTTTTTTTTTTGTTTGTTTTATATTTTTGATTTGGACATACTCAGGTCATGAGTTTTTTTTTTTCTTTTGCTCAGGTTATGAGATTTTGTTTATTTTATTTATCAGGATATGATATTATTAATTTATTTTTGTACTGCACACGGTCAGGAGTGCAGGGGACAGTGTGAATGGTGTGTGAATGTGAGGGGGGTGGCACTCCTGCCAGTAAGGGGTGTCACCTTCGGCCGTGGTGGTGAAGTTAACCCCACGGCTGTATGAATGATGACGTGTGAAAGTGTGTGAATGGACAGTGACATCATTGGGGCCTTGACGCTGGCGTTACTGCTCCCAACTCCTACATGCTGGACTTGGCTAATCCAATGCGATGTGCATGTGGTGTGTGTGATCTAGGGACATCAGTAGTGTACATGCGTGCACTGTCTGTGTTATTAATGTTTTGGGTTAGAGTCCAAAGATGCCTACGGCGAGGACCCTCCTGACTGCTCTTCCATCAGCAGACTGGGTGTCCTCTGGCAGGTGGGGACTGTGTGGGTCGGGGGTCAGGTCATCACGTATGTCAATATGCAGGCCTTTTTTCATAGCAAAGTTATGTAGTATGCAACATGCAGCGATGATCTGACACACGAAGGTAGGGGAATACAATAGGGTCCCCCCAGACTTATCCAGGCATCGGAAACGGGACTTCAAGAGCCCAAATGTTTGCTCCACCACTGCACGGGTTTTTGATGTGTGCTTCATTGTATTTTCTCTCTCCTCTGGTTTGGGGGTTCCGGAAAGGAGTCATTAGATGGGGTCCCAGTGCATATGCAGAGTCATCTGTAAGGTAAAAGACAGAGAGAATGTTAGTCATGCATGTGCGATTTCTGTTGTGCATCACGGGAGGGGATAGTCATGCCTGACTCCCATGTCACTCACCAACCAGCCAGCTGTCCCCATACATGTTCTGGTTAAATTCTGCTGGGATGGGGCTCTGATTGTATATGTAGCTGTCATGGCTGGACCCGGGGTGTTTGGCACGGACGTGCCATATGAGGCGTTAGGCATCGGCTATCACCTGTACGTTGATGGAATGCCAATGCTTCCGATTGCGGTATATGTGCTCTGTGGCACTGGGGGGCTGTAGGGCCACATGTGTGCAATCAATGGCCCCCACAGTGCGTGGGAATCTGGCAATGTTGTAGAAATCTGTCATTGCCTTCTGCCGCAGCTCCTCAGTGGTGGGTCTGATGATTTGGTTGGACATGCGTCTGAGGATTGCAGGGACAACCTGGTGCACACATCTGCTCATGGAGGACTGTGACATCCCAGCCACCACTCCACTTGTACGCTGGAATGATCCACTTGCAAGGAAATGGAGTGTTGTGTTGCCAGTACCTTCACCAGTGGCTGCACTGCTTGTGAGCGGTATGTCTTGCTGGTGATGTCATCCTGCAGGGTTGTGGTTAGTTCAAGTATTGTATCAGGGCTGAATCTGAAGAGGCGATACACCTCCTCCTCCCCCATGCCAAAGAGGTTCATACAGTGCGGAGTGCGGTATATCCTCTCACGTGGCCGCCTTCTTGGTTCCGGGGGACCCATCAGTAGTTCTAGGACCACAATTGCCCCTGGCATGTTGGCACACAGAGGTGTTGTCCTTGCAAGTGGGGGTGCTCAGCTAGCTCCTATCGTCGGTAACGCTGCTGTAGCTGCTCTCCTGCTGACCTGTGACCGTCTGGAGTAAAGATAAAGCAGCCTTTTGTAGAAATAACTTTGCGCCGGACGGACCAGATACGCGCGGCGCATGTAGCCAGCGTATGGTGCTAATCCGTTCGTGAATTGGGAAATCTCCCTCATTTGCATATTTGCAGGGGAAATCAATGGGCGCGACTGATGCGCCCAGCAAAAATAAGCGCTGACGATACTCTGGCGTCGGAACGTTCCGCCGGTCGCAAATGACCCGTTATTGGGCGCATCTAGTTTGGTGGGTACGGGCACATAGAAACGACGGCGCATCATCACAGTTACGCGGCGCATATCCAAATACTCCAGCGCAAGTGTTCGTGAATCTGGCCCATAGTGTAAATCCGTTTAACAGGAAATACATTTATTTATAAACATTTAAAATTGACACTTGCATTTGAGGGGATAAAACAAGCGCTTGTATATGAGTAGATTGCATGCAGTAGGAGCGTTTCATCTACAAAGACATCGTATTGACCTCATTTCTCCTTCTGCTATAAACTTATAGCATCATTTTTCAGCAGACGCTGCTGAACAAACTGATAGCTCTGATCATTGGCTAATAAGCAAAACCCTCACTCCTGCTGCCTCGGCTCTGCCGCTATGTCTCGTCCCCCTCTACTTGCCTATGCTGACATCTAGTGTGCCCCCCACCCTCACGCTAACTCTCCTATTACACTGACTTACCCTTTCTACTCTTCCCAAAGCCCCTAACCCCCCTCGCAAACTCCAATCCCTCTGTTAAAGTCCTGCAGCTGTCAGATTTGCTCCTCTCTGTGTGTCAGGGCAGCCACAGGGGGAAAACATTGTAAAAAGACATACCCCTCCAGTGCCCCTCCACTTGCCTAATGCCCAGATGCCACCTGCCCTGCAGCTGCTATCTGGCTCTCCCACCTGCCCCTCCCGCTGGCTTTCTACGCTGCATCACAGGCACAATAGGGATTGTTTTTTCTTTAAACTACCCCCCCATGCTGCTCCTACCCCCTCCACTTCCCAAATGTCTGGGCATCCCATGCAGACAATCCTATTGATGTCAATTGAGACACAGAGGCTGCACAGGAATGCACAGGTGTTTTGTGTGTGTGGGGGTAAACACAGTGCTCCATGGGCGTACGATGTAGCACACCCCATTGAGTGAGGTCCTAGTAGGAGTTTAGCAGAAATTGTTATGTTGTGGTTTTATGTGCAAATAATTATTTTGTGAAAATAGCGATCTGATAAAGTATTGTGGGGCTAAAAAAAAATCAGTATCTAAAATGATTATACAGTTCATGTGCTTTCTGAAAATGCATGGTTTGGGGGAAGGGAGGTCTTTTTGCAAAATCTGAAAGTTATAAGTGATAAAGGAAATTTGTGCCTACGTTTGATTTTCACTATTTCACAAAAAGGTGCAATCTAAAATGTACATATATTGTTATATATTAACTCAACACAGGATAACCTTTTATATTTAGCAGGAATTTAGAAGCAAGTTTGTAAAAGTGTGTGTTTTCATCTGCTAACAATGGTTTTAGTGTATTTTTAAGGACAATATTGTTTTGATAAACATGTGTGCAAATACTATGGGGCCTAAAAATCAGTAGCATATTTTTTTTATTCTAGAAGTCAAATCCTTTCAGAAAATATATGGTTTGGGGGGTTCAAAAAATTCTGAAAGCTGTAAGGGAAAAATGAAAGCCTTCAGATTTTTTGAGAAATTTGGATATTTGTATTTTTGTGTTAAATTTATTAACTCCATACAGGTTAAGCTTTGATATTTGGTAGCGATTTAGAAAGGATTTTGTAAAATTAGCTACTGGTATATTTTTATCTGCTAATAATGGTTTTAGTGTTTTTTTGTGAATATATTGATTTAATAAACATTTACCACAATAACACAGGGCCTTTCACAAATTCTGAAAGCTGTAAGGGGAAAAATAAAACCTTCAGATTTTTAGAGAAATTTGTATATTTACACTTCTGTGTCTGATCCAGTTTTACCATTTTGCAAAAAGGCACAATTTAAAAGTTACAAATATTTGTCATTTATTAACTCAAAACATGTTAAGCTTTTATGTTTAGTAGGAATTTTGTAAAATGTGCTGTGTTTTTATTTGCTAATAATGATTTTAGTGGATTTTTATCAAAAATATTGTTTTGATAAACATTTGCGCAAATATCATGGGACCTTAAAAACCAGTAGCACTTTCTTTTTATTCTACTGGTCATGTGCTTTCAGAAAATATATAGTTTGGGGGGTCTTTTACAAACTCTGAAAGCTATACGTGAAAAAAATAAGCAAAGGAAAAATTGCAAAAATGGTCTGGCCACCAGAGCGTACAAAATCATATGCAGCACAGGGCCTGGCAGAGAAAGGGTTAAAGCCCATAGAACAGTGATTCCCCTTTATAACGTATTCCTTTATAATGTATTTATACAGGATATGGTGAGAAGGGATGAAAGCAATCAAAAAGCCCTCACTCTAATCAGTTAAGAGCGCTGTGCTGAAAGATTCCTGGAAGAATGCCTTTAAGTACCACTAGTCAGTAGGGTAAGTGGGGTAAATTGTTCACCTTAAAGTGGTTGTTAGCCTAAAAAATGAAATGCCCCTGTCTCTTTAAGGCCCTTTCAATATTCTACAATACCTGGTTGATGCTGCCTGTTCCTGTGTTTCCCTATGTAATCTGACCACGCTTATCATGGCTGATGATCCATGATAGCATGGTGAGTTTACATCCACCATCATCCTGCTCTCTCCTCAGCTTGACTGTATCTCTCCTCCCCTGTCATTTCCATCGTCTGTGTGAGAAACCAAACTCTCTGCCCTTGCTTGATGTGATAACCCTATTCTTGTAGCTG